>OU015753.1:105111134-105121914 GCA_907169655.1 Acomys percivali
CACACACACACACACACACACACACACACACACACACACACACACACACACACACACAGATACAGATTGCTTAGATGACTTCAGTGGCACTATGTGCACACACGGAAGGCAGCACTTACAGCATTTACTCTGTTAAAAGGGAACTGTGTGCTAGTGCATTTGCCAGGAGGTACAGTGGAGGAAGGAGAGTATAAATATGTGAATTATGGCCTAATCTCCTTCCCAGTTGGCCAACAAGGCACTTCCAGATTTGCCCCAACAGCTGGGTGCTGAGCTAGCCCGGCGACTCAGACAGATCAGACTGATGTCCAGGGCAATGTGCACAACTTCCCTTGAACCTCTGTTCTCACAGCCACTGGACTCTCTCTTCAGCAGTGTTCCTGGTGACCACACAGCTAGCTGTGTCTGGCCAGCCTCCCTTGGCCATCTCTGAGTGCCCATCATCATGTACGCCATAACCCATGATGACCTCACCATCGGCCTCTTCTCCACAGGAGGGCTAAGATTACACACGCAGCTGGGATTTTAAGCTTACAAGAATATGTGTCCTCATTTTCAAGAATGACATAAGCATGTATGAATCGCATGGGAATAAATAATTAATGGTACCTTCCAATTCTTCTCTTGTTCTCCTCCATTTTCTTATTTGCTATAGTTAACAGGAACTCAATATATTCCTCTGTCACCATCAGTTTTCCCTTATGGCTTAATGGAACTTCCAGTCCATGTGTACTCCGAACAGCCTAGAACAGACAGCAGTGGAGGCATGAAGAACAGAGCCTCTGACAGGAATGAGGCAGGTTGCAGTCAGGGCTCAGCTGGCACAGTTAACATCCATTACAACACGCGGGCCCTGGGTTTGATTAGCCGAGCTCGAGCCCGTCGAAGGAGACGAAACAGCCTTCATATCACAGACGGCTTCTTCTTGAGAAGGACGCTACACATCCGTGTCAGAGAGGTAGACGGTGTCAGAGAGCTCAGTAGCTTTGTACAGTGTCCATCCCACTATGGCCTAGCACGCTTCGGCTCACGATTTAAATGAAACATCAACAGAGGCCGCAAGGACAAGCCTGAGTCTCTTCAAGCATCTGCTGGAGTTGAGTCTGAGGAGATGCGCAGCACAGCCCTGAATGGGCAGAGGATCAGCACGGCAGCTGCGAACCCCAGTTGTACCCAGAATAGAAACTCACATAATGGATTTTTATGGAGCGTCCCTGTGGCTGAGACAGCCCAAAGGGAGTGCAGCCTGGTCCCTGACTCCAAGAGCTCATAAACAGCCAGACAGAATCACAGTGCAACCACGCTGTTACCACAGAAGAAGCATATGCAGCCATGTACACACATACACACATACACACACACAAGTGAAAAATACCACTAACATGACAGATGTCCTCGTCAAGTCTGGGGCTCAAATCCACACCAAAGCCAGTGTTTGAGTGGAACTTCCAGGGACAAGGATAATTTCATCAGACAGAAAAACTGAGAGTGGAGGTACTAGCCAGAGCAGTGGTAGTACAGTTCTACATGGCTGGTGCACACACTCATACACAACACATACCTGGTATACACACACATGCATGTACATACACACATACACACAAACATACCAGGGAAACAACACATACTCATGCACACACAGACACAACACATACCTGGTACACACACATACACACACACCAGATACACAAATACATACCCATACATGTGCACACACATAGACACAACACATACCCGGTATACACCCACCCCCACCCCCCCCACCCCCACCCCCACCTCCCACTCCCACACGCTGAGTATCAGAGAAAAGCTTGGGAGCCTATACCATCATAAAGTAGAGATTCTGACAATACTGGCTGGAGCTGGACAGGCTGGACAAGACTTCTCAGAAACCCATCTGAGACAATCTTAGAGATGAGGAAATGGACACTGACTGCTGGCTCAGGCACAGGGCGCAGGCCTGGCTGGCAGAGGCTACAGGCAGATGTGATTTGACCAATGGCTGAATGGAACAAGGGGAAGGACTGAGGGAGGGGCAGAGGACTGAGGGAGGGGCAGAGGACTGAGGGAGGGGCAGAGGACTTTCCCACTGATGGCACCTTACCAGCATGGTCTTCCCTCGCTTTCCCACAGTGATGCCGGAGTTCCTGAAGCCAGAGTCAACTGCTACTGAATGCTGTAAGAAAACACGACACCCTGGGTTCTGGTATGCCAACTAGCCAGACCCACAGTTATGTCCCATAAGTGGCAGAAACAGGTAAGTGCAAGACCATTAGTGTGTTTGGCTGTGTGGGCTATGTCTGTCACACATACCCCAAGAGCAGGTTTGGAAATGTCACCGAGAGGTAAAAGCAATGATGGTGAACTAAAGAAGATGACCGAACTATGTCAGACAGAAGCAAACTTTAGACAAATAGTGCCTTCTCTAAGGAAGAACGAAGTTCGCTCAGCATCCCTTCCACTCCTAAAGAAACCGCGACGTGTTATGGGACAAGCACTGATGGGCTGAACAGGCTGGACCTATGGAGACGCTCAGGTATCCAACTGGCCTCTAACGGGCACAGGCCTTCCCTCAGCTCGGCAGTTCTTGACTTGGTATGGTTTTGTCCTTCAGGGGCACTGTGCAGTGACAGGAGATCCTGGTGGTCGCCAGGCTGTCACAATTACAGTGTGGTGGTAGTGGTGTTGACATTGATACACAAGGGGTAGTTCAGGTAGGGATGCTACCAGAGTATTCTGGGGTACAAAGAACAGACATACAAGGCACGATCGGCTTCACATGTCAGAAGCACAGACATTGAGAATTTGCTAGAGTGGCTCTCCTTTCGAGATGTCATCAGTTCCCTGTGCAGGGTACCATATGCGTTGCGTATGATTGTGTTGATGAGTCCCATTTCCAGTTCAGATCACTCATCCACAGCGGACTCTATGTTCTAAAAACCCATTTCTCACTCAGCCAGGCCTGACATAGGGAAGCACCTTCCATCCAATGTCTCGGGCGCTTGCCTCAGCGTTTCACCCGTCTACCCCACATACAATCCCTGTGCTCCCTGGCTCTCTTCTCTCAGGCTGCTCAAGTCCCCCTAACCTCATGGCCTTCTGTAGGAGTGTTTTCATCCCTGCTCTTTAGCCCTCCCTACAGGCCAGCCACAGGGAGTCCAAAGACTAGACCACAAGGTAGAACGTTCTACATGACTGAGTTCCTGCCTTCTATTCCAGTTTCACCTGGCTTCCTTTTTGTTCTCCAAATACTCAAAAGCCTTTCTTGACAGCGGTCTCTGTGTTTCTGCCTTTCAGGCCTTTCGCTCTGTCTGGCCTCCTCTGTGCTGGTTTCTCATGTGTCTTGTTCCCATTCGGTGCTGTCTTTTCAGGGAAGCTTCCCAGCTGCCTGTTTATGTGCCTCCACTGCTCTACAGCACAGTGTCCTGAGCATGCCCTCAACAGCCGATGAGACGCGGTTTGTCTTCCCACTGCTTGTCTCCCTCCCCTGGAATACATACACACTCTGGGGAGATAATACGGCCTTTTCTACTTTTCTCTAGTACTCAAAAGGCTGGACAGCATTGAGTGGGCTCCTGGAAGTCTGTGGCTCTACTGCACTCTGCACTGCGCGGTAGATCCCTACTGCAGCTCTGGGCTAGGAGAGTGCACCGGGCACCACTGCGATCGGGGATGGCAGCTGGACCTGGGATGGAAATGGGGAGGTAGACTCAGCAGCTCTGGTGGTTCGCTCAGCAGTGAGATGAGAAGAAGACAGATCCAACTCAAGGGGAAACAAAGTCAGAGGCTGCGGAGCACGCTGCGAGGGCACCTCGAAGGTCTTTAGTTTCCCTTCACTTTCCCACAGAGATGCTTTTGGGTGCATGGCTTTAAACGGTAGACATTGGCACCTCTCCACTGTGTAGCTGCAGTCCAGTCTACACCCTGGGGCAGGTGCTACACAAACAACCTTGTTTTGGTGTTAAGAGTTGAGCTGGCCTTCAAGGCGTCGGTGATGTGCTGACCCCATGGACAACATTTCAGAAATGACTTTATGTTGGTACTGTTGAATGGGGTCATCAGGTGGGGACTGAAGCAACAGGGCTGATGTCCCCATAAGAGATGCCAGTGGTGTGCGTTCACAGAGCAAAGGCCATGAGAGGACAAGGCGGAGACGTGGCTGTCTATAAGGCACACAGAGATGTCTCAGGAGAAACCAACCCCTGACTCATGACCTTTGACTTCCAACACATGAAAACACCTTTTGTTTTAAATATTCCCTATGTGTTATATTATTGTGGTGTACCTGACAGACAGGCATCCAGACTAAAATGCATGTCTCCCATCCAGACACTTGGTCTCTGGTACGGCTGCTCAATCCCCACAGGACTGACTTCTTGCACTGCCCTCTTGAAGATGTCACCTGGCCTCAGGTGCTAAGGCCTGACCTGAGACTTACTCCTTCACTCCTTCACAGGCTGTCTGATCCCTGACAGCATCTTTCTGTTAACCCAGGAGCTGAAACAAATTTGACTGTCAACCTCTCACGTTCTTTGGTGTCATCTCAGGCTGTTCCACCGCATCCACAGAGGCCACTATTGCTGGGTCCTGCCTACACACGGCAACTAGCCTTTAGCTGAAAAAGCAATGTGACCATTTCATTGTGGCCTACAGGCCTGAGATTTCTGGCCCCCTCCCTCTCCCCACCTGTCCTCCTGTCTTTCTGCCCTCCATGCCCTGCCCCTTCTGCTCTGTGAACACACCAAGCCCTTTCTGATCTCAGAAACTCTGACATAGGAACATTCTAATCTGCTGGGATTAGAAACTGTTGTTTCCCAGCTTTAGGCCTAACTCTTTGAATTCTTTTTCAGTCTTAGCATCAGGAACTTTCTTCAGAGAAGATTGTGAACAAGGTACTCACACACAGTTCTACCCAGATACTCTGTGACACATTGGGATGCTCTTACTAAATTATACTTGTAATGAAACAACTCTGCATGTCAGCAGAGGTGTGAAACGACAGGCAGATCTCCGGCATGCAGCCCACAGAGTTCCCTTTTAGAACTCAGTCAGAAAACCAGACACAGACTGGTGACTCCACACGCAAGGTGCTGAGGAAGACAGCAGCCATGCGTGAGATGTGTTTTACTTTCCCAGAGATAAACAGGAGTCCCTGGCCCTAACACATGACATAAATAGCTAGAACAATCAACCATTAAATAAAACATTAGCTGAATAAGGCACTGTCAAATCACTTAAACGGTGGCTTACAGCTTAAAGTCAGTCCTACCCACAGAGGCACAAAGTCTTACCAGGAGCTGTGCGTCTTGCAGTGTCCGGCATTGCACATGGAGGATAAATGGTTCAAACTTCAAAACAGCATCGCTGGTCGTGCCCTTCAGAGCTGCCATCTGAGGGAGCAAAGGTCAGCATGAGGCACGGCTGCCTCGCCCTTTCCTGTCAACCCGCTTCCTCTCGCCCCCTTCTGCTTTCCTAGAGACTGCCTCTGACTAAGCACACGCTGTCTGTAATACCTGTTTCTTCAGCCTTCTTGGCATTCTTTTATTAAACACATTATGATTTGCTTATTTTGTTTAAAATTTTTCTTACATGTATTTATTTTTTGGGGTACAGTGGGACATGTGTGCTATGGAGCCTACTGAGGTCAAAGGACAGTTACCTTGGCTCTCTTCTTTTACCACATAGAGACCAACTAAGGTCATCAGGCCTGGCAGCAAACGCCTTTATTGACTGAGCTACCTCATCAGCACTATTTGCTTATTTCTTAAAATATTTGATTTCTCGTCTTCCCATGAATCTAAGCCTTCTGTACCCTTTCCAGCTGTGCCTTTGCCAACAACAGTAAACCACTGTTTGATGTGAGCCCTCAACAGGCTGCTCTTCACGGTATGTAGTACATAACGCTGGCACTTGGAGCTGGCTACATGCCTGAGAGAGAGGCATGGACATGAAGGCCTCAGCTGGGCCTGATGCCTCCTCACTGTGCGCAGAGGAACTGTGTGCTGCATGCAGGACGGAGGCCAGACAGCACACAGAGAACTTAGAGACGGTCAGTTCTCCCTTGTTCCCTCCGTACTGGGCACACAGCACTTTCCTTGAATCCTGTATCTATTGTGCAGATGCCACAGGGGCAGCGTCAGGTCCCTTAATTGAAGGACAAAGTGGACACTGCCCCACAACGTCCTCCGCGCCGCACTGCAGTGTTATCACACAGGAAGCCTGGTGCCCCACAAAGGGATGGGTGTGCTGCCCTTTCTATGCCAGGGCCTGGATCTTTCCCCACCTTGTTCTTGCTCTAAGTAAACATTATATGGTGGGAGCCTGGCATGTGCTGTTTGTTCTACGCAACTCCAAGTTATGAGCCAGACTGTTTCCTGAGTGGCCTTCTGGCCTTGCTTGCCCTCATAGGACAGTATAAACAGGTACACAGTAGACACACAGTACTATAGCTGAGCAAAAATTCACATTTCTGTCTGCCTGGCACTCGTGGGCAGCACCCTTCCACCTTCACGCCATTGATTTTAGTGAACTGTCAATCACGACCCTGTCATTCTCCACTCTCCCTATCAATCAGAAGCCTCCACTGCCTGACTGTGCTACCTACTGGCAAAGGCAGCTCATCTAGCATGAAGCACCTCGTCCATGAACGTGGGGAAAAGGACGTCTTTTTCTGCTTGGATTGCTGGCAGTGCCCCCTCGCTGCTACAGACATCATCTGCGGCAGAGGAGCAAGTGCAGGCAGCAGGAACATAGCCCGTGCCCAGAAACACAGGCAGAAGGAGCCCTCTACATTGAACAGGAGAATACCAGACCCAGCCAAGCCTCGTTCTCACCTCTGTCCTTTCATCTTTTCTGCACAGGCTGGGACTGGGCTTCTAGGACCAGGAAGGAAGGTCCTGCTAACACAGACTTCCCATGCTCACCTGACACTGCAGACAGCTGAGCACAGCTGAGAGGGTGTCCAGAGCTGACCTGGAAAAGGACAGCCTGAAGGTGGCCACGGAGAGAGGGCGAGTCCCCTTCCTCTTCTATAATTTACTCTACATGCAAAGCTATTAAATAATAGAACTGAAATGAAAGACTTGGATGCGATGTGCCGAATGCCCAAACTCTCCGCTACTGGAGAGGGTACTGTGCTGAGCTGCAGGCACATGGGCACTTCCACTCCATCACTCCCAACAACCCAACGGGGCTGCTGTAGCCTTCTCAGCTTCATAATTTCCGGTCATTACAATTACACAAGGGAATATTCTATTCTTCCCACACATATCTAAACTGGATTTTTAAAGTTTACTTTTTAAATATTAAAACTTACCACATCATCTTTTACACAAGGTTTGTGTGTGACCAGTAGCCAGCAACAGTGCTGTTTCTGAACCCCAGAACCGTTTGTGCTCTAAAAACAGACAATTTAATTGTATCATTTAACAAAATAATCACATTGCATTATATAACATAGTGAGCATTCTTAAATCAGTACTCATAAAAATTACTGAAAATAATACATGCTGGGTTAAGATAACTTACAAGAAAAATCAACTCAATAACTTAGGACTTGAATGGTAAAAGTACAAGTCTCTTCAGAAACACAGCCATGTCTTTTGTTTGCTTCTGTGCTTGTGTGGTGCTGGGGATGAAGTCCAAGGCCTCATGCATGCTGCTGAGCACACACAACACGGGGTCACATGCCCGTCTGGCCATGTGTTTGCTAGAAGAAAAGGACAATGAGGGACTTTCATGCTAGCAGCCTCCGAGGGGACACCTTCTGTAGAACAGCCTGCTTAGTGCATAAGCCCTGCATGTGCTGATGCCTGTGATGGGCACTCTTGTGAACATTTTCCTCATCACTATGGCAACACCTTGCGATCTCCATATTAGACTGTATGTGCGAAGAAGCTGGGACCAGTGTGGCTGAGCCTGTTTATCTGCAAATTTTAACAGCTAAACACAACTCCTTCCCTTGGATACTGGAAAGTGAAAGCAAGAAAGCACATGCAGAGAGATGACTGCGTCAGCGGCTCTGGAGGACTCCGCCACCTGGCCTTGGAAGCATGCCCCTGGAAGGACTGGTTTCCATATGAGATTTTACTAACTTATATTTGGCCTTGTGCTGGCTGCCACAGTCCTTGGAGCCAAAAGAGTGGTTACCCTTAACACATTCACAGAATCTAACACCATGATTTGGGACCAGCTCTCTCTGTTTTACCTTTGTTTCTTGTATCCTGAATTTTCACGTTTCCTTCTTTCCCAATAAGGCAGAATAAAAAGTAAATACCATGGAAGAATTAGATACATAAACTAAGAGGTTCAGAGAGATCCTGAGACAGTTCGGAGTGAACAGCCAGAACTGAGTGGGTGCTGGCCTGTCTGCATCTCTCTGCGTATCCAGGAGAAGATTGGAGCTTGGGGACTCATGTCTCAGGTATGTGGATATAGGGGAAGCCTTGCAGGAGAACAGCTAGGATCACAGGTTCAAGGCTTCCTTGCTCTATGGAATGTGTTCAAGGCTAGTCCACGGAACTTCGACAGACCCTGTTTTAGAAGGTTAAAAACAGTAGGGGCGGCTGGAGAGATTTCTCAGGGGTAGAGTCTCTGCAGAGCATGTGTGAGGCGTAAGTTCAGCTCTTAGCACTGCCACTCCTGGATGAAGACCAGGAGGAGAAAAAGGTAACTAAAGGTCAAATAGAGGCTGGTTCAATGTTGGCAATCAGTTAAAATGAGGATAGCGTTGAAGGACACAGCACAATATAAATTTGGATTTCCTGAAGTAAGAAATGTGTCACAAAGTTCTGGCATAGATGTTGAGCCAAGAAAATCCTGATTTAAAAAAAAAAAAAATATATATATATATATATATATATATATATGTGTGTGTGTGTGTGTGTGTGTGTGTGTGTGTGTGTGTTGTGTACCATGGTTTGGAGGAGAATAATTAAGTGTTTCAGAGACTCATCAGGAATGTTCTGAAAAAAAAACACAGATGGGGCAGTGGTGTGGGCAGCTAGCTTGTGAACAGGAATGCCTGCGCTGAGACCTCGAGTGACAGAATGCAAACATGAACAGGCCTTGTAGATATGAGACTTCAATAAACGATTAACCAAGCTGGACCTAAAAACTGTGCCTATGCATGTGCGGTCTTCGATGCTCTAGATACAATAACAGTAATAAAATGAATACCAGCCAACTTTTAATGAGTAGTGGTGTGGGCCAGGCAAGAAAAATGCTGGAAATAAACGATCCTATTTCGTCCACACAAAGCCCTATGCAACAAATGTTGTCTAGTTATCTCCAGTTCCTGTGACAGGAAGAGGATGACAGAATGTAAATTTCCTAACAGTCAATACTTCCTATAATTGGCTAGAGCGTTGAGCCTGAAGCTTTGACCATCTTCTACAAGTCCAGTTGGCAAAACAGGCGGCCAGGGCTGCAATAATGGAGTGGGCCACTAGTAGGGGGCAGGGAACCCCTTACTTAACCCTTGCGAGCCCAAGTATTCACAGTGACAAGCGACAGCTAAGCGCTGTTCAAGGGAGGATGGGCGTGAGACTAAATTCCTCTAGCGTCCCGTAAACCTCATTTTCTAGCTGTTGCCACTTAACCAGGTCACCATCACTTGGGGGCGGGTGGGTTGTTGGCACCACAGCACCGACTGTAAAGGGCCCGTGTGGATGACAGACAGCGCTTGGGAAGCCCAGGCAACCGAGGTCGCGCCCCGCACGGCCTCACCCCGTCCAGGAGGAGGATGCGGCCTGCGCAGGAGCTGGTGGTGAAAAACTCGTCCCGCGAATTCAGGAGCTCCACAACCTCCGCCGCGCCCTCGTCCACGCTGCCTTTCCGGCTGAGGTCCGCCTTGCTCAGGCTCTGCGTCTTCCAGCGGCCGAACTCCGCGCTGCGGTCCATGCGGGACGACGTCGGAGCCGGCAATCCCGGGGTTTTGGGAGTCGCCTCCTCTTCACCATGGGCGCAGCCATATTGCCGCCACGGTGGCCGGAGAGGATCAAACTTCCCTCACGCGCGCAAATCCGAGGACTGGAGAGAGTCAGTCTCGCGACCTTAGAGAGGGGCGTAACGGTGAGGTGGAGCCTTGCGAAATTTGGCAGAGGCTGGCAGATCTGGTTTTCCTTTGGAACTTCTGGAGCTTAGGAGGTTTTGATTCCTACTCTAGAGGAGGGTAAGTGGTTTTTAGACGTCTGGGGCTCCTAGCCTCCTCTGTTGTCCTATGTTTCTGGAAGATCTGCACTGGAGCTGTACACAGCAGGCGGCCGGGTGGGTCGGGCTAGGGTACCCCGCCTCACCTCCCTATTTACAACTTCCCAGGTCCAGGTAGAGGACTTTCTGTGCTCTGGCCTCCAGTGTGCACCCGCAGCAGGCTTTGTTATCTTCCTTTAAACTCAGTAGCACCCATCAAAGGAAAGGAGAGGAGACACAGCCGAGAGAGAGGAACAGAGAGGGGGAAATGTAATATTTTGTTAACTACATCTCATTAATAACTCGGAAATGCAAAAAAAAAAGATGAAAACTAAAGTGTCCAGTACAATACTTCTTGGCTGCATGATGTTGTCAGTGTCTTGCTTTCAGAGAGATCATCCTGTACCCAATCAGCACTGCATGGATAGGGCAGGCGGGCTCCAGTGAGAGAGCAGGGTGAGGAACTGCTGCAGGCTGCATTCCCTGGGGCAGGAGCCAGCAGGCAGTCACGGTGGCTCCAGAGGTTCACAGACTGAGTTCTGGGCTATCCAGTGTGAGAGCTGTATCCAGTGTGAGAGCTGTATCCAGTGTG
>OU015753.1:105131227-105153633 GCA_907169655.1 Acomys percivali
ACACACACACACACACACACACAAACATACACATATGCACACAAACACATATACACACATACATATAGACACACATATAGACACACAGACACACACATAAACACATGTGTACACAAATATACACACATACACATATATACATATACACACACATACACACAAACATATACACTTGGATGACATCCAAGTAGTGCACAGCATATAGCTGTGTCCTCAACACTGCCATAACCCAAGGCTCAAAATGTTAATGTTTAGTTTGGAAAAGGACTCAGAACTCAGCACCTAAGCCCTCTGAGCCCTCTAGGTCATCACCAAGCACAGTACTGCCAGAATCACAGCTGGAGCTGAGCATTTGCATTGTGTGAGTCCAACGCTAAGAGAAGATAGACGGTTTCTTTAAGATCAAGGGGCAGGGCCAGCTCACCCGCTCCCTTGTCCTCAGGGCAGGCCAGACTCCCCTGCCATGATGACACAGGAGTGGGAGAGCAGGCCCTGCCCTGAGGACAAGGGAGTGGGCCCTGATCCAGGGCTCTGAGTGAACCTCACCTCAACATCTACCCCATGTGTGACTTGCTGGATGCAACACATGAAGGGGCCGGACCTGCAGATTCAAAGATTAAGAATCTCCTTGACACATGGCAACAATTGGATATCTGACAGCAGTCCCAGTGAGGATCCAGTAGTAACGATAGTGTAGGCCTCAAACCAGACCCATGACTTGTAGCAGTGAACACTTGAAAGTAAACATATGTGGACAAAAGGCTATACTGTGTGATACACAACAGCTTCTGTGATAAGACTTTTTGTTTGTTTTATTTTACTGGGGGGAGGGAGAGGGATTTTGGTACATGACGTGTAAATCATAGACATTCAATAAAAGTATATTTAAAAAAAGATCAAGGGGCTGGGGAGTAACAGCTCACCTTCACCTCCCCCCCCCAGGACTGCATGTTCTGGGGAGAAACTCATCACAGGCCACAGCAGGCCACAGAATGGTGGTAGTGCCCTGACGTTATGGCTCTGCCTCTACGAGTGGCCACTTTGTGTCTCTGTAGAGATAAGCATCTCATATCTGGCTTCCTGGATGAGGGAAAGACATCAGTCCTCAGGGATCTCATGAATCAGAAGATTTACCCAAACAGCCCCAGGTTGTCTCTGTAGAACTTGAGAAAATATGACAGCTAAATACTTGTTTATGATCACCAAAGACTGGTTTTGGATGAGTTTAAATTTAACCTAAGATTTGAAAAGTACACGTGTTTATTTAAATTGCTATGGTTGTCTGAAAGCCTTGCATTCTGTAGAAAGGAGAGATTTTGGTATGGTGGAGAAGGAGAGGAATTTACAGGAAATCTCTTTATTCCCTTTAAGTTCCTGTAGAAAGCCCTGCCACTGCAGAGGGATTGGCTTGCCTTTTTAAAAGGTAAAATCCAAACTGTTGGTTTTCGGAGCTGGCTGAGTCTGCTAAATCCTGGCTGGCTGGGACAGGCTGGCAGCCTGTGTGTGAAGCGCCTCTGATCCCCCTGCCATATCAGAGGGAGACAGAGCGTTGGCTTTTTCCTGCCTTGGGTTTGTACTCTGTCCTCATTCAATTCCCATTCCTGCGGGATTATGTTGAGGGTTTAAAATGATGTGGATTTACTAGCACAGCTGCAGTCCCAGGACCCGGCTGGGTAGTGCCTCACTGTGGTGTTAGTGAAGTTAAGTGAATAACTGCCAGGTAATGGTGCATAACCTCTTGAAAAAATACTGTGAGTCTATTGTTGGCACGAAAAAAACAGCCAGGGTTCAGTCCCTGCTCTCGACACAACTGTGGAGAAATGTTCTGTCCATTGGGTAGATCAGAGTAGGGGTTCGATGTTTACTATTGTATTATCCTTGGTTAGTGCAGTAGTTTGAGCAGAGCCCCCTGGGCCCCAATCCACCCATCACGATGTTCTTCTTGTAGGTTTCTAGGACCCTCTGGATCCTTCTATTTCCCCATCTCCTATATTTCTCTTACCTAGAGTCCCAGTAGGATGTCCTCACCTCCCCTTGGTGGGAAGGCCTGGTGGCACTCAGAGAAAGAATAAGCAGGCTACCAAGATGAGACTTGATAGCCTATGACCATACAGTGTGGGACAAAGTCCCCCTCGGTCTTAGACCTAGGGGAGGGGAATAGGATGAAAGCAGAAGGGAGGAATGGGAGGATACAATTGATGGGATAACAATGAGTTGTACTCTGAGTAAATTGATTAAAAAAACAGAATTTGATTGTGGGAAAATTCAGAAGATTGGAGATTCAGGATAAGAATGCCAGGGATGCTTAGTGAATGATTCTGATAGGGGCCAGAAATCAGCCTGAAAAAAATTCAGTTATTAGAGTCTGTGCTTGTGAAGCTCCAAATGGAATAAAAACTCTATTAGGAATTGAAAAGAAAAAAGAAGAAAGTAACAGCCAGGGCCATTCGGAAGACTACTGAGTGGCCCCTCACAGAAGGGCGCTGGAGATATGTTTGTGTTAAATCCATAGTGCAGTGCTCCTCCTAATGGACTGGCTGTTCCTAAGATGGGGCCCAGCCTGCCATAGCCTCATCCACCCATGGACCTTCCAGTTGTAAGCCTATCTTAGCCCCAGGGGAAGGGCTGCTCCTGCTCAAGTGAGCTTCTCAGCTTTCATCATAATTATTTTTCCTATCTTGCCCAATTCTATTGGCCTTCCAGATTGTAGAGATTTTACATTTATTTGCTGTGTGCATCTGTGCATGCTCATGGTGATCACAGGGGTTCCCTGCCTCTACCTCGAGGTTTCTGACTTGGCTTGGTGGAGAACAGCCCAGCCTACCGATCTGGGTCAGCGTGCATCAACTTAATGCTGTCTTTGAATTAATTGTATTGTGTCAGCATGTTTGAGTTTACTAAGATGGTGGCATGGGAGTACACTCAGTGTTGGCCTCTGGCCCCTCATGTGCATGGGACACATAGATGCACAGAGAAAGCTTGACTTTAAAAATTGCTGTTAAATTTCTGCCTTGAATATTCTTTTTAAAAATATTCAATAAATTTTGGCCAGGGAGCAGGATAGAAGTCCCTGGGCAGCACCTAGCTTTCTAACTTACATGGTAGAGGCCTTCTGCTTGTTATAAAGAACGTGGTGTTTAGTTGGTTAAATATAGCTGGGAGGAGCATTGAGTGGGTCTTTAAGGCCCACAAGTCCTGCACAAAGCAGCGTCAGCAGGTGTTCTGAGGCAGTGGTTGACAGGTATGCTTTGCAGTCGGATTTGGTCCTGCTCTGCTGTATGTGATTTGGGCCAGGCTGCTGTAGCCGTATTTCACTTATTACAGTCCCTCATCAGCGTAACACGGCCGGTGACGGAGACCTGAGCACACACGGGTGTCTCCTCAGGATAAATTACACACTAGAGCTGTGGTTCTCAACCTTCCTGACACGGTGGCTCTTTACTACAGTTCCTCACGTGTGGTGACCCCCAACCATAAAATTATTTTTGCTGCTGCTTCGTAACTGTAATTTTGCTTCGGTTAAGAATTATAGTGTAAACACATGTGTTTTCTGGTGGTTTTTGGCGACCCCGTGAACAGGTTGTTTAAGCGTGACCCACAGGTTGAGAACCGCCTCACTAGCGAGGTTTGTCGTTCCCTGTAGGCCTGGAAGGTTTTGTGGGAATGTGGAGAACATGTAATACCAGGCTTACATTTTCTTTTTCAGGTTGGATTAGCTACATGCCAGATTGCTAGAGCTCATGGCTTAAAGGTTTTGGGCACAGCTGGTTCTGAGGAAGGGAAAAAGCTTATTCTGCAAAATGGAGCCCATGAAGTGTTTAATCACAAAGAAGTTAATTATATTGATAAAATCAAGGTAAAGTTCTCTGCAGTTTACCAAAGTCAAACATTGCTTCTGAGAGAATTACTTAGTTTTTAAAATAAGTTATTTTAACAACTACCCTCTTAATGAATAAATATGTTTTTGCTTAATAAATAAAATTGCTTCCATTTTCATAGCTATGTGTGCTCTCATCCCTATGTGTGTTGTAATTGATTTAAAGGCACAGGCATCTAGTTTTCCAGAATTTGTTGTCATGTTTGTATTGTGTTTGCATATTAAATGAGATGTAGCCTTTCTCAAGTCAATTGAAAAATCACGTTGTAGGTAAAGCTTGCAGCTACAAGATGCTCTTCCTGCAGCTCTCACGGGTGTGAACTTCCCACAGCAGTTTAGGTTCCCAGAATTACAAATCGGATGTATCTACCCAGGAGAGATGCTGCTTGTTAATGGTGTCCTTGAGGAGGCATAATCATATCACACCCCCATGGCGAGGAGCGGTCTGTTAATTGTTCTGTATAGCACAGTTCGTATAGGATCTTACCTGTCTATTTTGCCTGGCAAGTGCCTTGCACTGACTTCTATCCAACCCTCACCTCAAGCCTGAAGTCCCTATTTGTACTGCTAATAATTAACTCAACACTCACTACCTTGTGCACCCTCAAAAGCACTTTTTCGAGCTAGGAGAAGGAGAATTTCCCAAGTGCTTTATGGAGATTATTACCCAAGGAGGAAGAATGTGTGGGTGGGCATATCTTCACCACAGCACCTTGCCAAAAACTACCAGTCAAGTCTCTGATCTGTGCCATGCACAGGGGAGCTGGCACTGGTGCCCATGCTGTCTCAGTGGTGAGAGAAGACCGACCGCTGGTTACTGGGCGACCTGGCTGCTTGACTTGAGGCCATGGAGGTTACCCCTTCACTCTGGTCGCTGCTGGCTCCTGTTTCTCCTGTTGGCAGCTGTCTCCTCTAGGCCTCTCCCATTCCTCAGCTTCCTAACTTCTAGATGCACAGGCTACTCTGTGCCCCCTCTCTCCTGCCTGCCCCTGTAGTTGTGCCTTTAATTTGACATCCACGCACAGCACATCCTGTCAGCTTCCAGGCTGGTCTCGTGTCTGTCTCCATCCTCTGGAGCCTGAGATCCTGATGGTGTCTCTTGAGACTGGCTGTCTTCCTACACACAGACTTCTCTTCCTCATCATGTGTGTCTGTGCGTCTGTATGCCCTTTGTTCACCTCTGACCTGAGTTACATCTCTTGTGTCAGGAGCCTAGCAGTCCTTGCCACTCACCTGTTACCCTGAGAGGAATGCTTATCTCACCGCCTGTGTCTGTTTTCAAATGTGGGGAAGGTGGGAGGGGTGCGTGTGCACCTGTGCATGGATGCGTGGAGGGCAGGGGCTCACCTTGGTGTCATCCTTTGTCACTCTCCACCTTGTTTTCTGAGACAAAGCCTCAGTGAACTGGAGCTCAGCATTCATCCCCTGCTGGATGACCTACAAGGCCTGCATCTGTGCATCTCTGTCCCAGCTTTAGGATTACCGCCTCTCCTGTGGTGCTGGATCTAAGGGAGCCAGCCCTTGGCAGCAGGCAGGTCACCCTGGGCCATCTCCCCACACGCCCTGCTACCCTCCAGGTCACCCCTTTTTTTTTCAGGTCACCCTTTTACTCTGTCAGTTCACCCCCAGCAAGCTTAAGCCTCAGTTTCCCCAGCCCTGATGAGTGTAAGTGAGCTCAGAGCCTCTCTGTCTTCTGTGTGCTCAGATATTGGCCCCTTTAAATATTTGTATCAAGAAATAACTAAAATGGATTTTGCCGCCTTTCACCTTCATCTTGTCCCTTTGTCACTCAGGAGTCTCTGGGTGACAAGGACAGCGGGGTCGATGTGATTATCGAGATGCTGGCTAACGAGAACCTTAGCAATGACCTGAAGCTTCTGTCTCGCAGAGGACGAGTGATTGTAAGTGTGACTCTGCGGCACTTTGGCTGTGGCTGCCCTTTGGCCCCGTCTCACGGCCGTCTTCACCCGTGTGCCTGCTGTTCCTGTGACAGGTCGTTGGCTGCAGAGGCCCCATTGAGATAAACCCAAGGGACACCATGGCGAAGGAGACAAGTATAATTGGAGTTTCTCTGTTCTCATCCACCAAGGTAGGGAAGGCGGTGGTGCTGGCCGTGCTGACATAAACACTGGGACGTTTGTCTGGTCAGCACATGGCTGGAGAGGTAGATACAGTTAGTGTCCAGATGGTGCTTGCGAGCAGCAGTATGGACAGAATGCAGACTAATCTTAGGTGTCTCAAGACAGTATTCCATATACTAACACTGTCCCAGGCATATGCGATTGGCAGAGGATTAAAATGTAGTTCTGAGCAAACTGTCAAATTCTATACATTTGCAAGAGGACCTTTCTGCTGTGACTCAGATTCTGAAGTTGCTCAATGCCTCCCATCATGAGTCACATGGTCCACTGCTAAGAAACAAGTAACTACAAACTTACACATTTTAAAAATTCCTTTCCCCTAGGAGGAATTTCAGCAGTTTGCAGACATCCTCCAAGCAGGAATGGAGAAAGACTGGGTGAGGCCTGTGATAGGTTCTGAGTACCCACTGGAGAAGGTGGCGCAGGCCCACAAAGATATCATCCACAGCACTGGGAAGACTGGGAAGATGATCCTCCTCTTATGAAGACTGGCTCTTCCCGGGATGCCCTGCCACTGCAACGCCTGCTTCCCAGGTCTCTCCTACGTGTCTTTAATCAGCATCCATTTGATTGAGGACTTTCAGTGTAGACACAGTGGAGCGGCATTAGGACAGAGAGCAGTGTGTTAGTGCTATTTGGTGTTGGCATGCATCCCAAAACGATTTTTCTTTCTCTTTGTTTTCTTTTTTGGTGTTTTTCTTTTGTTATTGAGACGAGATCTTACTAAGTAGTTGATGCTGGACTTGAACTCACGGTGGTCTTTCTGTCCCAGCCTCCTAAGTGCTGGGGTAATAGTCTTACATCACCACACTGAGCTTCACTTAGGAACTTCTTATTCCTTTGAATAAAATGCACTAATTCAAACTAGTCCTCCACTGATGCCCCTGGGCTCTCAGGCCCACTCACCAAGACTCTTATCAGCCGTGGCTGTCTTGGACCCTGAAGACCTCCTGGGCTGAAAGACTCCTTTTAAAACTAGTATCACCTCAGTCTATAAGCCTCTGGGAAGTGCAAAAATAAGCTGCCAGTCAATTTTCCTAACATTTCTGAAAATATTAGGGTACTCACTGTGTGCTGGTCACCAGCCACCCATGTTCGGGGGCTCAATAATCTTATCCTGGGTCTGGTATACAATGCAGTCACTCACTAAATGCCTCATGGTTGTTTATAGCTTTCTGTATGTGTGACAAAAATTTCACAGTTTTACTTAAAAGTTGTAAGTTCACAAAGTTAACATGCTAAGAACTGTCTGCTTTGATTGTCATAGAATCTTAACCAAGAGTAAATAATGTAGAAAATGATGCCTCTGTCTGTCTTGTGTGTTTGGCACAAGCCTCATTCTAAATATCTCCTGACCTGGTGGCTGCTTATTGTGCCTACTCTATACTGGATTTCGTTTAGACTAAATAAAAGGACAGTCTTTTAGAAATATCACACTAGGCATATGTCCAAGAAGATAGGGTTCAGTTACTCACTTTTGGTTTTGTTTTTCTTCAAACGAACACATCCTTCTGTTTCTTGGTACATTTTCTGGGTGATTGTCTTGTTTTATTTGTTCTGTTGAACAACAATTTGTAGTCTGAACATGGCCCTGCTAAGTAGAACCGAACTAACTGTTGATGCAGTTGTGGCATGGCCACTGAAGGCTGGAGATATGTGCGGTGACCACTGGGTTTTAGCCATTAGCATGGTCTGGGTTCAGCCAGTGTTTAGCTCACTGGTTAACTAGTCTATAAAACATGTTAGCACTTTCAGGAAGACAATCTTGAATCCTTAGAGTAGGATTGTATGCACTTCCTAAAATGGAGGGTTCTTTTTTATGCAAAAAGATAAAGGGATGATGGTTGTATGGGCAGCTTGATCTGTTCGCACATTTACCTTGTGAATAGGAGCTAACACACACACACACACACACACACACACACACACACACACACACTTAATTGCTAGATTCAGTGTGCTTCAGCTCAGGTGTGGTTCTGTGTTAACCTTGTACTTCTGGGTCTAGTCCTGTCCCAGCCTGTGGCTCACTGAAGTCACGTGTAGGGCTCAGGGCCCAGGCCACCTGCAGCTGTCCTCAAAGAAAGGCAGATAATGGTTATTTCAACTCTCAACCTTCTGAATTTCTGCTCTTAGGTCTTTGAATTCTATGACTAAGACTCAGGTTAGAGAAAAAAGTGACAAGGAAGTGTGCTTCCCAAAGCTGCACCATCAATGAACACATAGGAGCTCAGAGTGGGGCTGAGGGTTTTGTTGTTGCTGCTTTTTTTCTTTTTCTTTCTTTCTTTTCTTTCTTTCTTTTTTTTTTTTGTTTTGTTTTGTTCTGGCTATTTATATAAAAATTCAAGCTCTTGAACTTTTTTCTTAAGGTCTTTGGCTTTTCTAACTTACTATTTCTTTGGCTTCTATTGAACTGCCTGCTCTGCAGCTCCTGAGTTCCTTTCAGTATTTTGACTGCTCATCATTTTTATCTGTTTTCCCTTATTCACCAATGGGACAGGAGTCAGTGAAGGTCAGTCTTTTCATCATTAGCTCAATAACCATCAAGTATTAGTCTGGGAAACACCCTGCTGGATTCTGGTGTGACAAAATACATAGAACACGACCTACATCCCTGGCCCCATTGAATGAGGATAAGGCCCTGTGAAGGTCCTTCCCACGGAGGGGAAGTGGGAAGCCTCCAGAGAAGGAGGATGAGACACGCGTTAGGAAGGTTGCTAGAAGCAGTTCCCTCAAGCAGTTGTAGGGCTGGGGCGTCAGGGCCAGCAGGCCAGAATGTAGGTCGGGATATTTACTTTGGAGTCCCAGCTAAATTCTGTCTATGAAACTTTGGTTTTCACTATTAAATCCTTCAACTAGTTGGAAAGGCCTCTGTGTACTATTAGAAGGAATTCCTTAGAGTTCCTATAATTATTTTGTAAACAGATAAACAAGGCAAGGATATGTTGACATGTAACCAACCATCACAGGTGATGCAAGGACACAGAGTGGTCACATAATGGCACTTGGAAGTTCCACCTGCACATTTTAAGTCTTCGGATGCTCTTTGTCAGCCCTTTACACCTGCTTTGACCAAAGAGCTGGGGCTGAGGACAGCCTTAGATGTGTCTGAAAGGGGCAAGAAAACCAAGGATCATGTCCTCAAGAAAACAGTAAAGCAGGAAAGTGCCTGTGACCCTGGGATGCCCACAGTCCCAGGATAAAGAGCTGGTTCTCTGTACAGGTGTCTTCCAAGAGTAGTAATCCCATCAGGTCAGTCTGACCCGACTTAGCTTCCTCCCTCAGCCATGTGCCATGGCAGGTAAACACCCCGCACAGTTCTTAGCCATCTGTAAGAATGCCAAACTTCAGTATGATGCTCTTAAAAATGCCATTTAAAATTGACACAGTATTTTTAATCACTTCAAAGAGCCCGTAATTTAGGAACTTCCTAAGCTCAAGGAAAAGGTATAGGGAGTGTTACGACATAGAAACCTGAGCTCACTGCTGTCTGTCATTGACTGGTAAGGCATCCGTGATGCTCCACGTGTGTCCCATTGATTCCCAGACCACTGTGTGATACAAGTGCTCATGAGAATGTTCTGGATATGCAATGGGAAGAATCCCTCCAGCCAAGAACTCAATGTAAGCACTCAGAGCGGCCAGGGGAAAGCACTTCTCCAGGAGCGTGCAGGACCTTAGCGGACACTCAGGCAGTCTCCTCTGACAGCACATGTTCCATAGCTTACGAGCGGAAGAGACTGGTGTCATGACCCAGTCTCCAGGCAGTCTTCTCCTCGCTGCCCCCAAAGAGATGTCCTCTGGAGCTAAGCAACTTTTCAGAAACAGAAATTGTGTTTTATAATTAGGACTGTTTATCTCCAGCAAATAAAATGTGGTGTTTAAGTGGACAGCAATGGTTTTTCAATAAAGCAACTAGAAGCCTGCTGTTCCTGGTTTATGGTTCTCAACTGTCCCTGAAAGCCACCTACAAAGACTGTAATGCTATAAACTAAAGAGACACACACCACCACCCCCTGGGAATTTCTGACTCTTTCCTTATTTGATTCACTGAGCTAAATTGGGTAGAAAGAAGTCCAAAGTCAGCCACTGCCTGTAACCCAGGACACAGGAGCCACACTACCCGGAAAGCCACAGCCTTATTGCCTGCCCAAAGGTCACCTGAGGCCACTGCCAGGTCACTGTGTCCATCAATTCCTTTCCCCTGTCCTTTAGACTCAATTACTAGTTGTAACCAATCATCAACTGCCAGTTGCCAACTGTACTTGCTGTGTCCCCGAGAGGCCCATGTGACACTGAGAGGTGGCAGAACCTTCATCAGGTGGAGCTGTTAGAAGCTTCTGCGTCACAGGCTGGACTAACACGGGGACTATGGGACACCAGCCTCTTCCCTTGCTATCTGCAGTGAGGTTGATGAGGCGTCACCTACCACAAGTTTCTGCTGTGAGGAGTCATCAGGCTACAGGGCTCAGAACCACGAAGTCAACCGTTCATGGACGGAAGACTCCAAAATGGACGTCGAATAAAACCTTTTCTATTTGAGTAATAGAAAAGTTTTATTTTTGTCGACTGTCTCAGGGATTATCAGGAATGCCAAGCTCGCCAACCCGGATTGGCAGTTGCCACCCAAAAAGTACTTTGCACACAAATGTTGATTGGAGGGACCCTGTGTTACATCACAGGCTGAAGGCGAAACCATACTTCAGCAATGACTGTTTTCTGACTATTGAAGCTAGATGATGCAAAAATTGAGGGGTCCATGCTACAGTACTGCAAGCACGTGGGTTGACAGAGAGGTTTAAGAACTTATTGGGAAGGACTGGAGATCTCTACAGACAAGAAGCAGGAGTCACATGCATATGTGACCTTGACACAGTAAGATCAGGGTGTAGGAAGGCAGAAGATCTAGTGTTAAATGCCAGATTGATTGCTGAACAACTCTGTAACTGGAGGCGATGAGTTAATAGAGTGTCAATTTGGCAATATGCAGCATTGGTGGGAGGTAAGAATTTGATGGGACAGTTGCCATGTGGTCCTTTATGCTCTGCCTTAAACAAAGATATGTTTAAATTATGCTTAAACTTTAGTGTCCAAAAGGAAAGGACACATTGAACAAAAAGGAGAGGAGTAAAGAGGGATCACCCTGAAATATGGGAAGAAAACAAAACAAACAAGCAAACAAAAACAAAACAAACTGAGAAGACTTTATCACTTATAAAAACTTGGTAACTTTTCCCTAAAAAAAAAAAAAAAAAAAGAATTGGAGGGAAAAGCTTGAGAAGAGGAGAAGAGGTGTGACAGAGGGCTATAATTACATAGTCCCCGGAGAATGGGAAAAGCAATTAAATAAAAATGTTCTGGGCTTAACAACAGAGCAGTTTGTCACCCAGAGGACGAATTTTGTTTAAGGAAAACACTGCTGGTGGTGAGAGATACCCTTTAAGGTTGTTGAAATCCACATAATTAGATGTGGAGGGTTAATAGTTATTTTTCCATTGCTATGAGAAAATTCCTGACAAATGCAACTTACAGAAGAAAAGGTTTCTTCTGGCTCATGGTTTGAGGTGCACAGTCTTCATGGCTGGGAAAGGCTGCTGAGGCTGGCGGGCCGTGCCGGGCACGTTTCCTGCACGGTCAGGAAGCAGAGAGAGCTGAAGGCTGTTGCTCATTTCCCCTGTAGTTCAGTAGAGGCGCCCTGCTCATATGCACAGCAGGGCTTCCCTCCGGTGCTAAGTCTCTGGAAACTCCTTCTTAGATGTGCCCAGAAGTCTTTCTGTCTCCTTGGTGACTTAGAACCCAGTCCAGTGGACAATGAAGTTTAATCACCGTAGAAAGAACGCAGAGAAGACGCATTGCTTATGTGAGTCAAGATCTGGAAACTTCAAGAAAATAAACAGGGAAACTTAATGAGCTCAAAAGGTACCTGATGAGAGTATAAAAATTCATAAACAGCCATAATGATCATTTAGAGAATATAGAAAAATTCACACTTGCATCATTACTATGATTACCAGTTTAAAATATGGTGAAAATGTAAGTAACCAAATTTATACGAGATACACAAGATCTTTAGAAAGAGAATTCTAAGACTCTCCTGAAACTTAAAAAATAATAATAAAAAATGTTTCCTACCAGATTGCTGTGAAGAGTCTCCTTTGTGCCCTCAAACTTCAATGAAGCTTATAAGAAAATCTCAGTGCACGTTTTTGGAAGCTTCATAAAATATTTTAAAAGGCGTTTAGAAGAAAAAATTCAGGCATGGAAAAATTAGAAAGTAGCTAACTGAACTTTTAAAGACCAAGGAACTTTTACAAGTTTAGTGTGTTTGATATTGTGATGTTAACGTTAACATGAGACCATGGGGATAAATAAGAAAGAAAAGGTTATGGTTTAATAGTGATGTGTTTGTGTGCCGGATTGGTATGAAGACTGATTAGTTTTGTGACAACTTATCATAGCTTGGGTCATTTTGGAAGAGGGAATCTCACATTTTAAAAGTACTTTCATAAGAGTGTCCTGAAAGCAATTTTGTGGGGGTGCTATCTTGATTAATGATTGCTGTTGGGGATGCAGCCCACTATGAGTCATGCCATCTTTGGACAGGTGGTCTTAGGTGATGTTAAGAAAGCAGTCTGAGCATGCCATCAGGAGCAAACCAGTATCAAGTAGTATGGCCTCTTCAGTTCCCTGTTCCCTGCCCTGCTTGACTTCCTATCCTGGTTTTCCCTTCATGGTGGACTATAAGCTGTAAAATGAAGTGTGCTCCTCTTTCTTTCCAAGTTCCTGTGGCAGTGTTCTTTATCCCAGCAACAGAAATCAAACTAAGATAATTATTTTTGTTGTTCTTAATTTTTGTTTTTTAAATAGCAAATTGTCCTTTTCAAGATTTCACTCTATCTTAAAACGCATTTTGCAGTTATCTATTGTTCGTACGTGTGAGTAGATGTTAAGAACACATGACACAGTGTAGGAACCGGGTTCTCTCCGTCCACCATGTGGGTTCTACGGATTGAACTCAGATCATCAGTCTTAGCAACAAGCGCCCTTACCTACAGAGCCATCTGGTGATGAAAACTATGTGATTAAAAAGGAAATGCCATGTAGCATCTCTAGGAGTGAGCTACTAGCCTTGGGTATGTCTAAAATCAGGGTGAACTCACAGGCTTGGGTAAATCTAAAGCACAGGTGAACTCACAGCCTTGGCTAAGTCTAAAGCTCAGGGTGAACTCAGGCTTCTGGGTTGTCTGGGTGCTCTCCTTGATCAGAGTTGCACGTGTGAAACAGAACTGTAAGCATCACTCCTCATGGACTCCACATCTTATCTAATAAAATACTATTTTGCTTAGAATTTGGTACTAAATTCTATCCCGGCACGTCTCCTTGTAGTTAGGGCTTTTATGTGTTCTGTGGCTCATCACAGAGTGAGTCTCGGTTTATTAAGGGGGCTTCGCTTAGTTTTGTTTACAGGCACATCACCAGAGCTGCTAAGTGCTCCTCAGATTATGTGCCCATTTTGTGTCTGTCAAACTACATTTCCACATAAACAAAAACCCTTAAGTTGCTGGAATTCTTTATGTCTTTATTGCCAGCCTGCTGGTTAACCAAATAAAGAAGACCTTTCTCTGTGCTTTTTTTTTTCTACAGTAATCTGACTGCATTTTTTCTTTACAATGAAGAAAACCACTCTGCATTTACAAACTTATTTGCATCCTCCTGTTCCAGTCTTTTTTTGTGTAGATGTAGCATACAGCATATCTCTGAATCGCATTGTTGTGGCCTCGTTGTGAACTTTGCTTATTGAGCCCTGAATCTCCATCCTCCCCAACAATATAAACATCTCACTTCCTTTCCCGCCCTGACTTCTGCAGTATGATTCTCCTTTCCCAGAACCCTTCCTTCTCAGCTTCTCTGCAGTCTCCTCCCCTCCTCACCTCATGAGCCTCAGTGTGCTTTACCTCTACGTACACTACTTCACCTGACTTGTGGACCCAGGCCTGGGTATCCCCAGGGGTCGTGACCTGAGCCCCATATACTAGGCTGACTGCTTGGAATTGCTGTGTCCCTGAGCAACGTCATGCAACACCCTGTTCATCTTCCAGTGCTTTCTGTCTCAGAAGACAAGTTGTGTGTAGTTATCTGGGCCTGAGCCTGCCGGTCTTCCCCCTCTGGCTCCTGTGCTCAGAACCAACTCCCGCCCCCACGCCCGCTGCGCAGGTTCTGTGCTCAGACTGGAGGCACTGAAAGATGTTGCCCCTGTCAGACCAAGGCAAGTTATCTGGGTTCACAAAGCCCTGGGCCATCAGGGACCGAAATGGATTTAAATAACTCTAGTGAGACAATCTCCATTGCAACATATTTTTTCATTTACTGTGTTGTTTGGATGAGACTGAATCTACTTCTCATAACTTGATTCATTTTTGTTTACTCTTAAAACTTTTAATGACCCAATTCAAACTTATATTCTAAATGCTGGCAGTAAACAGACAGGTCAGCAATAATTTTTAAAGTGTCAATTCAGCTTAGTAGAAAAAAGCAATTGATGTGCTTCGGTGATGACTCGCACTTGTTTTCGCTCGCTGCATTAGAGCTTGCAATTCTATTTAATTGGCATGTAATTTAATTGCCACATAAGTTATTTAATTATGCACTATAAATGGGAAGTGTTGTGTGAAAGCATCATATCTCTTTGTTGAAATTTGGGATGCCAGTTCCTCCTTCCGTCTCCTATTTATCTCTGATCCATTTTTGTTGGTCACCTGTGTTGGCTGTTCCATTATAGGACATATTAACTGATTTTGCCATCGTTTCTAGCAGACGTGTGTGTACATTTGTATTTTCCATTCTATTTTAGCAACAAATTAAGCAAACCAAAGTGTAATCTTCCTCACTAATAAAAATAAAGGCACAAAGGTGTGCATTATACTTTAATGAATTATAATATCTACTGCTTCAGGTCAGCAGACTGCATACTCCATTCTTTCCAAAGTTCAGCTCATTCCCTTGGAAGGTTTATCATGTGCCTTCCACTGGGAGGCTCTCCTCAGCTCACTGTCGGTTAGATTGTGTGGTGTGTGTGTGTGTGTGTGTGTGTGTGTGTGTGTGTTATGTGTGTGTGTGTGTGTGTGGTGTAGGTGGTGTGTGTGGTGTATGTGGTGTGTGGTGTGAGTGGTGTGTGTGGTGTATGTGGTGTGTGTGTGTGAGTGGTGTGTGTGTGGTGTGAGTGGTGTGTGTGTGTGTGTGTGGTGTATGTGTGTGGCGTGTGTGTGTGTGTGGTGTGTGTGTGGTGTATGTGTGTGGCGTGTGTGTGTGTGTGTGTTTGAGAACCAAAATAGTAGGATCCAAGGAGGTGGTATAGAGTCTCACCTCCCTAAGTGGGGTGACACTGGGCCCCATAAGGAAAGACTCGTGTCTTTTAATTACATCTGAGGTAATAACTACTTATTTGGTTGTTAGGAGAACACACTGGATAAAAGTCTTAAGATTCTACACAATCTTGGCAGATGAAAAAATCTTTCTCCTATAAATATCCCATAAGTAAAGATTAAATGAGTGGATAGATTCCAGTAATCTATGGGCACACCTGACCCCAAACAAAAAATCTGATTGTTTTAGTTAGAGATCTGTCTGAAGAAATTTTTTTCATGTAAGGAAGAGAATAGTACCTGCCACAAACCGAGTGGTTTGCTAAGCTGGAACAACCTCTAGCATCCTAACCTGACTAAGACCTTCCGTAAACTCTTCAAGTGAACATCACTTATTTGACAAAGATGTGTTAAGTACCTTCCCTGACCAGCCTAGATTCTATGGCAGATGACAGATGTCAATCCGACAGTCTGTGGTTTCACAGCATTTGTCTTTCAGTGGAGAGAGACCATACATACAGGTAAGGCTTTAATGCTGAGGCTATACAGAAAGATGTGGCAGAGCAAGGGGCAGGAGAGAGTACACGCTGGCTCAGTTTTAGACATATCCAGGGAAGCCCCATTTTGTTTCAGACCAGGATGTGCCAGTATTCTGATGAGGAAATGGAGCCTGTAGCAAAAGCTGGTTCTTGTAAGGGGCAATATTTGACCACGAGACCTATAAGACATTGGGTCCTGCAATAAATATCTGGGTGAACTGCTTTCCAGGCATGGTCGGAACAAAATGCCAGTAGAAAGGAGTCTGCATGGTGTGTCTCAGGAGGAACAGGACCTGGTATGGCTGGGGAGGAATGAGGGAGAAGGTGTAGAGTCCTTGACATCAGCAAGGTCTCGAGGATTCCTGTACACAGATGAAAGGACCTCCATTTCAGTCTGAGGACGATGGCAATGTGGCCATAAGAGGTGGGTATAGAATTAGGACCATGATGCCATTCCAGGCAGAGGATGGTCATACAGTGAAGGTGCCCAAGCTCCATTAGAAGAGTGGAGGCCAGCAGGGGGTGGGTGGCAAAAATGGCTCCTAGATCAGGACTCTAATGTAGACAGACACTCAGGGTATTTGCCACTTCTGCTCCTGTCTTGAAGACAGGGAGATAGAACACCCGTCCATCTGGAACCGAGGCTAATGGGCCATTGGCTACACTATACCCACTTCTCGCCAGCCAAGAGCTGGCTTCTGGACCTCAGCCCTGAGGCAGAGGTCTCTTCTTTGCCCTGCTTCCCAGCAGCCATGACCAAGGGCGGGAAGAAGGTACTGCTTAACTTCATGTTTCAAGTCTTGCCTGTGTGCCTGAAATTTGGAATTTGCAGATGATAACCCCATTACAAAAGCTGGCAGCCCAGCTTCCGTTTTGGATTCAGCAGACAGGCCAGCAGGATGGATTACTGCCAAGTATGATGAACAAAACTCAGCTCCGGGACTGTGGTGGTTTGAACGGCAATGGCCCCGACGGGCTCATAATTTGGATACTTGGTTCCCAGTTGGTGGATCTGTGTTTGGGAAGGATTAGGAGGTGTGGCCTCGCTGGAGAAGGTGTGTCACTGGGGGTGGTATTTGAAGCTTCAGAAGTCTACACCATTCCTGGCGTCTCTCTCTAGCTCTCTGGAACTGCAAGCTCCTAGTAAAAATCGTCTATAAGTTGCCTTGGTCATGCTGTCATATCACAGCAATAGAAAACTAACTTAGGTGAGGTCCCACATAATGGACAGAGAGAGCTGTTCTCTGGAAGTTGGCCTCTGATCTCTGCATGCACACTGGGGGCAAGCATGCACATGAACACACACACACACACACACACACACACACACACACACACTGACTGTTACATATAATATAGACAAGCAGGAGGCTCCAACAGACACTGAGCCCCTCTAATCACTATTCGCCAGTGGAGCTACCCCAGCATCATGAGGGAATTCGTGAATTGAAGCAAGACCACTCTGGCCTCTCTATAGAGCAAAGCCTGTGACATGCCATGCAGGAGGCCATGGAACTGTCCCAGGGAGAGCGCGGTGGGGAGAGCTTCACTCAGGGCTGTCGCTCATCCTCTTACTCATTAAACAGTTCCTGGATTCAAATAAGATGCTCACGACTCTAAATTTTTGCATATCTGTGTGGCTAGTTTAGAACACTGCATTTCTGTTCTGCGAGCACCAACACTACACAGCCCTGCGAACCACAGCTAATTTAAAGCCACGTTGCAATGAGAGGTGCTTATATTAAAATACTTAAATAAATTAAGGTAGCTTTAGTTTTCGTGTGTGTGTATGTGTGTGTACCTGTTCAGGTACGCTTGCATGGATGTGTGTGCCGGTGCCTGTGGAGGCCAGAGATCAAAGCTGAGAGTTTTCCTGAACCACTCTTCACCTTAATTTTGAACTTGGAGCCATTGATTGCCCAGGTTCACTGCCAGTGACCCCCCGGGATCCTCCTGACTCTGACTCAGCCCCTCGTGAATATGTTAAGAAAACGCATATGTGTGTACACACAGACAACATGCTCTGGTTGTTTTGTCATTGTCTGACAGGCTCTGCTTATACAGCCCAGGTTGGCCTCGATGGTTGCAATTTTCCTGCCTCCACCTTTCAGGTGCTGGGTTTGCATGCCCAGCCTGCTCAAGCCCAGTCTCTTATACATCGTTTTTTTGGTGGGAGGGGAGAACACTGTCTAAAGTGATTATTCTTATAGACCATGTCTCACACAGTGTATGGAGCTTCACAACTTTGATAATGCATGCCCGTGTGCTTAGACCTCCCAGGAGGGTACATGAGCATCTGCATAATTTGTTTTAATTTGGGTTGTTTTTTTTTTTTTTTTTTTTTGTCATTAACTTGATTTCTTTGTCTTTGTTTTGAAGTCCCTATAAGTTCTATAGCCGTGTATGTGATGGAGAAGTAATGCTTTGTTGCTAGGCAGCTTTATGGAGATGAGCAAAGGCATAAAGCTTTGCATGAGATCTGAACGTTTATACTTTTATTTTAAAAAGGCTGAATTTGATAATTGGTCCTGCTGTTCAGCTGTCACAGGTCAAATGTTTAACAAGGAAGGCATTTTAAGCTGTATTTTTCTAGATTCTTACATTTTGTGGGTGGAGACTCTTGCTAGGAAAAATGTGATGTAAGTGTATACACGGGTATGTATATATTATTTACTGTCTCAGGGTTTCTATTGCTGTAAAGGGACACCATGACCACAGCAACTCTTACAAAGGAAAGCGTTTCACTGGGGCTGCCTTACACTTCCAGAGGTGTAATTGATTATCATCATGGCGTAGTGCATGGCAGGGTGCAGGAAGACATGGTGCTGAAGGAGCAGAGAGGCCTCTGATTGGCAGGCACCAAGAAGTGGAGTGGCTTGAGTTTCTGAGACCTCAAAGCCCACTGCTGCAGTGACACACCTCCTCCAGCCAGGCCATGTCCACTCCAACAAGACCACGCCTACTCCAGCAAGGCCACACCTCCTCCAGCAAGGCCACACCTCTAAATAGTGCCCCTCCCCATGGGCCAAGCATTCACACACTTGAATCTGTGGAGGTCATTCTAATTCAAACCACCACTATCTATACTTTGATAGATGGGACTGTTTATTTCTGGAAGACACAGTAATTTTATTTTAATATATTTGTCTTCTATGACAGCTCATATGTACAAATAGTTGTTGATAAAGGAATACAAGTATGTGGTGCCTTTGCTTTGATACCCAGTTGACAAGATGTGGCTTAAAAAAAAAAATCATTTAATTTCACAATTTATCATCGTAGCTGTTCGGTTAAAACTTCTAAAGCTCTCTATGACAAAGACCCAAACTTTCCAAGCATGTCAGGACTTTGCTGTTGCTGCTGCTGTCGCTGTTTTCGTTTTTTGGAGTGCTTGAGACTTATTAATACAGATCACTGTGGCTAAGCTCTCACTGAATGCTGTTTTTGTTGAGAGCAATAGCTTTTGAAAGTTTCTAAGTTTAGTTTATCGCTGTGTGCTTGAGTTTGCACAGCAGTTGTGGTCTCATAAAATATAGGGTGCCTTAGCTTGTCCCTGTGACCAAGTACAGAGAAGAGCAAAGGACCTACACAAGAAAGCCGGGCTTGTTTTGTTTAAATAAATGTTCTTGTTTGTTTGTTTGCAAGCATGAAAGCCTAAAGTGTCTTTCAAAAGTCCATCATCTTTCTAAGTCCACAGCTAAACCACTAATGTCATCTATGGGGCAGGTCTCCACACTCCGGGCCCTGATTCAGCCGATGAGCTGTAATGTCCCTTCGCTCCTTGTAACATCCCTGGTCCTCGCTCATCTCCTGCTCGCATTCACAGAGCACTCAGGTGATACTGCCCAGGTGCAAGCTGAATGGCACCACCCGCCATTAGGCTTGCTCCTCTCCAGCTGAAATTGCTTCCTTCAGGGAATGTGCACAGTGCCCCGCCCCCTCCCTGTCGTAGGCACACACTGTGCCCAGCACCCTGCGTTCCCATGTCTCACTTTGTTCCGTGAGACTTCCTCATCCTTCAAGACTAGCACCAGCAGCTCCGTGGGCCCGTCTCTGAAATAAAGTCAGCCTGTGGTCACACAGCCCTCTCTCTATGCTTGGCTACAGATCTTTCTAGAGGTTGTTGGGTAGATAGAACGGATTTTTCCCTGGAGTCTGGGCGACTCTTGGGCGTAAGGACCAAGCCTTTCACTCTCACTTATCTTGGTGCCAATCACAGGGTCTGAATCACACCAGATAGCCGTGAAAGACAATTTTAAAGGAATAAAAGTCACCCAGAGAGGCATAGCTTTTGTGGCTGTTGAAAAAAGGAAAATAACCTTTACTTCGTACCAGCAGGGGGCGCACTATCCCCACGTTTTAAATCGCTCCAGCTTCTTGGTTTTGCTTTAACACAATAATTGGGCTGCTACAGGAGGAGATGATAATTTAGGCACTGTTTACAGAATAAAGCTGATTTAACCTTCAGTTTTTCTTTAAGAGCTTTCTTTTTCAAGCGCAGTGTTCCATCTGAAATTGCTAAAGTAAAATGGAAGACTTCACTTCAACTTAAAAAAAAATGATTAGAGTAAAATAAAAATTTAAGATAGGGCATCAATTTAGGAACATGGGGAAAAAAACTGAAGTACGAGATCAACACCTCGAGACAGTAACGGCATGATATCAGCTGCACACACACATACACACACACACACACACACACGCACACACACACGCAGCTCACAAGCGAAATGCAGACTGAGTCTGGGGACTATCCCAACACCGAAAGGAAAAACTAGGTCTGGATGCAGTGTGCAGTCGCTAGGTTTGAAGACCTAGAACCTGGGCAAAGAACTGAGCCGTGCCGCTGTGAACGTGACCCGGTGACACTGGCAAACCGAGAACCAAGGAAGACAGAGGAGCAAGTGAAGCAGGAGCAGCTTCGGGCGACAGATAGTCTTGGAAGCATGAAGATAATTCTTGCAGAGACACGGTGATGGGGCTCACTGCTGGGACAGTTGAAGGAAAAGCAGTCTCGATAGCCGAAGGCGCGGGACGTGTCTTCCGACGCGCACTGCCTGTGTGACTGGGGCTGGGTGGGGCGGTCCTCTGAGTTCGTCTATTTTCAAGCATGAACCTTTCAGCAAAGGGATGAGAGACAACATCTCTAAACTAGCTTCGTTCTCAAAATGCTGCACTAGCATGAGGTAATGTTAGGCATATCAGTGCACACAGGAACGTCCCTCAGAGGGCAGCAATATTTATTCGGGAATAACACACTGAAAAGGGGGCTCATGTGTCGCGATGAACTGTGGGCACAATAGAGAGGAGGGGCCAGGGTAAATTGGGTTTTGTTGTTCTCATCATTGTATTTTTTTCTTTTCTAGTTCTTCACCCTCCTTCCCTCATCCACTCCCCTATCCTTCCGGTCTTCCCTTCTCCAGTCTGTCTGTCTGTCTGTCTGTCTGTCTGTCTATCTGGTCTGTCTGTCTGTCTGTCTATCTATCTTTTGTAAAGAAGAGGGCACCTTCTGTCACTCACCAGTCATGTTCCATGGGCAGTGCTAGGCACTTCACATAAAAATCAAGAGCCCAGTCCCAATGGGCACACGCACAAAACACCCCCACACTGAGGCTCGGAACATTGCAGAAGAGGGGGGTGGAGAGATGGCAAAAGCCATAGAATCAGGGACTTCTCTGTGATGTCGTCTCACCAGCACGACTGCCTAAACACTGGCTGAATAAGGGCTTCAGTAATAGACGCCAAAGTGGGTGGGAAAAGCCTGGGAGGCCTCAATCCCACGATAAGAACTCCAGGCAGCTGAGTGAGGCCAGGAGTGAGGGAGGCGGGCCTTTGCTAAGGAAGGGACACTCTAACTGGTCACCCACGGCCAAAAGCTCAGCCCTGAAAACATCCAAGTGGCGTCGTTTAGACTGAGCAGGTTATATTTGGCACTGCAAATCTATGTATGAATGAAATGACAATTAGAAAGGTCCCGGTATTGAAGGAGAGCATGGCAGAGTACACGAGAGAATTTGGAGGGGGGAAAGGGAGAGACACACAATTAGAAAATACTCACAAAAATAAAATGTCTATTAACTCATTCTTTTGTTTCAAGTATAGCAAAAATATAATTGAGTGTCGTTAATCAATACACTTGAAGAAAAAAACCCTATAGCAACAGATTTATTAAAATCATAGGAACATATTTTGGGCCTGTAATGTAAAACTACCTTTCATACACAATAGTGCTTTTTACATCCAGAGTTAAAAACAAATTAGCTTTTAGAGATCACACGCCGTTATCGTAGTGGGTCAGTTTCCCTAAGGTCTCCTCCATCACCAGGTGGCTCCTGGCCCCTCCACCCCAACGCCTTTTTTCTTTCGTGGCCCTGTCACCTTCCTCCACTAAACGTGTCTGGGACACAGTAATGACAGGCATGACTGCCCAGCCACACACACACACACACACACACACACACACACACACACACACACACACACACAC
>OU015753.1:105153643-105169228 GCA_907169655.1 Acomys percivali
CACACACACACACACACACACACACACACACACACACACACACACACCAAAGTGCTTAGACGAAAGGTGAGCCTGACAGGGCAGATGATTTCTGTCTCCAGGCGCCTTGCTACAGTGTGGCTAAACGCGGTGCATCTAAGAAGCCCGGGAACTTTGGACCCACAGATCCCCAGTGGAAACTCCCATTTGCAGAGTTTCAGTGATTATTTCATCAGATGAAATACCTCTTAGGCCTTTTGGGTGCCAGCAAGCGCCACTTTCTGTTTTTAATTCAAAGGGCTCATCTATTGCAGGGCTGCTCCACATTTGGAAGACAGCCTTGCCTTGGGTAAATAGAACGTTTACTAAGAAAACTAAAGTGAAAGTGTGTAACAGCAGCAATCTGGATTCCAAGGTTATTTCCATAGATGCATGGATCTGTAAGTTTCACTGTACTTTGCGATTTCCACTTAAGAAATAAGCGGACTTGGACAGGCAACAGTGAAGCGCTGCCTCTACACACCTTGGCGTGCACCAGTTTTGGGACTAATGTTGTTTTAGTGAACTTCATTTTGGCTGGCTAAAAAGAAACAGAGGGGAATGAAACAGTGAAAGACAAAAAGTGCAGTTTTATTGAGTTTAACTTGATAGGAGTCCACATCCTTGATTCCGTCTTAACACTCTCTTCCACTTGCCTTTGGCATTTTTGTATAGGTTATATGTGAAATATCTGCTAATAATAGGAGCCAAACAGTGAGGAAATGAAGCTCTGCAACCCTTCCTCCACGATGTTGAAGTCTGGCTCGGAATGCAAACACTGTGAGGATATTAGAAATCTGGGTAGGGAACAGTGGCTTTCACAGACTGTCTCATGCACTTCTGCAACATTCGTTATTTCCCTGGCTGTTGAGCCGCCTCCGTGTCCCACTATTAAAGTCGCCGGTCAAACGTCTTGCCCACGGCTGACAGTAGCCCTGTTTCCTGACAAGATGCCCAGCGCTGCTGTTTGAGGTTCTGTCCAGAGCAGAATTAATTTTCTCCCAGGAGGTCACGGTGATGCACTAAACCCCACATGCACAGGGCACGCCGGACAGCAGGGCCATCTTGCACGTTGGCATTTTATCTGTAATCATATACTTCGTCACCACAAATCCTGTCAATTCCCCCAAATAAGCTGGCTTTATGAATACAGCTTGTTACTCCTTGCTGCTGTAACGAGATTCACTATGAGCCATTGCTCAAAGAACCGGCAAAAAGCAAAGCCGGGGATCCGTCATCACACAAGGCAGGGGAATCGGATGCAGCTTTTAACTCCAGGCCATTGATGGTAATTTCTGGTTGCTTGCCTGATTTGCCTGGAGCAACTGAAAGCATCACCTTAAGTTTATTCAGGCTAATTGTCAGTCTGTGCAGTGGCCCTAAATTTGAGAAATGATTGACAGCTTGATACATATCCTCAAGTTCACACTCATTAGCACAAAATCATTCAGGTTTGCCCCAAAGACATGTACAGAAACCAGCAACCCCTGAGCCCAGACTGTACTGGCGGGAAGTGATACTCCCCCCCCCCCTCAGGTGTCCACAGCTCTCTTCCAGCACTGGCCATGTCTGCATAGGGCAAGGCCTGCGTGTGACCTTGCGTGACATGCAGTCATGCGCAGAGGGAGCTCAGTCTAGACACTGTCTGTTCTGACTCACCAGTCATTTTGTCACAGGGCTGGGTCTCTTTGTTGACGATTCCTGTTGAATAACCAAGTGCATTGGAGCATTTGCTAAGTACAAAAGCAACGTGTAAGAGTTGCCCAACTCTTGTCATTTTAGAAAGCAGGACACTTGCTGCATGGCTTCTCTGTCATCTGAGGGGGCATCTGTAAGATCCAGGTATCATTCCACCCTTTCCCTATAAAACCTCTGCTCTTCCTCCACTGCACCTTTAACTGGATCCCCACTCAGTGAAGCGAAATTATTTTGTGCCTGTCATTGTTTTGGTGCTTCTAATGCTTTGTTATACAATTAAAGTTGTGTCAGAATTAAAACTCCTGTACACAAGCTGTCAGAGGTAGCATCTGAAAACAAGGCCGACGTCAAGGGTACACCGAAGGTTACATATTTGACAGGAAAATACACTTGAAATTATATAGCAGGGTGACTTTTCCTGGGACTGAAGAAACCTGTAGTTCGTAGGTCTGTGCTCCTTTCCAAGAATGGCTTTCCTGTTTGTTCCCTCTAGGGAGAAGGTCCTCTCCACAGAGGCTCCTGTTGTCTGAGGAGCGCTTCTTCCAGCCTTGGCTTTTCTTCCAAGGGAGGGTCACAGCAGCATCCCGGCTTAGAACCTGTGACCCCGTGAATCCCTCATAGAGTGTCACACAAAGGGAGTCACTCTGGCCAGCCTTCTCATACTCTTGGCACCACTTCCTTGTCCCTACTTTTCATCACCCAGTGTCTACCTCCCATTCTTCATGGAGACAGAGGACAAGCAAGGGGCTTCGCCCAACTCCTTTTCCTTCTAAACAGTAGAGTTCCGTCACGTGGCACTGCAAGCTAGAGCCCAGTGGACAAAGTTATGGCCAGGGATAATTTTTTTTTGCCATATATAGTGTTCTAAAAATTAGAAAAATCTCAGCCAAACCATCTGGATCTTCAGCCTCTTTGTAAAAATGAGAAGATGTGTTAGTCTTAGAAGGCATTTCTGGAAGACCATCAGCAGCTGAGCAGCAGCCAACGTTGATGGCAAGGCAGCAGGACTACTCCCTCCGGTGCCTTCCGGGCTTCCTGCTTTGGCTGTTGACTCGTGGTTTGACACCATAACAAAGATCAGATCCACCACTCACAGTGGAGGCTTTTCCAGAAATTACAGCACAAACAAAGCCCCCATGGGAGGCCTTTACTGGCATTCAGACTTCTTGTGTCACGTAAGGCCTGACGCAAGCTTCCAAGTGTGCAGGTGGAAGAAGAGTGTCAAACTCCTGCTGCCCGCTCCTCCTCCTGGGGCCAGTGGAGGCTCAGGAGTCATTGCTGAGGCCCCTCCCCATAACCCAACCACAGGCCATTTCCTGCAAGAAGCCTATGAACATTTACTTTGACACAGCTCTGAAGGAATTTCACTAAGAACATACCCAATTCCCTTCCTTGCTCACTTGTAGAGGGAAGAGTCTGTCCGCCACAAATATTGCACCCCCCACTTTTGAACATGTCCTGTGTAGAATGAGTGTGTGTGGCCTACAGGTCTTTCTTTTGCTCAGTCAGAAATCCTCTTCAGACACTCTCTTCCATGAAGCTACGCACTGTCTCTCCCTCTTCTATTTAGACTACTTCAGACACCTTCCAACGGTGGTACTTTCCACAGTCCTGTGGAGAATGAGTGGACACGCCCAGCCTCATCCATGGCTCTTCCGTGGGATGCCCCCCAACACTTAGGATTTGCCATCTTAACACATTTAACACAGTGCCCAGGATTGCAAGTTTCACGGACAGTTCTTCCATTTTGGAGCGTTGAATATCAAGGCCTGAAGCAACTGAAACTGGCCTTTTGTATGTGATTTCCATAGATGGCTAAGTGCGTCCCAAAGGCTGCCCAGTCGCGCAGTTGTAAAGGACACTGTTTGTGTCACAGCCCATGTAGACAGAGCATAGTAGAAGTGGAACGCCTAGCCTGCCCAAGCATACCTGGAAGTCTGTGGCACACCCTACAGAGTGACAGTCGCATGGGCTGATGCTCAGCAGCTGACCAGGGCTGCTAGGCTGTGATAAAAAGATGTGTGTCTACTGCAAGGAGGCAGAGTGACCTGGTGGTAAGGACTTCACTGGTGGCACTTACAAATGTGCCGGCCTCTCCTGGTCCCCACACCCGCGGGGGCCCTGAAGAAAAGGTATCCCTTCGCATCACCTTAAAGCAAAGGAGAAGGCTTGCAGGATGCACCTTGGAGAACACGATGCCCACTTTAAACATGGAGATGACGGTGACAAGTACCTTAAGCTAAGCCTGACATGTGCACAATATTACAGCCCACCAGAGAGGCTCAGTTCATCGCCAACATGAAAAGATGGTAGCGCGTCCTTCGAAGGGTGGGTGTACATAAAAGATGAATGGTGCATCCAAAGCAGGGCCTACAGCAATACGGCTGTTATCACCAATGAGAAAATGTAGCAGGTGTGACCAGACCGGTGAAAAACAAGGAGAAAGCTGCACGGCCGAGTGGACATGCCAGGGTTGCGTTGACAGTTTCCATGTCACAGAATTACTTCATAGTCAGTACCCAAAATAGCTGAAACAGAAATTTATTTACCAAGTGATATTTAGTCAGATTTCTTATATGTGAAAATGCTTTCTTTGAGACTTAATTAGAAGCAATTTGCTTCATAGGCAGCCATAACTAGCTGCATTTGCGACGACCTGGGTAGGATCTATCTCGCTTTGTCTGCTCAGCTGGCCAGTCGCTAACCCTTCTGAGCCTCATTTGCTTCAGGTGTGCCATGAGCATACTGCCCCACCCGTAAGAACCAAGAACTAAACGTTAGTTGTTAGCACACAGGAAGCATTAGGCACAAACTGTTTGCCTTGTTCACCCCTGACCAACCTGCAGGGGGCAGTGTAACACCGGGGCTGACGGTCTACTAAGGCGGTGTCCCTCCTTAGACTGTGTGACTTCAGGCAAAGTGCTTCAATTCCCTGCTTTTCAAGAGTCATTCTCTGTAAAAAAGCTGAAAATGATAGTATTTGAGTTTAAGATGAGACCTGACATTTAACGCATTTGGCACAGATCCTGGCCCACAGTGTGCACCCAGCATTGTTTTTTAAGGGTCATTACTACTGCTTCTTAGCGTGCCATGGCAGTAGAATTTATTAGCTTTGATGACAAGGCCCGTGGCTGTCCCCCGGAAATCTGGACACAGTCTCTTTGAAACACTCTTACCTACATCTCTTGTTCTTTTGGTGACTAAAGGCCTTCAGTTAAGTCAGCCTGAGAGTAAAACGTGGGTTCCCAGCAGGGGAGGTAGATGGAGGCATGGCCACAGAATTCCATGCTAACTCTGGGCCTTTTTTAACCCAAAGTCTCCTGCTGGTGCCTTTGAGAGAGATCCTCCCCCAAATTCTAGGTGTCTGGTCACCATCCTCCAAAATAACTGCATGGCTTTGATCCATTTCTTTCTATTTCAACCATCAGCTCTCCCTTTAAACAGTTGGTTGGAAAGGGGTGGTTCTCCTCACAGGAGGCTCCGAGTGACTCTCCTGTCGGTCTCTGTAGCACTGCTCTGGTTAACACACCACTCCACCATCTGTGTCCCCTGCGGCAGCTTCTGGGTTCCCTCTGGGCTATCAGGAGTAAGCTGTGAAAGACTAAGGAAAGGCACTGCCTGCTCACTTTGACTCACATTCAACATTTGAAATACGATAGTATTTAAAAACCTTTAAAAAAACAGCACATCATAAGAAAATATCTTTATAGTATCATAAGTCTAATGTTTTAGGGTAAACAAAGACTATTTTTTACTCAAGAATAGCAAGTAATATCTTCTTACAGGAAAGACTCATTTACCAAAATTTGATGACCCTCAAACTCAGGTATGTACTACACAGCTGTGAGTCACCTCAGGCCAGCTTCTTCATGATGACTGACACCAAACACGATGATTGTTTACAACTCATGACATCGTGTTGTTGTCGTGGTGTGTCTTACAAAGAGACCATCCAGAAGGTGAGGAAAAGACAGCATTCCAGGACTGGTTGATGAACCCTCCCCACCTCCAGTAAAACCACATTTAGCTTCCACTCAGATTTCCTTAGCTATAAAAGTCATATTCCGGGCCTAACTATATCCTTGGTGTGGACACTGGTGCCATCTTCACAGGGATACAGCTGGGACTTTTGTTAACACAGGGACCAAGCAGGCAAGATGGAACTCCTGATCTCATATGTGTAACTAGTCACATCATGTCATGATGCCGAGCGAGCTGGAGGGGCAGCGGGGCTCCTGCTGTCTGTGGCTGTGAACATCAGCCTCACCTGTCCTCCTTTTTTGGGTTTTCCTCTGTGTTATTTGTCTATTTTTTTTTAAATCAGGAGAGTTCCACAGAACCCTCTGTGCATCCTCCCTCCACTTACTAATATTTCTATACACTGCAGCACACAGCGGCACTAACTAGTTGGCTCTTCTCCTTTGGCTCGCAGCTCAGAAAATGGCTTCCACTGCTGTGTGTGACAGTAGAGCACAACAGACTACAAGCACCATCAAGTCCCAAGTCCCGTACTTCCCTTTGCAGTGGTGCAGAACCTCGCCCCATCAGAGCCACTCTCGCCAGCGTCTCTGTGAGACCAACCATTTGGCTCATGGCTGAGAGCTTTGCACACGTGCACAGAGTGAGCCCTGGAATCACAACTTCGCCTCCTCAGTAACAATGTGGAATCCTTTGTAGCCATTATCAGTCAAGAGGGAACAGCCAAAGAAGAAACAGAGGAAGGTGTCGACCCTTTTCTTGCTCTCACACAGCCAGGGCCTTGTACCTAGGGCCTGGCACCTGCTAGGCCAGCACTCTGCCGCGGAGCAGTGTCCTTAGCCCCAAACCCCACAGTCTGACCTTGGATCAACTGCAGTGCCATATACAAACTGCTCAAGGACTTTGACTTTTGCTGTGGGTGGATGGGTAGAGCTTTGGGACACGGTAGCTATCCATTGATTGGTTTTATTATCGCCACCCTGGTTTTCCGGTACCCTGTTCTTGACATTTCCCAATGCCCCGTGGCTTGGCAGTATTTAGGGTTGGTGGAGCCCTTGAGATGCGGAGCCTGGTAGGGGTGGCTCGGTGCTGGCCTTCAGAGGGGACAGTGGTACCGATTTCTTTCCTTTCTCTTCGCTCTCATTTCCTTGCTGTGCAGAGAGCATGTCTGTTTTCCCTCACACCCCTGATGGTGATGTGTGACTCACACAGGCCTGGAAGATTAGGGTCACCTCCCCACGCCCATGTCCAGAACAAATACACAGCAACCATTTTCTCCCCACGTCTGTATCTCAGTGATTGTTTTAGTGACCATGAAGCTCAACGACAGGGTTGTAGTCTTCAACTTGCAGTCCAGAACTGCATTTTCTCCTTTGTGGTTACTTTGATACTTATTTCCCAATAATTCCTTGAGTTATCGTTTACCCTAAAATATTCGCTGCGATTTTGTGATCACTCCATGGGAAGAGCACTTTGGGTAATCTTCGTACCCTAAGGGTGACAGTATTACCTGAGCAACTTCTAGGGAAAACGTGCTTCTCGGGAGAATATTGAAGTCTATGAAAAAAGCTGTAAGCTCCGTTAGGGTGCCTTCTCACACAAGATGATGTGACTGTGCCGAGGAGCACCATCACTCAATACGTTTTCCTCCAAGTCCCTACAATGCAGACTCAGTGCAAAGTGATTCTACTGTGAGCGATGGTATGAATGTGAGTGTGACCAAGCTATACTTTCATTTATTCATTCTGAAAAGTGCGATGAAGGTGGTCTACCATCCATGTCCCTCTCCTCCTCCTCCTCCTCCTGGAGGCCATGGTTTTGTTCCAAGTTGAAGACGCTCTTATCTGCCATGCTGCGCAAGGCTGAGAAACGCTTATGTGTGAACCATCGTATCACATTCGTCCTTTCTTTCCTCTGGTTGAAGCATGGAGGAAAATAGGGACCGCACTCCTGCCATTTGATTGGTCATTCATTAGCACTTGAGGAAAGAACAGAGACTGACACTGGGGTTAGGCGGATGAGGCAGGCACATGCACAGCACAGCCTGAGAAGTGATGCCAGTGACACAGTGACGTAGTGACAGGGGAGGGAAACCTGCGACCACGGTGTGACATGAGAGCCCTGACTGAATCACGCTTCCTCGATGAATTCATCATCTCTAGTGTCTTTGCCTCTCATTTCTTCCTGCTTCAAATGACAACACATTCATGTTTGGGATATGGCAGGCAGCTCGGGGTTTAGACTCACTTGGCAGAGCTTGGCCTGGGAAGACCTAACTCTTAAGCCCATGTCCCCATCTCTAGGCAACTTTTTGCACAGATCTTAGGGACCATATTAACTTCTACCTCATCCTCAAGTCCTTTCTTTTCTTGATGTGTTTTGTGGTAGATGTGCAATGTCCCTTATAGGCTTGAGTGTTTGATCACGTGGTTTCAGGGAGATAGTCCTAATCTAAGAGGTGGGTTGCTGGGAAGCAGGTCTTGAGCTTTATGACCAACCTTTCCCCCTGCCTTCCTGCTTCCCAGTCTCCTGACAGACATGTGAGTGGCAGTCTTGAGTCCCATGGCTGTAGCTGGAAGATATCCCCCACCCATCGTGCCTACCCTGCCATGGTGGACTGGATCCTCCAAGTCAGCATAAGTACTTCCTCTCTCCAACTCCTTCTGGTCAGAGATGTGGTCACAGCATGGGAGAAGTGGCTGGTACCATGGAGAAGGGAAGTGGCCATTGGGTGCTCAGCATCCTTCCCTGCTTCTCATCGACTTCGCAGTCAGCATCTCCATCTATGGAAGAAACATCATGGGAAGGCATCTTCAGAAGAAGCCAGAGCTCAGGTCCCTGGCATATGGCAGTCAACTTTCTGTTGTTAGAACATAATTCCAGAGGCTAGAGTTGTCTCTATGAAGGGAGGACATTTATTTAGTAAAGGAATTGACTAAAAGCATCATGGAATCAGGGACTCCATGTACAGGTGTGCAAGGCTGGAGCAGCAGCCGGCTTGGTACCATGGCTTAGTTCACACTCAAAGCCTCAGAAGGAGAGAGGCTGACTTCCATTCCCCGAGTCTAATCTCAGAGACTTGACAGCTGCTGGAGACAGGGACATACTACTAGAGCTCACAAAGCAAGGAACCCAGGGTTCTGGGGACCAAGGTCAGAGGTGGAAGGATGCCCCACTCCAGGAAAGAAAAGCTGAGTTCCCTTCACAAGCTTTTTCATTTTCCACCTGGATCCCAAGGTGACTTGAAGATGCTGCCTAGAATGAATGTGGTCTCCGTCAATTCTTGCGCCATTCCCTCTGGAAATGCACCCATGCCAAGACATGTCTCACTTGTCACCTACGAGGCCATCCAGCAGAGCTGACACCTTAGGTTGACCATTGCACAAGTAGTGTACATGGGAAGATGTAGTAACATTTCACGCAGAGGGCATGTGGCTGGCCAAGATGGATATGGGTGGGCCAGCAAAGTTAGAGCGTATACCAGTATTAGTGCCCCCCGGCGCGTGCGTGTGTGTGTGTGTGTGTGTGTGTGTGTGTGTGTGCGCGTGCATCCGTGCATGCATGGGTGCTCAAGAGTACAAGTGTGTTTGTGAGGGGGTGGAGTGTGCACCTGTACATTTGTGTGGAGGCCAGAGATTGTTTCATCATGACTTTCCGCATTGCTTTTCACTTCATCATTGGAGACAGGGTCTCTCCTGGAACCTGGTGCTCACGCATGGGCCATGCTGGATGGCCGGCAAGCTCCACGCATCCTTCTGTCTGTCTTCACTTCCCCTGTCGTGTCCCCGGGGTTACAGGCAAAGAAGACTATGCCCAGCTTCTTTATGTGAGCACCGGGCATCGGGCCCTCATGTGAATGCAGCGGGCACCTTACCATCTCTCCATCCTCTGCTCTGCTGGTCTTTGTCTCTCTGACTTCAGCCAATAGACTTCAAGTTTGAAGACAGAGGGGAGTCCTGTTCATCACTGAGGCCTCAGGCCTAGTGAATGCCATTGATTTCCCAGAGTCACTAAATAAATCCATCGACTGTCACTATCCCTACAGGTCTGTTTTCAGATTTCATCTAATTCAGATTTAGGGACAGTAGGAACAGAAGGTTCTAAGACGCTACTCGGAAGTGTCACCTGGAGATATCCTGGCAGCGTGTTGCTCTCTATGTGCTCTCCCAGGCTTTCTTACATCCTAACTACCCTTTCCCCGCCGGCTCACGGGAGGCAGCTCATCACAGAAGGTGCTGTCTTAGTCTGGTGCTGCTTTAAAAAAAATGAATACTATGTAAACAAATAGCAACGACTTCTCACTGTTCTAGAACCCAGGAAGCCCAAGGGTTATGTGCACACTCTTGATGTCCTGTGCGGTTACTGTCTGCTTCTAAGATGGTGTCCTGTCGCTGTGTCCTCTGGATCAGTGTCCACCTGTGCACAAGGGCAGGGAGTGCAAGTGAAGCTCCCCCAGCTTTTTTAAAATAAGTTTTTTTATAGAGGTTTTATAAGGACCCTGATCCCACCCAGGAGGCTCTGCCCTCACACATTAGTCACTTCCCAATGATGAAGGATCAGCATATCCGTTTTCAGGGGCGGTCAGACCATAGAAAATATGGAGCAATTTCATGGCAGTGCACTCCTGCTTTGCATAGGCTGGTGTTCAGCCCTGAGGCACACTGACCCTCTATATCCTGGTTTCAATCTTATGGCTATAAGCCATTTGGCCAACTCAGGGGCTGTAAGAAACTAGTAAAATTAGCCACCTGCACAGTGGGCATTTCCTGATGCAGTGCTGCTACTGCTCACCCTATTGGGATTTTACATAGTATTGGGCAGGGAAGGTAGGCCGTAGAACATTATGATAGGCAGATTTGGGCCAAGGGGTCCCACTCAAACTAAGGCAACAGCCAAGGACAATACAGGTGGTAAACTTTAAACCCCTACCCAGATCTAGCCAATGGTCAGAACAGTCTCCACACTTGAGTGGAGAGTGGGATATGACTTTCTCACATACTCTGGTGCCTCACATTTGACTATGTCCCCCGGAGGGGGAGACCTGGTGGCACTCAGAGGAAGGACAGCAGGTCACCGAGAAGAGACTTGATACCCTATGAGCTTATACAGGGGGAGGTAATCCCTCTGAGGAACAGTCATAGGGGAGGGAATAAGGGGAAAATGGGAGGGAGGGAAGAATGGGAGGATACAAGGGATGGGATAACCATTGAGATGTAACAAGAATAAATTAATAAAATTTTTTAAAAAAATCATTGTCTCTCCAGACCCTGGCTTGGGGCTTCTGGTGACAGCGGCCAAACATTGCTGGGTTTCATCTGGATGGAAGTCTTGGTTATTTGGTATTTTCCTGTGTCAAGAGAGAATCATACGGACAGCCCTATTCCTTTAATCAATTCATTATTTCATGTAGTAAGAATTTGGATTCTTAAAAAAAAATACAGTTATGCTTTGTGAATATGTTTTTGTTTTGATCCCAGGTGTGGGATATGGGGTGGCTTCAGTTTATCCGCAGCCATTAACTATGATTGTCTAGTGCACTAACAGGGTTGTGATATTTGCCAGCTGCAGACAGTTTAATTCTGGGGTCTCTGGAGAAAGAATAAATGCCAGAAGAGCCCAGAGAGGGATGGGGTCACTCTGAGGGGGAGGAGGAGGCGGTGGCGGTGGAAGAAGAAGAAGAAGAAGAAGAAGAAGAAGAAGAAGAAGAAGAAGAAGAGGAAGAGGAAGAGGAAGAGGAAGAAGAAGAAGAAGAAGAAGAAGAAGAACAACAACAACAACAACAACAACAACAACAACAACACTGTTCTCCCTGTTGCTCCTGATTGTTGTTGTGGTTTGATGAGAAAAAGAACTTAGAGATATCCTGACTCTGAAGATTGGACCTGCCCCAAGGAACCTGACAACCCTAACCAACCTTCTTCCTCTCCCTAGTGCTGGGGGCTGAAAGGGATAAGGGTGGAATAAGGGTTGGAAGGGTGCTAGGTATAAGAACCCAATAAAATAGATAAGAAGTACACCAACACTGTCATTAGCCTTTCCTTTTTAACATTTGTGGTGTGTGTGTGTGTGTGTGTGTGTGTGTGTGTGTGTGTGTGTGTGTGAGTGTGTGACCATGGATGTGCAGGTGCATGCTAATGTGTGTAGAGGCCAGGGGACAACCTCAGGTATCACCTTCAGCAATGCTATCCATCTCCTTTGACAAAGGATCCCTAACTGACCTGGAATTCACCAGTTAAGTGAGACTAGCTGGGCAGCGAGCTCCAGCAACCTTCCTGTCTCCTTCTCCTCAGTGCTGGGATTACAAATGTGCACCACGGTGCCCAACGTTTTTTAATGTGGGTTCTGTGGGGCCAATCAGGTCTTCAGGCCTGAAAAACAAGCACGTTACTGGAATAAGCATCTTCTCAGGCTCTTCATATGCTTTTTTAGAGCTTACCACGGGAGGGGGCACTGTCACGGGTGCTGGGAAAACAAAACAGAATGAAACAGTAAAACAGTGTGGCTGTTCTCAAGGATCTTGACTGACTTTCCTTTCTGACTGTGAAGTTGACGTAGTCTAGCATGCCACAGACATCCAGTGTTCTTGTACGATGGCCACTAAGAGTTTAGATGTATGAGTCAGTTTCTGAGCTTGGAGGCCACTCAGGACTGTAGTGTGCTCCTGCCTCTGCCTTTGCAGTTCCCTCAGCATCCGACCCTAACTCCCAGCCCACAAATCTTTCTATAAAGCAGAAATGTCTGTATGATTTTCTGATGTTACTGGGTGCATCTGGGGGCTTGTTTTCTCGAAAGAAAATGAAATGACTTTAGTGACTATTTGGTCTTGAAATGGTTTAATTTGGTTTTTACCCCTTTTATTCCCTTACCCTTTCTCCATAACAGAAATTAACATAAAAATTCCTTCTGGCTAAATTCCCAATGCCTTTTCGCAGTGAGCATCTTCTGAAGTGAAAATTAGGGGCTTCCTTGCAGTTTTCATCAGGGATGTGAAATGGTGCAGCTCACAGGGTTGGAGAACTCAAGCCCGTTTATGAATTAATGCACGCTGGTAAGGAGGCCTGTCTGCACTGACAGAGGAGCCTTCCTACGGAAATCCAAGCCTCTAACTGACGAGTTTTATTTTCCTTTTTCATTCCACCACAGAGACAACATCCTTTGATATTTGATGAATTAGATGACACCAGCGCCTGTGGAGGACTGCACTATCTGTGCTGTCCTTAGGGATGCTGGAACCTGGGGTGCATAGTAAGGTCCCTTACACCCTTATAAAGACTCTGCAGTCTGGTGCAGTGGGGAAGGACCAATGGGGAAGGAGCAGGCTTTTGCCTGTCTCTAGTTCTAGCTATTGGGTTCTGAAAGCAGCTTGGATTCTTCATTCTGATGGTCTAAGCTGCTGATCTAGATACATCTGTTTGCCTTTACTATCTGTCCTTTTTATCTATCTATCTATCTATCTATCTATCTATCTATCTATCTATCTGCCATCTCCATCTATTGTCTGTCTGTCTGTCTGTCTGTCTGTCTGTCTGTCTGTCTGTCTGCCATTTCATTATCATCTATTGTCTTAGGGAAGTGCCATGACCAAAAGCAACTTGGGGAGGCAATGGCTTGCTTTTCTCACAGTACCATCATCAAAACAGAGAGCACAGGAACTCAAGCAGTGCAGGAACCTGGAGGCAGGAGCTGATGCAGAGGACATGGAGGGATGCTGCTAACTGGCTTGCTTCTCGTGGCTTCCTCAGCCTGCTTTCTTATAAAATCCAAGACCCCAGCCCAGGGGTGGCCCCACGTACAGTGGACGGACTTTATGGAGGCGTTCTCTCAGTTGAGGCACCTTCCTCTCCAATGACTCCAGCTTGTGTCAAGCACATCTACGCATTTGTGGTGGTTTGAATAGGTATGGCCTATGTGTCTGAACACACTCATGTGTTTGAAGGCTTGGCACTATTAGACGGTGTCGTCCTGTTGGAGGAAGTGTGTCTTGGTGGCAGTGGGTTTTGAAGCCTCCTATGGTCAGGCTACAAACACAGTCCCTTCTGCTACCTGCGGATGAAGATGTAGAAATCTCAACCTCTTCTCCAGCATCATGTCTCTCTGGACTGCGCATGCACCCCACCATTACCGTAATCAACTAAAACTCTGAACTGTAAGCCAGCTCCAATGAAAATGTTCCTTTATACAAGTTGCTGTTGTCATGATGTTTCTTCACAGCAATAAAACCCTAACTAAGACACCATCTATCTATAATCTATAAGTCATTAATCTTCTACCATCTATCTATTATCGACAGATCATCAATCTGTCTGTCTGTATGCATAATCTTATCCTTGGGAAGTCTTAGACATAAAATGTCTGGTAAGTCTGAGATTATGTATAATTTGGATTTTGCAACAATTCACAGGAGCTACAGGGAGAAAGAAATCACATTATAATGGTTAAAATTACAGGTTTTTTTTCAATCAGCTAGATCCCAGTTTGACTCTTGGTTTCTCCATGTAGAGGCCACTGAAGACTTTGGGAAGAATGGTCAAGTTCTTGAGTCTCTGCAACATAGGCCAAAACCACCCACAACACACTCAGCAAACACCTTGCAACTTAGGAGAGAGTCTTTTCCTGTTTTTTTTTTTTTTTTGGTCCTCCAAACATTTGTTGAGTTACTATTTTGCTTCTGAAAACAGTAACAAATTAAATGTGCAAAACAGAGAATCTCATCCTTAGCTAGAAAAGAGAGGGATGGTGGTCAGGTGTGTTTAGGTGATGCCTATTTGTGTGAGGGACTGGAGAGAGGAGAGAAAGAGAGAGAGAGAGAACAGCCTGGCTTGTTGGGTTTGACTGTGGAAGATCTCCCTCAGACAGCTGATTGTGAGCACCTGGACCCCAGCTGTCTCTGGAGGCTGTGGAGCCTCTAGGAAGTTAGGCCTGGTGGGCAGAGAGTGGCCCCGCATGTGCCTCTAAATGGGCCTGCTAGTTTGCCTCCACGTGAAAAGCGTAGGAGTGTGCCCTCGCTGGTTCAGACCACTGCTACCCTGCCCACTGTGGCAAACTGACTCCTGTCTCCTTCAGTTGTTTCTGTAGCACCAATACAGAGCTCACCAGCAAGCGCGAGGATGTTAAAGAAGGCAGCTGTCTGTCCAGGTACTCCCTCACGACAGAAGTGGGGAAAGACTTTTGCCTTTGTTAGAATTTAAGGGAGGTTAGGTAGATGGAGGAAGTGTCGCAGTGACTCCGATGGACGATGCTGGGCAAGATACCAAGGAGACTGACTGGCCTCTCGTGCTCAGTGAACGTCGGCAGTAGGAGAAAAAGCAGGGTGCAAATGGAGAAGATGACGGTGTTCGCTCCTCTGAATGTGGGAGAGTCAGACAGGAACCGGAATAGAGACCCTGTGGTAGCTCAATAGCCTGTGTCATCCTGCTGTTAGAGAAGGCACCCCAAGAGTCAGTCACTCTGCAGAGGGACGACAAAGCAAGCCGGACCAGCAATTGGTCATCTCAGTACAGGGCTGACCCTTTAAACTGGCCCTGGGTTTCAGTCTTTCCAGCAACTCCCTTCCATCCTGTGAACGTGCAGCGTTGTCTTGCGGTCGTGAGGACCTGGGACGCAAAGATGAGGACTTCCAGGGAGGAAGAGAGCTGACGGCACTGCCTTGCGGCTGTAGACAGCTGTGGAAACAAAAGCTGCTGCGACCCACGAAGACAGAAACTGGATCTTTCATACACACACATTTTTGGGTCTGTTTTTAGGAGCAGAAACCAAGGCACCTGACAGTGGCTTTTCTGGATTCTCCTGTCAACAGACACCACCCAGTCTGGGCCTAGTAGGGAGAACTTGAAAGGGCAGTGTGGTGTGTGTGTGTGTGTGTGTGTGTGTGTGTGTGTGTGTGTGTGTGTG
>OU015753.1:105169238-105194787 GCA_907169655.1 Acomys percivali
ATATCCAGTAATCGGATCACTCCTCTGTCCTCTTCGGTTTTGCAACCATTTTGAAAATGCTTTCCTACTTAGTTTATTACGCATGCTAAAGAGCAAAGGGTTGGCACAGGGCGTCCTATTTAGGGTCATTTTCAGTTGGTGGTGTCTGAGGCACCGTAGTATTTATTGCTCCTGGGAATCTACACTCAAACTTGAAGATTTCATGTTTTAATCAGTTCTCCCAGAGAAAGGACAAGAAACAGTAATGTCTGAACAATCCAGAGCCCTGTAAGGTGTCCTGTTGGAAGTCATTTTCAGAATATCTTGGAAAATAAGGACATTGTGCTAAATTGAATTTTGGTGTTTTAACGTTTTGCTGCTGAGTTCCTGCGCAATTGTTGTTGGCCATGGGTCCCAAGGGATGGGAATAACATATTTTCTGCAGATGCTGTTGACACTTTGTCTGGATTCAGGAAATGAATGTGTCAGTTACGGTCTCCTCCTATGTTTGTCAAGTGTTTGGCTGAGTTAGAATCTGATCAGTCCATTTAATCATTTATGTGAAAATATAGGCAAACCTGTAGCTGCTTATTACATTGCGCCCAGGTTAAGATTTCAGAAACTGAAGTCGAAATTTTCTGAAGGTCCATTAGTTCCGAGCACATGGAGGAAGGAGAGCTAATGAAAGTGTGCGCTGGGTGGTGCCGGTCAAGGATGAACAGGGTTGCAACACACACCCTGCGCCAAAATGCAAAGCTTCTCAGTGTGTTAGTTCTGCACCTCCTGGGCTCCGTTCTCAGTATGTAGGACTGCTCAGAGTAAGGTAAAGCTCAGCAAGTGCCACATGGATGACGGTCCCAGTGGATGGTGCGTGTGGTCAGAAGGAAAGCCATGTTGGGGCAGACTTTAAGCACTTCCATGGACCGGGATCTGTCCCGACGTACACATGACACATCTCATGGACTGAACGCGTTCTGAGGCTCTGATGATGGCCATTCCCACAGAAAAGGAAGCTTAGGACTGAGGAAGTTCGCAAAGGTCAGGGCTGACACACAAACCAGCATCTCAAGGCAGCGTGTGGCCTTTGTCATTCCCCCATTCAGCTGCCTAATGTGCACGGCCATAAAGCACAGAAATTGTGTCCAGCTCAGGTGAACATCCAATGGACCGCAGCCATAATAATCAAATGGTTTCTATACGACAGCAATACTTTTTAATAGGGCATATATAAATATGTTGCATTTAGTTTGCAAAAATAAATGGATTCTGGGGCTTATACCTTTAAGTCCCAGCACAGGTCTTGTTCCTTTTAATACAGATACCATGACTCTTCCTTCGGTGAACAGATGAGAATGGCGGGTGTCTGCCCTGGTAATGCTATGTGCTTTGAGTTCCTTCATAGCTGAGCATCAGAACCTCATCTGTCACCAGAAATGTCCCTGTTTGGCTTCTGGTGGCTACTCAGTGAGCTCAGCTGCTCCAGATGCAATGGATGGGAAACTATTGGATTTGTAATCAGACTAGTTGTCCAATGTAGAAGGTATTTGTTGTAGCAACATCTATAATATACCTCAACCCCCCCCCCTTTGCATCTCCGCTTTCCTAAGCTCCATTCTTTCCAGTGGAATACCAGATGTTAGAGACACTTTATTTTCATGAAAGTAAAGGGTATTTATAATTAATTTATAGGGGGGGGGCAGGCATGAGGGTGCAGGAACCAGTAACTGGAAAAACATTTTCCAGAAGGTTTAAGACAGCAACGAGAAAGTTGAAGAGTAGAGTAGATTTCCACTGAAGCTAGCCTTCCCTGAGTGTCTTCTGGAAAGGCTTTATGGTATTCAGTGAGTGGTTTAGAGAACAGTGCTACCATGAGGTCTAGGGCTGTCCCCTACTCCCTTCAGGTCTCTGCTTAGGAACACAGGAAGAACGGCATAGCATTCTCCAGGTTGTTTGGACTGAGAGCAAAACAGAAAAGCACAGCTTCTCTGAGTAGATTCCTAACTCTTAAGACAGCACCCAACAATCTACTCCTGAGGGAACACGCATTTTTGAGTCTTCAAATTTTAAGCTGAACAGAGTGGTTTGAATAATCGCGCTGTGCTTGATTCTGTTGGTGTTAGGATTATAGTTTTCTGGAAAATCATTTCTAATGAAAACCTCAAATCCTGTCGTTAATTTTGTGTCTTCTGTGGGTCCTTTTGATGCAGACCAAGATGTATGGTATACAGCGAGAATCACAGCTCTTTCCTCTTTTAGCTTCCTCACTTCCCCACAGACAGTCAGACGGCTACATGTCATGTGATGACTTCATAAATGCCAAGTTTAAAGTGAAACTCTCACATTTAAGTGGTGCTAAAATCAGCACAAAGAAGCAGAACATATATTCCAGCATTTCTGCTGTTCTGTGTCTTTGTTGTTTTTCTTCAGCTTATTTATCCCTGAATGGTATGACTGTGTGCATAGTTTACTACAATGGCAGTAGAACTCTCAATTAGCAAAGATGTAGAGTGATCAGACATAGATTTGCATTTTCTATTCAAACACATTATTTAAGGTAAATACATTTGAGTCATTTTTTTTTTTTTTGCACAAGTGACATTGTCTGAACTGCATTCAACAATAAGGTTGTGCAGTGTCTCCAGACTTGAGTGTGCAACACACTTTCTTTTTTGTTTTCTTCCTTGTTTCTTTTTCTTCAAGTGGAGCATAAGAAGAATGGCTGACCAGTCTATTACGTGTACAACCCTGTGTTGTGTTTTACAGGTTAAACAATTTTCAAGAATTTGTACCTCACCTAAAAACTCAATCAGAAGAGCCCAGCGTCAAGGAAGCTATTGGTTCTTTTCAGAAAGGCGGCACATACTTCACTGGCAGCAACATTGCTACAAATTGTTGTATCAGAAAAATATACCTGGACCAAAGTAATTCAGCTAGCAGCTTTCCTCTATTGAGTAGAAGTGGAGGGGCTGTGACCAGCCAAGCAGCACAGTTGGAACGATGGTGCTTTGCTGTGGTTCTGTTGGTGTTAGGATTTTAGGTTTCTGAAAAATTGTCAAATCACTGCTTGCATAGCGAGCCACAAGAAACAAACATTAACACTGAACAACACTGGACAGTGGAGAGGTACGGATCTGGATTCTTCGAGACTTTCTTCTGCTCTTATGAGTTCTCTCTGTTCCCTGCTCTTCTCTCTGTCTCCTTCCTGCGGCTCTCTCTGGGTCTGTGGGAGTTTATTGCGGTGTGGAGCTTCATCTGCTCAGAGTTGTATGGTTTCCTTGCCATCTTCTCTTCCAAGACAGCTGCCAGCACAGGTGTGATAGCGTCTGGAGGATGCCTGCGCCCCTTCTGACTGGCCATCAATGGTCACATTCTGTTTGCAGGCACAGAGAAGCCAGAATCAAGGTCTCTAAGTGCTCAAGAGAGGCATCTTAATTTCTGCGCCTTACACCCACACTGCCTACACAAACTGGTCCCTGTTCTGGTAATTCTGTCGTTGTAGGTTGAGTCCGGCATGTCTCAGGATTTGATGGTATTTGGAGACTAATCTTTAAATAAGTAATAACGTTAAGTGACATCAATGCAGTGAGCCTTAATCTAACCTGACTTGTGTCCTTACAATAGAATTTAACACACAGACATGCACACACAGAGAGAGGCTGGGGACATTACAAATACAGTGGTCCTCTATGATCCGGTGAGAGAAGCTGGCATTGATCTTTTCAGTGTGGCTTTCAGGAGCAATGACTGTGTAGATGCAGGGCTGAAGTTTTAGCTTCCAGAAGTACTAGAAGATAAATGCCTGTTGAGTAAACCACCTGGATGTTCTGTGATATGATTTTATGGCAGTCTTAGTGAGATACCCAACCTATTTGTAATAGCAGATAGCTTTAATTGCCTGGTAAAATGCTGAAATAAGTCTTTATAATAAATGCAGAATTACAGAAAACAAATGATTGATTAATGGCAGTGTGGTAGTAATCAGTGTCATAGTGTATCTAAATTATAACAAAATCCCATAGACCCAGTGGCTTAAAAACAACTCAAATTTATTTCATGCAATTCTGAAGGATAGAAGTTCAGGATGGTAGGCTAAGTCTGTGTATTCATTCACACATGACTGCCTTCTGTGTCCCTGTACTGTGTCCCCATGTCAGGACTCATTTTTGTTTGTCTGTTTGTTTTTTGAGGCAGGGTTTCTCTGAGTAGCCTTACCTGTTCTGAACTTGCTTTGTAGACCAGTGAACTCAGAGTGACCCTCCTGCCTCTGCCTTCTTGAGTGCTGGGACTACAGGTGTGCGCCATAGCACCCCACTCATATCAGGCCTCTTAAGTTGACTTCTTTTCTTTTCTTTTTTCTTTTTCCCTCCTTTCCTTTCTTTTCCTTTCCTTTCCTTTTTTTATGGTTATAATCTCATTTGTAAGGGCTGAACTCCTCCCTAGGCCCCTACTTCCTATGATTAGGATTTCATTTCATAAATTTGGAGGTGTATGTTAAGCCCATTACTTGATACTTGATATTTGAATCCAAACTCTCAAAAGGGAGCTGAGATCCAAACATAGCAAAAATATAAGAAAACCCCCAGTGAGACGAGGTCATCAGGATCAGATCTGGGAGCTCTCCTGCCATGTGCCAGGTCAGCTTACTGCTCAGGTTACTCCCACCCCTCAGTGCCCCGATGCAGACTGGGCAATAAAATCGATCATTTTAAAATGGCGATCCATTATTTATGTGACTGTTATCATTTTTTCTGCCACAGTTATAAACATTTATAAATTAATGAAAATACTTAGGGCAAAACACTGAAACAAAGAAGGAACAGCAGGGAACTAAACAGGCAAAATAAATTGTAAGAAGAGCTTGCAAAGCAGCACTACAAACTAGGAGTTTCGGATGGAATCAAATCATGGTGCTTTATAGTTGCTGTTAATTTGGCATTCTCCATGTGTGATGGGCTATAATACTTCACAGGCGTGGCTGTGACGTGGCTTTCGTTTTGAGCAGTGTCTTCTCTCCATCACTTGCTCCGAGATATTTACAGTAATATGAGCAGTGTCTTCTCTCCATCACTTGCTCAGAGATATTTACAGTAATATCATCTCTATTGTTTAGGATCCAATAAAAACAATCTGTGGTAAATTAGAAGAGTGGAATTAGAAGGAACTTCAAATTCCTGGGTGTGACGGATACAAGCGGTTTTTAATTTGCTTCCCTGAGCTTATCCATATTTTGAAAATTTTGTACTCTGAGATGACAATTACAAGAAAGAAAATCAAAGCTTCTTTGAAACCCTCCCTCTATAAGTGATTACAGTCGGCATTTTGTTATATTATTTCCACTCTGTGTTGCTGTGATTTACCCCTGTTTTGACAAAACTATAGTATTTGAAAACCTGTTTCTCGGGTTGATTTACAATTGCACACACATAGCATCTGGTAGTCTTCCCATCGCCTGTGTAAATCACAGCCCTTGTGGTGAGAGTCCGCATCCCTCCCTGTCTCCAAGGTTTGCTGTGACGCTGGGACTGTGCTTTAAACTTGGCTCAGTGGTTGCTGAAAGCTGTTGTATTGGTGACTTCCTTACTTGTGGGGCACTGGGACCCTAGTGGGGAAGAATGTATTTGACTCAGTTACGGGCCATTATGAGAGTGTCGTCATGGCTGCAGAAGCAGAGGCAGCTGGCCACATAAGATCTGTGGCCAGGAAGCAGAGCGCTGTGAACATTGGTGGTTGACTGGCTTCCCCATTCTGCAGCCCAGCATCCACTGTGTGGGACAGCCTATCGCTAAGGTGGAATTTCCCATCCTTTGTTAGCCAAATCCCCAAATTCCCTCACAGGCATCTGGGTGGCCCATTTCCTTGGTGACTCTAAATCCTTCTTAGCTAAGCAGTCAGGGTCAACCATCACACAAACGAGCACTGATTTTAGTCACAAGAGCACAGTCACTCACTCATTCAGTTACAGTGCCTGAACGCTTACTGTGTGGTAATGCCACATTCAGGGATTGCGAAGGTCCAGAGACTCAGTTTTCAGGAGTTCATCTGAGATTTTTTTGTTAGGTTGGGTTTTTGGTTTTGTTTGTTTGTTTGTTTGTTTGTTTTGAGACAGGGTCTCTCTATGTAGCCTTGGCTGTCCTGGACTCACTTTGTAGACCAGGCCGGCCTGGAACTCACAGCGATTCTCCTGCCTCTGCTTCCCGAGTGCTGTGATTAAAGGTGTGTGCCACCACGGCCCGGCTTCATCTGAGAACTTAAATGGTTTGAGCATGATTCCTCAACGCCAGTGACCCTTGCTGATGCTTGCTATTTTCAGGCAGCACAGTGATCCTGTCTTAGGAATATCTGTGACCGCAAATAAGAGAAAGTAGAAGTAGAAGAAGCTGGGGCCATGACGATACCTATGATCTGTTTTAGCAGCATTATACATACAGGTCATTGAATTTTTTACTACTATCAAAACTTGAATTTTTCCTAAGTTTTTTTATTTCTGCCAATTTATAATTATTTTTCTATGATAGCGAGATATAAGATTAGGTTCAGGCATTATGATTTTATAAAATTACTAGAAGTAGGAAGGGAAATAATGAGGCAGGGAAACATTTACAGAATGCTAGAAAGCCAGCATTCTTTTCGGTGTCTCTATTGGCCATCATTGCATCAGTGGACATGCCCAGATACAAGGAAGAGTAAGAAAGAGTGTGTGGTGTGCTGCACTCTGCTGCAGAAGACAGACAAGGGAGAAGGGACTGGGGACCAGCCTTTCCTATACCATGGAGCTGTAGCTGCTGGGGCCTGAGATTGGACCTAGAGGGTCTGAGTTCTGGATTGTTAACCTTGCCACATAGGAGTCATGTGACCCTAAGCAAGTTTTGGGATCTGATTCCTGCCTGTGGGAAGGTGATGCTTCTTGCAAGTTGCCATTGGGACCGCTTGAGATGACAACACATTTGGTGCAGGATCTGGCTCAACTCACATGTCGGTTCTTTATGTAGCCACAGTGCATGAGCAGACGTGGGTTTCTACAGAGTGTCTACAGATTTATTTCCTGAGCTGGAAGCAGCATTAAGATAATTAAAGAGCCGCCTTGGAGAAGAGCTCTAAATGTGGGTGAGACATAAGTAATATGTCTGAGAGCATTTCACAACAGGAGAGAGCTGTCTCTGAAGCCCTGGCGTTATAATTACAGCCATCAGCAGGCGGACATTGAGCCTGGACTGAGAGAGGACAGTAACATTACTTATTCATTTAGGTGTCATGTTCCCAGGAGCATGCTGTCAGCCACGTCACGCAGAGCTAACCTTTCAAGTTAAGGTTTCTGCCTTCATGTTGTTTCAAAGGTGTATCCACTGTCTGTTGCTCATGTTTGAAGCCTTAAGTAGAAAACCATACATTAGGGATTTCCTTTCTTAACCAATTTTCATTTAAAACTTTAAGTCAGATATTAAGTTATGATTCCTAATAATGTTGTAACTGTAAAAAATGGTCCTTTTCTACTCTTGAAATCGAGAGTTTGGGATTTCTGTTCAGTGTAGAACATGCCCACTCCACCAAATTTCTGAACTGTTGTCTTCATAACATTCTTCTCTCTGAATTGTTCTTCCCTGTAAGTTAAGCTGGGGCTTTCACTCAGGCTGGAATCTCCTAGAACAACTCAAGGAAGAAAAGATTTCAATAAAGCCATGGAAAAGTGGTCAAATAGGAGAAAGCCAGGACAGGATGTAGCTCAGAAGGACACATCCACTTCATGGCCTCCTTCCTCCATTTAGGTCCCACCTCCTAACCTCACCACTTTTCTGATGTCATTATGACGTGAACTCATCTAGGGAATGGCCCATCTACGTGCTCAGAGCTCATGGGCTCGATTGTCCCTGGGAATGTCATTACAAATACACCCAGAAGTAGAATTTACTAATCTTGTGGTGGCTCTTAATTCAATCAATCTCACACTAAAAATGAGTCATTACTATAAACACACACACACAGGAGGGGGGGGGCCAACAGAGACAAAGAGAGACAGAAAGGCAAACATTCTTTCTGTAGAATTAGAAAGTTTTTTTTTTTTTTTTATATCAGAGAGATGTCATTTTGATTTCCTGTTATGCCTCTTGTGAACTTGGAAAAGTTCTTTTTTCTGTACCCCATTTATTTTTTTCCCAGACACGAGGCTGATAAATACCTCTCTTGAAGACTTATTGGCACATAATAGGGATTTGATGAATGGCAGCCAGAGTGTACTTGCTTGGGTCTTTGTGGAAAGTATATATCGCTCGAGTCTTTAGACTGTAATTCTTAAAGCACGTCAACGAGACCTAAGATAAGCAACACTGCTCGAAACAACAGAAGGCAGGTGATCCAAGGCGGCAGGAGAAGGCGGTGAACAGGGCGTTCACAATCCACAATCAGCCTCCTCACCAATTGCACTAATTCCTTTTCTCCCCTCCTCCCCCCCGCATTTCCTGAGGATTCTTTGAGATTCCAACCAGACGCACGTAGGGTGCTCTGAAGACGAGACACAGTCACAATGAGCACTGGGCGTCATGGCTGTAGCTTATCTGATCATGCCAGTGCCATTTCCTTGGCTGTGTTATCCGTCTCTGATGGGCAGGCACTATGTTCACACCGATGTGGGCAGCACACCACACAGGGCCAGAACTCCAGGGCAGGCTGGATTTGTTGCATCAGGCATGCTGGCTGCCCCCCACCACCCCCACCGCCCCCAACACTGGTCCCTGAAACTCTATGGTAGCACGTTGCTGTCCTCAGTGATTTGATTGGGGGTGGTGTTCAGGAATGATCTACTATGTGCAGCAGGCAAGACAAGAGAAAGAGAGCGGTGTCAGAAGAGGTTCTGGCTGGAGGGTAGAGAAAGGAGCACCCCACTGGGCTCTCTCATGCCTAATATTTGGGTAAACATTCTCCTCCCCAAAACAAGCCTGATGTGCACCCTTCAGCCCTTCACATGGCCTGGCACTTACCCGGTTTCCTTCTCCTGGCTCAAATCCTGTTTAATTTTGGGTATTTAAGCCTCCTCCCAAGCTTTCTTGATGTACTTGCCTTCTGGGTTATTGTAACTATGCTGTACTTGCTGTTTTTCAGCATCCGGTGAGAACCTGGGCTGTCTTGGGGTGCAGCTATTGTTCTGTGTTTCTGATGCCAGGCTGCCAGGTGGGAAACAGAAGTTTCTCCAGTGGAGAAGGGTGAAGGGCAGGGCAACGAGGGCCTGGATGGACTCAGGCAAGTCAGTGGCTGCTTCATGAGCAGCAGGTAATGGAGGCTTGCTCGGAATCCAAAATGGAGAGAGGCAGAGGCGGGAGCCTGGCTTTGCCCAGATAGACAAAATGGCTGCTTTGTGAACAGCCAGCCTCTTGCTTCCACAGGTGGGCACTACGGGGCAGAGCGGCACTAGAAAGATGGCAGCAGCAATGCTCATCGACATGCCAGTGAATGGTGAAGCTCAAGCTGGCTAGCAGCACACTGCTGCCTGACAGGAAGTTAAGCCCTGGAGGTCCAGTAACGAATTCTTCAGGGGAAAAGGGGAGCCCTTCCTTCACTAGAATAAATGACAGTTCAGTTGGTCACAGTGAAATAGACGATGCTGGCTCATTTATTTCATGTGAGACATGGACTTTGGGCAACAAGGGGGTTTTTGAGGGTGAATGTGTTTGATTTGCTGGGGCTAGGGCCACCAGGGATTGCATGCAATAGCACAGCCCTATCATAAGAAAGGGAACACAGTACACAATTATCCTATGGCTTGGGGAAGAACTCCAGGTATGGCTCAAGGTCATTGGTTAAAAGCCAAGACACCAAGACATCTCATTAGCATAGGGAAGAGTGTTTCCAGGAATCCCCAGGTGCTTACTGAATGTTTTCTTATGAGGAAAGAGTTGGGGTTGTAATCTCCCTGAGGGCTGTGTGACACTCCTTAGAGGATCTGGGGTTCCCCAGATCAGATGGAATGGGAACCCAGCTTAGAAAAGGAATCCTTTGTCTTTTACCAAGCTCGGAGGCTCTTTGGAAATGCCAGACTTTGACCTTACAATGAGTTTCATGCTTGCTTTCCCCAGAACACAAACAGATACTTAGCTGGCTCATAAGATTAAGTTGTAGCTAATGTCACTACTACAAGCACTGCACCTCTGGATGAACTGGACCACTTGCTTATGACCCCATATTTAAACCTCACTAGAAGCTCCTTGACCACAAGACAGAATTATTCCTCCCCTCAGACGATGAAACTGAGATTAGTAGCAATAAACATTGTGTTGAAAGTTAAAGAGCAGAGAAGGCAATAGAAGACTTAAGCTAGAACTTCCTGTTTACAAGGGGTGGGAAACCTGAATGACCCACATATAACTTTGTCTCCAAAGTAGTTAGAAACCCCTGACTTTAAAGGGACCATATCTAAAGTAGGCCATGGTGGTGCACTCTATCCACCCCAGCACTTCCTAGCACTCAGGAGGCAGCTTCAGGCAAATCTCTGACTTCCAGGACAGCTTGGCCTATAGTTTCTGGACACCAAGGGCTGTGTAGAGGGATGCTATCTAAAATAAACAAAAGGACAGACAGATAGACAGGCAGGAAGACAAACATTAGCAAGACCTTGGGGAAGGAATGTAAATTTTGTTGGAAACAAAAATAACAGACATTAGACTGACACTTTTAGGCCAATTTTCATTTTTTTTCTCCTATAGTATGCTGAATAACATGTTTAGAGACACAGCCTACCCCATACAGTTTTTGTTGGTAGGATCATCTATTCCAAGTTCAGTAGCTACTCTTGACAAGCCAGCATGCTGAGAGCTGTGTGCTATGCTGATGCTTGGCGTGAGGTCAGGGGAAGGGCTCAGTGTTGACCGGGAACTGACTTGAAGAATGGCAGCTCTTCCGAAGCATATGAAATGAAAGTTCAACATTATCTTATTAAATCCATATTTTGTTTAGAAGTAAACGGAGAGTTACTGAAGGAAAAATTCAGGTTGTACTATAGAAATGACAGGAAAGAAAGGGAGGAGCTATTGTAATCAGCCATGCCATCTGAGGGCCCCTACCTTGCGCTGCTCGGTGATGCTTGCCACCTTAGCTTAGAGCGAAAGCATTATATGGAAGCTGTTGGAGTTCTGCTCAGGAAGTCATTTCCTGTATCAATGAGTTCCAGGCTCTTCCACACTTTCTCTTCTACTAGATTGACTGTATCTGGATTTATGTTGAAGTCTTTGATCAACTTGGACTTGAGTTTTGTGCAGGGTGATATATATGGAGCTATTTTACTACATGAAGACCTCCAGTTATACCAGCACCTTTTGTTGAAGATGCTATCTTTTTTTCCATTGTATGGTTCTGGCTTCTTCGTCCAAAAATCAAGCATCCATAGGTGTGTGGGTTTATTTCCGGGTCTTCAGTTAGATTCCACTGATCAACCTGTCTGTTTTTATGCCAGTACCATGTGGTTTTTATTACTATTGTTTTGCAGCACAACTTGAAATCAAGGGCGGTGATACCTCCAGCAGTTCTTTTGTTGTACAGGATCGCTTTTGCTATGAAGACCAACAGAGCCAACTAACCTAGACCCATGTGCTCACAAAAGCTGAGACACCAGCCTAAGTGCATGCACGGGTGGACCCACACTCCCTCCACTGATGGTGCTGATGCACGTCTCGGTCTTCGTGTGGGTCCCTTAGCAACTGAACCAGGGCAGAGGCTGTCACTGACGTGTATGCAGTCACCTGCTATTGGATCACTTTCCCATATCTGGGCAGCCTTGTCTGGCCTCAGTGGAAGAGGGCACACTTAGTCCTGTTTCAACATGAAGTGCCAGGGTGGGATGGCATGAGGCAGGCGGGGGGGGGGGGGCTCCCTTCTCTGAGAAGAAAAGGAGAGGCCAATGGGAAGCTGGGGTAGGAGGGTGGGGCCGAGAAGAGAGGAGGGAGAAGGCTACGATCATTACGTAAAGTAGATGAGTAAATAAATAAAAGAGAAAAGCTATTGGGAACCTTTGTAAGATATTGTCAATTCCATAGTGGATTTCAGAAAGTATCCTGTGACTTGGATTTCCGATGACTAGTATTTCTTTTTTTTTTTTTTTTTTGGTTTTTTCGAGACAAGGTCTCTCTGTGTAGCCTTGGCTGTCCTGGACTCACTTTGTAGACCAGGCTGTCCTCGAACTCACAGTGATCCGCCTGCCTCTGCATAGGAGGATACACTGCAGACGGAAGAGCCAGGTCTTGTTTAAGTGTAAAGATGCTTGAAAAAGAGAATATATGGCCATCACTGACGCAGCCGTCACCCTGAGCATCCTCTAAGGAAACACGCATTGCCTGCTTGTGTCCCTTCCAATTCAGTGTCTGTAGGGTCTACCTCAGCTCAAGAGTGACACCCAGGCCGAGGTCGTGTCCCTCCATGTGAGTCCCTGCAGGGAGCATCCCTCACTGGAACTGAGCGTGGGTGGGAGTAGGGCCTGATCATTTCATCCAGAGGGCGGGCAGCTCTGAGAAGCAACCCTTGTGTGGAGTTGGCCAATCCTCGGCCTGGTCCATGTGCAGTGTGACTTCTCTCTCTGCTCAGTCTGCTCTGCTCTTTTGTTTTCATAGTGCTGATGCCTAGGAGGTATCTTGCACCCCCAAAATGCATTTCAGTATGAACTCTGCACAATTCTGAGAATGTCTTTCTTGAGAATAGATAAAAACACGCCAGTAGGCAGCACTGGAGAAAAGGAAGAACCTGGCATGTGAAATAATCATGAGGACTGGCATGTCAGAAAGAGAAGGGCGTAGGGAAGGGTGGTTGGGAGCGTATGCCAGGAAACATTCATCTATCCCCAGCCTGGACATCAGAGTACATAAGCGGGATAATATAGAGCTTTTCAGGTTCCTTTTAAAAGACATCAGCCTTCCGCCCTGATCTCTCAGAAAGATGTCAATTCTTTGAAGTTCTACAAAGAGAACAACATCTGGTTTCACATTCACACGGAGTTGCAGTTTTCTTGTGTATTAGGAACACAAGGCAGTAATGAAGAAGACCCAGACAGCGTGCTCACATAGTCCTAGAGAGAACATGACAGAGAACCAGGGTCCCTAAGTGCAGGGAGCTGCACTTCACTTCAGGCATAACTCTGCCAACACCATGGCCAAACTATCACTTTTTGAGGGAGAAACAGGAAGAAACAGGTTTTAGGTATAGCTCCTTCCAAGGAAGATTTTCCTGCCAATGTGGAAAGTACCTCCGGATACTGGGGTGAAGTTTTCAGGAGGAAATGCTTCATCAGGATGGCCTCACCTGTATGGAGGTGAGCTTTACCTGGACAGTTGTCAGTGGAGAATGAGGGTGTATGCACACACAGCGAGCTCTTCTAACAGCCGCTGGCTCTGCATACACAGCCACCCATTTGACAATTCAACTCTTTAAGGAAGCACAATTATTTTGGTCCCTTTCAGAGAAGGATAAATACAGGGGTCGGGGGAGAAGCTTGTATCTGGTCATCAACCAACTCCTCAGGGTAACCTTGGGGAATGGCCATGCTCTGCTTGGAAGGCACAAGAGGGGGATTTTGATGGCAAAATGACAACAATCTGCCCATCCATTCCCTCCTTAGAACCTCTCTGCAGCTGCCGCAGAAACCTCTGGTGCCAGGAAAGCGGGCCACACTGTCTTATGGGGCACATTTTTACTGTTTAATTTCTCCTCTGAGAGAATTTCTATCTCGATTCATTTCTATTTTAGATGTATGAGAGTTTTGCCTGACTGTACATGTTTACCACATGCGTGCAGTGCTGTCAGAGAGTAGAAAGGGATATCAGACATCTTGGAGCTGGAGTTAAGGATGGATGTGAACCACCTTGTAGGAGCTGGGAACCGAACCCGGGTCCTCTGGAAGAGCCGCCAGTGCTCTTAACCACTGAGCCGTCTCTGCAGCTCAGCCTGTCTTGAGTTTTAAGTAATTTGGCTTATTAAGTCAATGTAGCACTCCTGTACTTTCATTTTTTTTTGTTGTTGTTGTTGTTTTGTTTTTGTTTATTTGTTTTAGTAATTGTCCCTTTGCAGCCTCCCTGCAGGTTAGTCATTTACTTAGCTGACTCCACCGCATCCCCTCTGCAGGCCAGCCTTCCACAAACTCACTTTAGTCAGCGATTAAAACAGAAGGATCCTCAGCTGTGGGCTGACCATGTCAGCATGTGTGAAGTGAGTACACGCCATGCACTCTTCTATGAAGAAAAGAATAACAGTGCTTTGCACCTAGCTGTGGGAACTAAGTCACGGGATGCAGGTTATCTAGAAGGTTGACTGTGTGTAATGCAAAATTTTAAGTAAGTTCTCGACAAATGCTTCTGAGAAGAATGCCTGCTTTCTAAACTTGCCTTTCTTCTGCCTTTCCATTAGCTGCTTCATTGTTTTCTCTTACTTTGAGTTTTTTTCTGTTAATGCATATTTTTAAATGCTGCATTTTTTTTTAACGTTTAAAGATGTGACAATTTTAAAAGAAAAGATCTCAGAGCCATTCAGCACATCTTACTTGGTGCTGATGTGTCCCAGGCCCGATGCCATACAGGACTTCCTGTTGCCTGACCTCTGAGTGCTGTCAAACTGCCTTGCACAGTCGGAGACCTAGTTCTTAACTAGTCATTTCAAACCTCTACATTAAGGCTATAAATAAAACAATATTATGGCTCTCCTCTGGATGCATTGTTAGAATAGCTAGGAGAAATTGTAAATCAATATTTAGCATAATTGCTGAGACCTGGCAGGTCTGGATACAAGTAGAAAAGAATGTGTGATGTAATCTGAGACCCTTGGACCGGTGTTGGTTCAGTCGCCCCCTGCAAAGTAGCAGCTCGCAGAGTCCTGGTCTAATTTTAGTTGGCAAAGAATTTTTTTGTAAAAGGCTGGAAAACAATTGATTGTCGCGTCTATCATTGGTCATTGGGGTTTTTCCAGCTTTCCTCAGAAGGATGTACTTTACCCCCACATTCAGGGAACTTTGTTTTCCAAGGTGGCTGTGAGCACTCTGTAAAAAGGCACTTCCTTAACACTGTTGCCATGATGACCCAGCGGAACATTCTGGATACTAATAAAGCCAGAGTTCATGCAGCATGACTTGAGACAGGTTTTTTTTTTTTTTTTTTTCCTGCCATGATGCTGTCACTCACTGCTCTGTAATAATAAAAGGAAGGCTATGACCTTCACCTGTGGCTTCTGTAAGCGATATGTATGTGCAACCAAGGATCAGACAGTACGTTTTTGTTGCCATTAGGTGATCTACTCATTTGTGAGATAAACGTTTCCTGGGCGGTGCCAGGCTCTACGTAAGACACGGTGGAAAGGCTATAGGGAGGAGTCCACAGAGCTCCAAAGCCACTGAGCAGTCCTGTGTGACCCTTACTCTGGTAGAAGGAAGTGGATAAGTACTGCTTATGGTCACTCCTGCGATAGTCTTGCTTGTTGCTAAGCCTCTAATTTGTGTTTATCGGTGGACCACAGTCTGTTTTAGAACTTTATATTCTCTGAATATAAAATATATCAGTTAGTCCGATCCTAGGGGGCCATTTATGTATGCAAGTTTAATATGCAAATGATGTGCCTGGCAGTGGTGGCACACACCTTTAATCCCAGCACTTGGAAGGCAGAGGCAGATGAATCACCGTGAGTTCAAGGCCAGCCTGGTCTACAAAGTGAGTCCAGGACAGCCAAGGATACGCAGAGAAACCCTGTCTCGACAAAACAAAACAAAAACAATGCAAATGATGTCACAATATCTCAAAATAAATATATTTTCAGACCTGAAAGCAAGTCTTCCATGGCAGGAAGTAGGCACTGGGGAGTGTCATGGGGGAAAGGCCAGCGGCCGTACCTGTGAGAAGGATGTAGGGCTAGGACTTGGTCCAAACTTCATGTTTCTGGTTCTTATCCTCTATTTGTTTTATCAAATTTTGTAGTAAGTAGGAAACAATATGGATTTCCCTGTTGTAAAGAACAGCAGAAAAGTTATTGTATGTCTCCAGAGGTGCTTGTCTTTGCTAAATTTTCTAACATTTATGTAACAGTCATGAAGTTCTCAATGATAGAAACCTAAATTCCCTGATTGGAGCTACATCATTTTGTTTGGCTTGCAGATGCCATTCTAGGCCACTTTGTTTGGAGATGATATTTCAGTTTCAATACGTTTACTTCTCCACGAGGAGTCTTGATGAGATTCCGACCTTGGACTTGGTTGACTGAGAAAAACATGTCAAGCTTGACCACATGGAGCTAGAATTCCATGTGACCTTGCAAATGTTTGAGCAATCTATGGGAGAAGCACTTGAGACAGAGCCTTTCTGTCATTTACTGCAAGCAATGTGCAAGCAGACAAGCCAGCAGGGTCTGAGCTTTGCTGACCAAGTCTTCCGGACACAAGCACTTACTTGATTTGCGAGCTGCAGTCACATGGCACTGGCCTGAACTAGTAATCCAGGTAGGCAGCAGAGGTTTGACAGAGACTCTCTTTGAACACTATCAACCTTCTCAAATTGCAGATTTAGTGTCACCTGAAATACATGGCACCTAGACTCTGCCTCCTTAATAATACAATTGTGGTTATTCACGCGAATCTCACTTGATTTTATTCTGCTTGGCATAAACTGCCTCTGTTCTCCCCAGACTGGTAGGCAAAGTGAGCCATTCCTTTTATGGTAATATAAGGAAATCTCTTGCATAATATTTTTTAATAGAAATGCAGCTGAAAGTGGTTCTGTACTTGACAGGATTTTTATGCTCTTATGTGAGAGGTAGGGAATACAAGATAAATGAGCCCTTAGGTCAAATAATGCATATGAAATGTGAGGCAGAGTTCCATATACACACTCTTGTCATGAGTCATGTGTCTATAACCTGTGATAAGGTTCATCTCTCTTTTTCTTTTCAAAATCCTAATGTTCTGGTAATCTAGATTTCCAGGAAATCAAGAGTCTTGATTTGAAATATTTGTCAATTTCTATTGTAGAAATCCATGCACCAATTTCAGGCCACTACCATCTTGAAAATTTCTCAAATATTTAACACATATCTCCTGAGTCACTGAAATGCAACACACTCCAGGAAGCTGATGTTACTAGGTTTTAAATATAATTTTGTGTCTTTTATACTTATCTCATGAATAAATTGCCTTTTAAATTTCATCAAAGAAAAATAGCCTATGTTAAGCTAATGATACTCAGGACTCCTTAACCAAAAATCAAAGTTTTAAAAGTAACTAAAAAATGGTGAGATGAAAGGGCTACTGTAACACCATCCTGCTCTGGCTCTATTTTGTATTTCCTTAGCTTACACCCTCCCCGCAACAATCACATCTACGTTGGCAACACATTTGAGATTTCCATGGACTGTTCCAGGAATGAATGTTTCAAGGCTACTCTGACACTTATCTAACTTTGACGTATTTTTGTGGGTTTTACCTTTAAAAGTTGTGTTGTGCTTGGACATCAAGAAACTCTCCAGGGACAAAAGCCTGTTCTTGGTCTGGCCGCCAGTACAAAAACTCAAAACCTTCAATTGGGTTAATCATCATGGTTGTCAATAATTATCACATGTAGATAATTAAATTATGATCTGCAGACACGTAATTTTCCATAAAATGATACAATTTCACTGTTCTTTCCAGTCACCTGTGGTGGGCACTAAGGTAATTCCATAACTTGCCCACTGTTTGGTGGTAGGGCAGGTGCATCTATGATGTGCTGACGCTGAGTCCCGTGGGCATGCACCTACCTGTGGTTGCAGCTGAGTCCTATAGAGGTTCTAAGTAGAGTCTTTGAGGAGCCTCTGAACTGGTTTCCATCCCCACCAGAAGTTGCTGAGGGCTCTCTTTTCTTTGTCAGCGTTTCCTTGACGAAGACCGCTCTGACTAGGATGAGAAACTCCAGTCTTGCAGTGCATGCCTGTGATGCCTGAGGGTGTCGTACCTTTTATTTCATGTTTACTGGTATTTGTACTGCTTTACATCACTGCCCCTTTAGCCCACTTGCTGACTGGGCTGTGTGCTATTTTGGAATTTAGTTGTTTGAGTTCTTTGTGTATTCTCAATATTAATCCTTTCATATATAACTAGCAAAAGTTTTCCTCTATTCAGTCATCTGACTCTTCAGCTAATTGTTCTCTTTCCGACGTGGCCTCCGGAAATAGAACCCTAATTGCCTTCTTGGTATTATCTTCTTAGTGATTTGAGTGCTTTTCAGTAGATCTCGTCTGTTTATATTTTGAACTGTTTCTTTTGCTCTAACATTTCAGAGTTTAAGGTCTGACAGTTAAGGCCTTTGATGCACTTTGGTTTATGTACAAGCTGAGAGGCAGGCATCTGGTCTCTTTCTTCCATGTATGAACACACGGTTTTCTGAAGACCTTGCTGAAGAGCCTGTCTTTCCTCCACAGAATGATTTTGACATGTTAGTGGACAATCTGGCATATCTGTGTGGACTTGACTCCAAGCCTTCTGTTCTGTCCCCTGGTCTTTATGTCTGTTTTTGAGCCAGGACGATTGTTTTGTTAATCTGGCTCTCTAGTGTCTCTTGAGATCATTTTCCTCTGGGATTCTTGCAACAGTTGTGCTTCCCACATGGACTGTGCTACTGTCTCTTCCATTCCAAAGGGAAACATCACTACAAGACGAGAATCGCATAAAATCTATTGATTACAGTTGGTAATGACCCCATTGCCACTGAATTGATTCTGCCAATCCATGACCTTGGGAGGCCTTTGCAGCTTCTAGTGTTCCTTTGATTTCTTCTTTCAATGTCTTAACGTTGTCATTGTAGGGGTTTTTTACTTCCTTTATCCATTTTCTTCTAGGTTTTTTTTTTTTTTTTGAGCTATTTTGAATGAGGTTTCTCTGACTTTTCTGGGTGTCAAGGTTTGTGATTGGTGTATAAAACACTTCTAGCTTTTGACTCTGGTTTTGTATCCTGCTACTTTGCTGGAAGTGTGACTATTTCTAAGAGCTTTCTGATAGGATGTATGAGGTTTACTACGGATAGAATCTTATTGTCTGGAAATAAGGATAATTTGATTTTTTACTTCCTTACTTGTACTGCTTTCATTTATTAATTTTTCCTATGTAGCTAATTCTAGGAGGACTATTCTGAGCAAGATAGAAGAAAATGGGCACTCTTATCTTTGTCCTGGCTTTTGCAGAAATGTTTAGAGGTTTTCCACTTATCCTAAAGTTGGTTATTATTTATTTATCACCTATTTATTCTGTATAATCTTTCCTATTTTGGGTCATGTTCCTTCTATTCCTGTTCTCCACAGGGCTTTCATCACGCAGGAGTTTTAGAGTGTTTAGGTTTCTTTTGCGTACATGCTGAGACAACCACGTGACCTCCAGCCTTAGCTGTACATCGTGCTGAGTTGTGTCTATTGATTTGCTTCTGTTGTGCTGCCGCTGAACGTCTGGAGTGAAGCCCATACACAAACAAACAAACAAACGAACCCAAAATCTTGTTTTGTGCCTTCAAATATGTTTTATTTTATAGAATGTAGCACAGGTTGCTGAGAAGAATGTATGTTCTGCATTGCTGAGAGGAACAGGTGACCTATAATGTTATGGAACAGTTTGGTAGGTTTTGGTTTTGTTTTGCTCTGGATGACTTATCTAAAGGCGATAGTGGGCTGTTGAAATCAACCCTGGTATTGTGTTGCGGGTCAATCCGTGCCTTCATATCCAGTAGGGTTTACAAATGTGAATGTTAATGTTTAGCACAAATATATTTAGAACTGTGATGTCTTCTAGATGTATCAATATGAGGCAACTGTCTTTATCTCATCTGCTTAATTTTGGTTTGAACTGCTTTTTCCTCTATGACCATGATTCGTAGGTTTGATCTTTTAAAATGAGTCCTATATTTCTTGCATGTTTATTTATATTTATTATTCTTTTTTCCTTGTTATCTTATTTTTTCAATTCATGTACTTGTCTTTAAGCCCTGAAATTCTTTCACTTGATGCATTCTATCGGTAATTGGTAAGGCTTAATTGCCTCCCCTCCCTGCCCCTGCTCACTGACTGGTTTATTTACAAAATATCAATTTGATTTTTTTCCAGGTTTTCTATTTCTTTACTAAATTCCTGTCTCATACCCTATGTTGACATTTTCATTTTACTCAAGTGTCTGTGCTCCGAGTCTGTTGTTTATCATGCTTTTTAAAAAAATGTTATTGAACATTCTTTAATAATCCTTTTGAATTCTTTGTCTGGAACATCACTGAACTACTCATTCTTCCTGGAGCCTATTTTTGTGACTTGGTAAGTTTTGAAGAAGTCATATTTTCTCGATTCTTGCTTTCCTTGTATTTCTCAAACGTTTCTTGTATTTCTCAAATGATATATGTGCATCTGGGGTCAGGTCAATGACTGGAATTTTTAAAGTTACCTGAAGTTCTTCACTGTTTAAACAGTTCTAAGTTCTAGAAGTGTTAGGATTTCCTTCTCCTCTACTGGCCTGGGAGACCACAGCAGCTTACTTCTCAGTTCATGTGCTGATCTCCACCAGACTTCAGGAGTATAAGCACAACAGATGGATGAGGCCACCATTAAAATACATAATACCCAATGACAAACAATAACTTCCTTGACCCCAATGACTTTTGGGGAGTAAAGGCACAAGGACAATATGGCATCCACTGAGCTGGTTGCTACTGAGGCATGGGGAGAGAAAAGAGGAGCAAAGCTCACAGTCAGTAAAGAACAGCAGAAGACAGAAAAGTAAATGTTGAGAGGGAACAATAAAGATGAAGGGAGGACATGAGAAAGGTCCTGCTAAAGGTAGACCGAGAAGAGGAAAAGAACCAGGAAACCTAAAGCAATTTCTCTACTCAGCAGCCTGAGGCGGGGAGAGGCCCTGAGTCCAGACCACATGAATGGACAGGTGGCCAGTGCTATGCCCCAGCTGCATGGTGCCTGGCCCGACTCAGTGGGTTCACACTCTAGACCGTGGCCGAGACCTGATTTCTATCTTGTAAAATGCTGACTCGAAGTTTTCCCCTCTAGCTAGACTATCTGGGCTAGGCCAACAAACGGTAGGGACTGTGCTTTTGAAGGTATCGATCAATTGCACGAATGCTCATTGAACCAGTGTCTTTATTCTCAAAGTAAGTGTGCATTGCTGTCTTACATGGCGGGGAGGGTGAAGGCGGACAAGAGGCTACTGAGCAGCTGGACATGATCAGAGGGATCACCTAGGTTTATCTTGGGGCATCACCTGATCATCAGCCTCCCTCATCTGTAGAAAGGGAGGCAAGGGAACCAGATGACAGATGGTATCTTCAGGAAGATCAAGTTATCCTTTGGTGATCTTGACAGGGTAAGAGGGTTAGCACCATGTTTCTCTCTCTGAGTCTGCCGAAGGACAGGGAGAGAGGACTAGCACCAAAGTAGTTGTACAAGTTTGCACTCTCATTAGCAATGGAGGAGTGTCCCCCTTTCTCCATGTCACCGCCAACATGTGCTGTCACTTGAATTTTTGATCTTAGCCATTCTAGCGGGTATAAGATGGAATCTCAGTGTTGTTTTGATTTACAGTTCCCTGATAACTAAGGAAGTTGAACATTTCTTTGTTTTTCGGTCATTCAATATTCCTCTGTTGAGAATTCTCTGTTTAGTTCTCTACCCCATTTTTAATTAGATAGTTTGGTTTGGTGGTGTTTCATTTCTTGAGTTCTTTATATATTTTGGATATTAGCGTTTTGACAGATGTAGGCTTGGTGAAGATATTTTCCCAGTCTGTAAGCTGTTGCTTTGTTCTGTTGACAAAGTGCCCTTTGTTACAGAAGCTGTTCAGTTTCAGAAAATTGGGACTAGTGCTACCTCAAGACCTAGCTATACCATTCCTGGGCCTATAACCAAAAGATGGTCCACCATACAATAAGGACATTTGCTCAACTATGTTCATAGCAGCTTTATTCATAATAGCAAGAATCTGGAAATGACCTACGTTTCCCTCAATCAAAAAAATAAACAGTGGTGCATTTACACAATGGAATACTAATCAGCTATTAAAAACAAGGAAATCTTGAAATTTGCAGGCAAATAAATGGACAGAACTAGAAAAGATCATCCTGAGTGTGGTAACCCAGACCTAAAAAGACACACATGGTGTATACTCACTTAGAAGTGGATATTAGCCCAACATAGATGTTTTCTGAAAGACTCCATCCAGTGTGGTATTGGGACAGATGCTGGGACTCTAGTAGGACTGAGAGGTGTATGGAAGAGTAGGGGTGATGAAAGGACCCAGAAGGTTCAGGAGTCCCACAGGTAAACCATCAAGGCCAATGGATCTGAACCCAGGGAGGCCTGTACAAACTGATGCACCAACCAAGGACAATGCATGCAGAGAACCTAGACCCTTGTTCAGCTCTAGCCAATGGAGAGCCACATTCTCCACGGTTGTGGGAAGAGCAGGGACTGCCTCTTACATGAACTTTGGTGCCCTTGAGTTTATCCCTTGGCAGAGAGGTCCTGGGGGTACACAGAGGAAGGGGAAGCAGACTATGCAGATGAGACCTGATAGGCTGTGGTCATATGCTGGGGGAGGAGCCACCTCCTACTGTCAGAGGTCTAGGGTAGGAGAATAGGGCTGAAGAAGGAGGGAGGGTAGGAAGTGTTCACACTTATTTGATAAAAATTATCAGAGGACCATGCTCCTGAAGTTCATGTGGCCAGCAACTTAGCCTGATGCTTGTTTCTTCACCTGCACAGTGAGATGATTGTACCTTTCCTTATGGACTGGATTTGAGTTTCCCACAGTTCACGTTAAAGATGGGCTCTGGGAAAGGAACTAAATCATTGGCAGTTCTTGTCTATATACAGCCTGTGACCTTGCCTTTATCAGTCCTCTGCTGTTTGAGAGCACACTGAGCAAACAGCCCCTCACCAGGATCTCCATCACACAGTAGCTCAGCCTCCAAAACCTCTTAGAACTGAGCAGTACATATCTGTCTGTCCCATAAGCTTCAGAGGTCGTGGTGCCCTGCAGCAGCAGCTGAAGGGTACTACAAACTGGTGCAGAAAATAGGGCGTTGCCATGACTGCCTACAGGGGTAGGAGGGTGCATGGTAGGCAGATTCAAAAGCATTTTGAGATGCATGCTAGGTGTGTGCACTCCTTACTATACCCAGTGTTCTGCAGAACATTCAGCAACAGCCCCACGAGGAAGGCAAGGGTTATGTTGGGCCCGTTGTAGCAGATGGTGGGTCACATGGCATCCACCGTCAGGAAATAAATGAAAACCAGTGCTCAACTTGCTTCATGCTTTATATTAAGTCCATGACGTCGTGGTACAGTACCACTCAGATTCAAGACAATGTTTCCCACTTTAACTAACACAATTTGGCTTTCTTACAGACTAACCTAGAGGTTTGTTTCCTTGGTGATCCTAGAGCCCCACTGTCGACATCGAGATGGGCACACTAAGGAAAAGAAAATGTTATGGTGACGGGTGTGTAGAAGCTGGCTGCTAAAAGGTTTCCATCTTGTTGGTGAACATTCACTTAGATATAGGAGTGCTCCAACATTACAAAGGGTTAAAGTCACTTAATGCAGCCTCTCATGGAAATGAGGAAACTTTATTTGAAACTGGAGGTCAAATACTCTTTGTTGCTAACTGCCAGAGCACTTGATGGACCCACGTTTCTATGCTAGTGTTTGAGGAAGTAGATGGACTCAGGCAGAGGTGATTAGGCCACCTGCTTCAGGGACAGGGTGACCATCATGGTGGATGTGGACCAAGCAGGAGTCTTAACAGCTATCTGCCCCAGCCCCAAAGGGAGACAGTTTTGGGGAAAAGTGGGCTAGAGTTAAAGACTGCTACAACCTGGAGAAATGAGCTTATCAGTGTGGTCCAAGAGGAGTTGTTGCCCTTGGAAGGAGTTCCCAGGACTGACCGTCACTGAGCAGCCATCTTGTTTGGGTGGTTCCCATATTAGAACTTGAAAGAGCTGGCATGCTACTTGTTCATCTCTCAGGACCCTAAGCATAATTTTTATTAATAATGAATTAACTAATTAGTTAATGTGTGTGAGCATCCAGGCACGTTCATGCCATGGCACACATGCAGAGGTCAGAGGACGACTCTCAGGTTTTGTTTTCTCCTGTCATTTCATGAGACCTTGGTTGCCAAGCCTACGTGCAAGCACTTATATCCACTGACCCACCGAAGATACTCAACCACGCTCTTGAGTGAATTAGACTGGGATGAAGGTAGAGGGCAAATGTGAGTTCACACAGGCGCATGTGGGCTGTATGTGCTCACGTATGGCTGGCTTGGGATTCCTGAGTGTCAGCACACAGGCTGCTCAGGTGGCCTGCCTTCAGGGGCCTTTCAGGGCCCTAACAACCTCTGAAGTCATCACCTGCTGCTGCCAGGTGCATGCCATGTGTATGCTGGATAAAAAGGACTAGGCCAGCCTCTTATTCTCTGTGTTCACCTTCTCTCTGTCTCTGTCATGGGTACCCTCTTCTCTCCTCCTCCTCCTCCTCCTCCTCTTCTTTTTCTTCTTCTTCTTCTTCTTCTTCTTCTTCTTCTTCTTCTTCTTCTTCTTCTCTCTCTCTCTCTCTCTCTCTCTCTCTCTCTCTCTCTCTCTCTCTCTCTCTCTCTCTCCTCTTCCCCTTTCCCGAAATAAACCTCCTTTATACCAGACCTGTTATGAGGCATCTTAATCATTATTATAACGGAACACAGTGTGTGCAGCATCTCTGCACCCACCCTTACAGAATGATCTAAAAATATCAGGAATCTCAATAAATGGTGGTGACTAACGATGATTACCGTGCCTCTCCTTTGCTTGAGATTTTTACGGGACAGACTAGCTGTTTGGGGCCAGATGGAGGAACTGCTAGGAATCGCTGAGTTTTGTTTCTATAGATCCCAGTTTATATATCCTGCCTGGTGGGTGGTGAGGGTTCCAGGATGTGCGCTGAAAAGCTGCAGCTGGGGAAGCAGGCTCTTAGTGACTCAGCAGCAGGCTCAAAAGGAAGTATGGTTGCGCAAGGAAGGGGGAAGGGTGCCAGGGCAAACACAAGCATGTTTTGTCTCCTCTCAGGCACTCTCCCAGTGCCTGAACCCAGAGAGTGGATCCCCACCAGAAAACTTGGGTCATCTATCATATTAAAAAAAAAATCAAGGAAGCTAGATGGGTTTAGACAGTGATTGGTGGCCTCTGAGTGAATGGCATGGCCTTTTAGTGAGGTGACTCAAGCAGGGTCAGTGATGGACTGTGATCAAGAGAGATCACAGGTCAGTGACAGTGTTGACAGTGAAGGTCAGGCTTGACAACAGATGTTTACACAAGGGAGAAAGTACTCTGGACATCATACCCAGGTCAGGTAACCTCATCTGACCTAATAAGGAAAAAGAACTGAAAAATGTATGTAGACAGTACGTAACTGTGGCCTGGTCAGTTAAGCTCTTACAACTGTACTGATGCTGAGACCAGATGTTGTCATCAACAAGGTTTGTTCTTCAGAACTGCAAGATTGAGTTACACTCTCCTCCCACTCACTCTCTCTCTCTCTCTCTCTCTCTCTCTCTCTCTCTCTCTCTCTCTCTCTC
>OU015753.1:105202418-105215475 GCA_907169655.1 Acomys percivali
CAGCACATGGATGTGCCAAACACTTAACCATCTTTTCAAAATTTACACTACTACTATACTATTTTATTCAGAGAAACAAAGGGGTGGGGACCCTTTTAGATAGTATCTTTTTGTGCAAAACACTTGAAAGCCGTTACTTAGTTTTTCTCTTCAGTTTAGGAATGAAGTTGGCGGCTAAAGGGCATGAGTACTTTTAGCTAAGATGCATTTATAATCGGCCTCCCAAAGAGTGGTGGCATCTGATATCTCCACCTGCACACTTAGGCAGGTGGCTCTTCTCCATCTAAATGGCAAGAGGGTAATTGAAAGCAGAGCCGCCTCCACTGGGATTATTTTCCTCTACAATATTCTTGGCTCTAACCAAGGTGGTTCTGTCTCTCCTCCACAGCGCCACCACCAGCTTGAAATAAAAAGGAAACTGGACACCTTGGCTAAGAAAGAGCGGATTCAGAGGCTAAAGGTAAAAATTCTTTTACCTTTCATATCATTTTATGATTCCAACCGCCGGGCAATCATTATTGAAAGTCTAGAGGCTCCTGCTTTTGGGCCAGCACACAGCGATCAAGCAAACGGTTCTACTGAGCCTGGATCGCAACTGTCATCAATACAGATCCTGATAAAACAGCAGTGCCCGTGAGAAATGCATGCTAATAAGGCAAAACACTTTCAAAGACAAAATTGAAAACAGGCAAATTTGAAATCTGACTTTCGTGTTTTCTTGCGGCAGAGGCCAAAGGATAATCCATGAGTCCTAAGACAATAGAAAGCGAAGGTAATGTTCCAGCACAAAGGAAAGCACAACATTGGGAGAATTATTCACTTTTATTCGAATTTCACCCTTGAAAATTATGGTGGGAGTGAGCATTCTTAGTGGAAAGCAGCGTGGTGTGATCTAAGACGTCCGTGCTAGTTATTTTTAAACCCCTTTAGTTTTTCTCTATTTTTGTTCTTTGCAGTGAACTTACGAAATACATCAATTTGAATCAGGAGATGAGAGATTCAATTAGGCATGTTTGAAAAGTTTCAGTTTAGGATGGCAGATTTATTTGACTTCTTGAGCTATTTGAAAATCATGAGCTGTTTGTTCTTAATTTTCTAAAGTATTACAAATGTGGAGCCTAAAACACATCTCACAAACTGAAAAGTATGTGTAAAGCATTCTTAGGGCAACTTGCCACAGCGTCCAGCTTACATTTCTTTTTAGTATCTTCCAGTCATATTTATACATCAATAAAATCATGATATGGCCAAGTGTGGTAGCATATGCCTATAATCTTCATAGTCAGGAGACCCCCACAGGAGAATTGCCACAATTTTGAAGCCAACCTGGCAATATAGCAAATTCCAGTCATCTTGAGCTAGGTTCCAAGTCCCTCTCTCAAGAAACGAACAAATGAAATACCGTTGGAATTTCAAATGCGGATCAGTAGCTTTGAGCACTGGCTGCTCTTGCAGAGGGCCAGAGTTCAGTTCATAGCACCCATTCTAGGCCACACGTCACCACCTCTAACTCCAGCTCTGAGAAGCAGCCTCCATCTCCCTCATGTCCACAGGAAGTAAAATTTTCCTCTCTGGGTTGATGGACTCATGTTTATCTTGTCAAGGTCAAAGGGAAATCCTGCAACTGGAGTGCTCAGTGACAGGAGGTAGGGCCCCTCTGGGGGAGGGGTCGGGAGAGCTGGGCTGCAGGGGCTCCAGGTTCATCCAGCTTGGCTGGCCATGGCCTGCGTCATGGACTGAGTTACAGGTTCTGTAATTTATCTGTCCAAATATGGGTGCAGTGCTGACTGGAGATACCGAGTTCCAGGGCTGAAAGCAGAGTGGGCTGTGTGTCTGTCATCCAACTGTCCAGCGGGGGCAAAGGAGGGATGCTAGGGCCCTGGGAAAGGGCTGTAGACACTCCCATGGTGCACTTCCTCCCATCTGAAAGCTCCTCAGTGCATCCTTGCAATCGGCAAAGGTGAGTCTTAGGTTCCTTCTATCTTGTGAAAGGAACCGTTTTTGCCTAAGGGCATTATTGAATTATTGCTTTTATAACAAAAATTTATATTTTCTGGCAGAGCAGGGAAGTACAATGGGCATTTGGTAATGTCTCAGCAAACGTTATCATAGAAGTAGAAAGGACTCTCGGAGTGACTCTTCTGGGTGCAGCGGGACAGGATTCTGCCACTCACTACCACACCCAGCCCTGGGCAGGGCTGCAGGAGCCTTGCTAACTTCATGTCCCGATACAGAGTAGCAGCATTCTTACTGGGGAGGGCTGTGATCTCACGGTACGGATGTGTGTCGGGCACTAACCCAACCCGATCATCTATGCGTCAACTTTACATATTTTCCTCACTCCAGGGAGAACACACAAGACGATTTATTGAAGACAACATGCCCCTTCTGACTCCCCGCCCCCCGGCTGGCCCAAAGACTAACCGTGGCCGCAGCAATCTGGCTGAGGAAGGACATTCTAGTCCACTAACACTGGTGAGCCCTATTAAGCACTTGTGTCCCAGCTAATTAATTTATGATTTCCCGTTAATCTGAGAGAGAAGGCTCTCTGGGTGGCACGTCTGCATAGCCCTGTAGACGTGAAGACACAGCCAAAGGAACCATTGGAAACTTCAGGCTCATTCCTCCTGCAATCACAACCACCGTGTCCCCCAAACCCTGTACTTGTAGCTGTCACATGAGTTTCTGACGTGATGATCACTTATGCTTACACACACGCCCAGATGCCAACCCCCTGGATCCATTTTACCTGTCGAAAAGAACAACCCACCCTGTTACCCAAGATCACACATGACGACTTCAGGTTATCTCACTGTTTATCCCTCAGTCCTCGGCAATGTGGCAGAACTCAGCTTCCGACTGTATCATTTGTGCTCTGTTTTTTTTCCCCCTGACGTCTGAGTATTGTTCTTGCTATTCTTTTATCTGCAAAGTCAGCAGAGCCAGGCTGCCAGTTGGTGACATTCCACCATTTCAGATCACCAGAACTACTAGACTCTTCTACTTTGAGATAATTAAGTGTACTGAAATCCCATCGGAAGAAGTCATACACTGGTGTTTGACCCCAGCATGATTTGTCTGTGGCCCAAAGGTGATATTTGCCAGAAGGAAGTCAGCGTTTTCCCAAAAACCTCACAGATTCAACAAAGATTTAAAAAAAAAATGTTTGTTGGGTGCTTGTGGTTGAAGCTGGGTTAAACACCCCCATGACATCTCCACCCTTGGTTTGCACTACTGCATGTTTCTCCTTGCATGCCTGACCCTTTTTATTTGTATTATGCAATATTTGTAGAGAGATTACAAAGCCTTCACACATGGTTGAGGTACATTTGTCACATACGGCATTAAGTGTCAACATTCCACGGAAGGCAAACATGTCTTGACCTGTCCTGGCTGAACAGCTCAAGTCTTGAAAAAACCCCTGTCTTCTTGGGGCTGTTTCTCCTCTTCCAGGTCTGATTTGGATGTAGGTGTGTGCACACAGATATGTTTTTGTTAGACAGTGATTCACTAAAGTCCCCTAAGCTTTCCCCAGAACAAACAAAGAAAACAGTGCTGTTTTCTGTCTTCCCACCTGGTTCAGAGAGGGAAAACCCAAATACATTTTCTTCCTTCAGTTTTCTAGATGAATCCCCTTGAGGGGATAGCCTACAAAAATGAGAGTGTTCTCTAAAAACCAGAGGCTACACGGCTACAAGCCCAGCATTTCAACACTAGCATAGACATTCGGTCACAACCCGAGTGCACTGTGTGCCATAGGATAGCTACTGTGATTTGGAGTTTAATTTCCCACTTCACAGAAATTCAAGTCTCCCTTGGTTTGTCCATCCTATCCTGGCCACAACCTCTCTCAGTTCCAGCCCTGACTACCAACTATCCTGGGTGGAGACAGGAGATTTTATGGGATGTCACTATTTCCCTGACCTTCCCTAACTAAGGGAAGCTTTCATTATGTGTTCCTGCATGCTAGTGCTAATTGCACTTAACTTTCAAACACTGTGCAAGCATTCAACTGCATTATCGTCATTAAAACTGTTTCTGCACATCTTTGAGAAATTCACCCCCTGTGGTCCTCCTGAGAGTTAGCAAAGCTTGGCTAAGTTGAGGAAATATGAGATAACCAGTTTCAACTCACATTTTGGCACCGCTTTGAGCACATTAAGACAGTGCCTGCCATATTTATTACAGGAAAATATATTTACACTTTACACAGTGCAGCAAGCTTCAGGAAGCCTCTGATGGGAGCCACCAGAGTTTGGGGCTCACAGCTGCTGGTTAATGGGACTGGTTTGCTTTTAGAGATGAATGTGATCAGTTGAGCATTTGACTGCCACATCCATCTAACTGGGTGATATTTGTATGCAAATGCACAGAAGTGAAATTAAGATCACAGCCACTAATCCATGATGTCCTGGTTTGCAGTAACCTGCTCTCCTGGATTTCTACATGAGATGTTCATGTTTGTAATTAGTGGACAGCCTATACTGGCTCTAGTATAGTCCACAAGAGCTCTTTTGAATGATTGGAGCCTCATATTCAGAAATGTCTAGTTTAGTTTCTGTCCATGGATTTTAAGATCCCCTAGACTTATCTCTCGTTTTCTCTGACTCATATGTTGATTTAGCTGTGGTTCAGGTCTGTAGAGACTCTGTATTCATAACTTCCTGGTCACTGAGACAAAACAAAACACCTTTAAGAAATGACTGAGGTAGACACCACTTGCCTGGCTTATAGTGTGAGAAGACAGCATCCATCATGAAGGAGAAGACACAGCAGCAGGGAGAGGAACAGAAGCAGGGTATTCTAGAAGCACTGAGTCCTGCCCTTCAGAGAGAATCTTCTTCCAGCCAGCCTTTACCTATGAAAGGACCCACAAACCCCTAAAACAGCAACTCCAGTTTTGTACCAAGTATCGGAACAGCCAGAGGGAAGCATTTCATATCCAAACCCTGAGACCCTAGGTAACAAAGGCTTCACCATGGCGATTCATCCCCATCCTAGCCTGTGCCTATGAGTCTGAGGTGACTCTATGACGTCATCAAACACCTTGACTCCTGTGTTACTCCCCCACCAGCTTGGTGAGCCTGCTTCATCCACAGCATCCAGGCTGTGCTTCACCATGTGGATGCCCCGGCCTGAGGGAAGGGGTCAGCGGGAAAGTAAGGACGCGCTTCCCTTCTCCATGAGTGTGGACTGCAAGGCTCACCAGTCACTTTTGTTCCCACTTTCCTGGCCTAAAGTGAGAGGCTTGTCTCCTCACAGATGTAGAGAAGTCTGGGGAACGTAGTCTTTTTTTGTTTGTGCCAGCCGTGTTCCCAAGAGAAAACTCCGTCCCTGGAGTAGAGAGGAAAGGAGCATCTGAGTGGGTGGTGGTGTGTCTACTGCTCCTCCCGGGTGCTGGGTCAGAACAGGCTCTTCCGTGGATTTTCACGTCACCATCTTCCTCCTGCCTCATTTGGATACAGTTTTCACTGCTTCTGTGAGAACTTGCTTTTCCTTAGCCTCCTTAGCTCACTGGACATATTCTCAGAACACACTATTATCAGTCAGGTTTTCTGTCATCAATCAGATTGACTAATAGAATCTCTAGATGTTAAGTATTATTGTCTTTGTCCCTGGATGGAGATTCAGTATGTACCAACTGTTGAAATCAAGTTCAGCGGTGTGTAAACGCATGCTTCTCAAGATGGTGTGAGAATGAACACGTCTTAGTCGTCTCTGGCAGCCCTGCTTTTTATGTCTTGATTTATACGAACCTTGGCAGAATGGAATATTTGTGACTCATCATCCTTTAGAGTGAATGTACAATATTCTGTTTATGAATCATTCATATCCCAACCTTCTCCTAACCCCTTGCCCAAACATGCATGTCCTATTCCTGGCATTTTTCTTCTGTCTTAGTAAAATAGGACAATTGGGCTGAAGCTTCCCCTCTTTTGATGCATTGCTAATCTTTATACCAAACTTATAATATTCTGTTGATGCCCCCAAAGGCACTTATAATGCTCCATGCTGGCACTTTTTGTATTTGCTGCAGTACATTCTTGATTGGAAAGTGCCTCTGTCGGGGGCTCAGCAGGAAACAGATGGCTCATACAAATAGAGTAATTAGGAAGTTGTTTAATAAAGAAACTATTTGGGAAGATACAGCAGGGTGAAGAGAAACCAACGAGGGATGGTAATGCCCTCTGGGGTCAGCACCATAGGAAGGCACAGTCCCAGGAAGCCGCAGGTTGAAGACCTGTGCGGTGTGCTGTGAGCAGGAGGAAGGTCCTCTAGCTGGGAAAGGCTTCTCCACAGAAGCATAAGCCCTTAGGTGGTAGGAACCATTTCTACCCTGCAGGGATGATGAGCATAAAGACCTCCATTTCATCCTCCCATCTTGTCCCCTTTTTGGTAGAGTCCAACTGCAGTCCAGAGGTTGGTTAGTAAATTCTTTAAGAAATCACTTCCAGGGCCCAGAGTGCCACAGACTGAGAAGGTAGACAGGAGATCTAGAAGAACAAATGGGAAGGACTCAGTGTGGGAAAATTCATTTTTATACAGTGAATTCCAGTGTTGCCAGCTATATAAGTTTTCATACATTTTTAGGAAGCAGTTGATGATATGTAATTGGTGGTACATTATAGCCAAGCACCTGGCCTCTCCTGTTGTCTGCTTTTGCTTTGGGTGCCAACCTTACAGCATAATGAATTCAGAGTATATTTTATATTGAAAACATTGAAGCTGAAATGGGTCTTTTCCAATAATACCCTTTCAGATCTCTAAATTCGGAACATTATTCAACTTAAATTTAATTGAGCAAAGACATTCTTCACACATATTCAGCACTATCAAGAGTTTACAGTAGGAGCAGAAATATGGGACTAAATAGAGACTATATCCTTTGTCTAGAAGGCTCCATCCTCCCCTGTGACATTTGGCTATGTAGAGGACTTCAGCACCATATGTCTTAACAAATACTTTGGGTCAGAGGGGTGTGTATAATGGAAGGATATAATTAAAGTTTAATCTGTTCAATAAAAAGGCACCATTAATTACTCTGGGCAATTTGTTGGGTTATTAATTGGTTCTGGAAACATGTCAAGCTACTAATTTTAATGGAATTCCCTCCAATTGTCTAGACGGCCCCTCGACCATATACTGCCCCAGGAAATATGCAGCCTCCAATTCGATTGCAGCCTCTTCTCAATAATCGCAATGCAAGAGATGGTTCAAAGAAAACTTCAGGGTCCAAACCCAAAGCCTCACTGCTGGAAGGAGAAGCTCCATTTCCTATTGGGGTAAACGCTATGTTTTGTAAGAAATAGCTGTTTTTATTGATTAAAATCTTGTACTACTGTAGTTTTTAAGATGCTGTATTCAGTTCATCCACACAGTGAAACTTACATTGTACGTTCATTAATACTTATTATGTCCTTGTGATTAACTGCATATTGCTGTGACAGGAAGGCCTACCATTTGTATAATTGAACAGAGTCTGTAAGGGATGGGGCCGTAATGATGCATGGTGCTAGCTCACTATGAGACGGCCACATGAAAAAGAAAGATGTCTTGTCCCCACCCACACATGACTGTCCCTAAAATGACCCTGTGTGAACTCCTTCCAGATTTGAGCACAGGAGAAGCAGACAATGAAATTCTTCACTGCTTGTCCTTGTGCATGCTCCTGTTAGCCTGGGAACCTTTCTGGAGGTTAGATTACAGAAGGAAGGGAAGTCTGTCTGTTAAATGTGCTGAACTCATCAACGTAGGGGTTTGACACTGTGTCCCTTTTGGAGTTATATCCGGGGTAATCTTTGTTCTTTAGAGTATGGGAAGGCTAGGTTGCTACAAAACAGAATCTACCTAAACAAGGAGGAATAAGGCAGACCACTCCTGCACTGGGGAGAGAATTTATGTTTCTAACCTGCAGAAACATTTCCTAACTAAAGAATTTGTGTCATGAACATAATTGCCATTATGTGGAAGGGATGAGCATGCTTCATTCCTTACTAGAAAGTATCACCCATACACGTAAGGCATGTCCTCTCATTGACAAATGCCCTTCGTGCAGTTGAATAAGTGACTGAATTTCATATTAAATATACAACTGCAATTGTGGCATCCCTATCCATTGAATGTGGTCTGAGCTCAGGAGAAAGTTTCACACACCTTCTTCAGTTAATTTACTGGTAGCTTCTTAAACACCAAAAGAAGTTATTTGGGAAGTGGTGGCTTTTTGTTTGTAGAAACTGCTTGGAGTGAGACAGGTTCTAGGTCTTAGATCTAGGGTCCAGTTGAAGGCTCATACTTGGAAGGTCATTTCAGCCACTGTCCAGGAGTAACCAGGTCCTGTGAGGCCACAAGCAAGATCCTTAGTCACTTGATGGTAATCCAAAATGGATGTGTCTTGATCAGGAACAACTAACCCATCATGAGTCATCAAATGGCCAACACTCATAGCAACAACGTTTTCTCCCTGCTGGGCAGGGCTGTCTGGGAGGCAGGCTCACTCACAATGAGAAGATTGCCTGGTGACCAGAGAATCAGAATGGGACTGTGGCTCAAGGCAGTGTTCCTGGATCAGGTTAAGGCTTCGTGGGGCACCCATCTCATCTTAGGAATGGGCCTGCCAAAAGTACCAGAAAACTCACAGGTCTTTTCCTAAAACTCCCAATGTCCTCTGGGGTTAGCCTTGCCATTAGGGATGGACATACTCAAAGCCTGATGGGTAGGCCTTCTGTCCCTGTAGACGGCGCTCCAATGAGTAATTGCCATGTTTGCCAAGGTGATTGCATTCTTTCCAAGCTTCTGTAGTTCTGAGTTCTACTTTGGAAAAATCTTCTTCCTAGACATAAGAACACCAGTGAAATGACACACAGTTGTTGACATCTAGGGACAAAGTTTTTCCCCTCCAATGATTCCTGCCCCCGCAAATTTACTCTGAGTCTCTCTGTGCAACGAATATCTATCTATACACACTATGACATATATAACCTCAGCTTCCTCTTTCCAAATTTGAGAGAGTGGGTCACTGAAGGGAAGGCACTGAGTAGCTCATGTGCACCAACAAGATGAAGATGAATTTTGTATTAGTTTCAAGTATCTAAATTCAATGACTATTTTGGAAAATTGTGATAAGCTAAGTACTGATGAAAGAACAAGTGTTATTGATTATCAAGGAAGACAGCAGGAACTTATTGGAGCTTACAATGTATTATGCATGAACAGAGATGTGCTTTTATTAGCAGTATTGACAGTGACAGTGTTGACTGTCAGACAAGCTCCTTATGAAAGACAGTGGCTTGTATTATTGCTCAGTATGTAGTGTGCACCAGGTCAACCCTTCTTGCTTTACTGAGTGAAGAGTATAGGGTTATAAGGACTGGAAGTGCCATGGATAAAACCAGGTTGAACTTGTCATAGCAGCCAGAGTGAGCATCTTTAGGGGAAAAAATGATCTGGTCAAAAACAGGTTTTGATGCCACTTGGCAAAAATTGGCAATATTCAGGAAGAGTCTCTCCTGTCAAGAGAAATCAATGTTTTCAATGAACTGCCTAGAAGACCTACCACCATTTTAACATGTAGGAATCTATCCAAGGAACATGAACACATGTGATAAGAGTCAATCTCTCTTTGAACTGTCATATTTACAGTAGTGAACAACTGGGAAAAGCTACATAATAAAATATAGTTTAAGTAAACAAAATAAAGTATAATTATAAGTAATGGTTTAGAAAATTATCCAATATACCAACAGTAAAAAAGAAAAAAGAAGAAATTACTTTTTAAAAATATTATTAAAATAATTTCCAAAACAAGACAACTGATACCCAGTTATGCTATTTATTTTTAAAAGCAATTAAAAGTTACCCAAATGCCCAGTGTTCTAGAATAATTAATTTTAATATTTGTATTGTATTGATTTATTTTTAGTTTGATGTTCTAGACTCAGTCTATTGCAGAAATAAATAGAAAACAAAGTACTGTAAGAACACTCAATATAATTTAACATCTAAAAAGTAGAATCGATTACGCAAAAGTGTAGATTTTATTCAAGTTTTGATCAATGTGTTTTTTTATTTAATCTGCTTTTATTTATTTAATAAGCAGTCACTTTAGCGAACTTCTTTTTCTTAAACTAATTTTCAATATTAATCATCTCAAACTATAGAGTAATTGACTAAAAGTTAATTAGGACTACAAAAACATAAATCAAATATAAATGTATATAGTACAAGTATAAACAATTTTAAACTAAATTGCTGTAAAGTGAATAAGAATATCTAAAGATATTTACTTCAGATGCACAAAATAATTTATTTCAGATGCACAAAGTAATTAATTTGTAGAAATGTTCAGACTTGATCTATATGATAAATATTATTGGATATAATGTAAAGCTTTTAAATGATTAAGGTGATGTATCTTAATTAAGCCTTCAAGCAAAATATATATCTCAAGGATGAATTAATATTTAAAAATTTCCATTTGTAATTGCTTTTTAAGTGAAAATCTCCATATGAATCACTTAAAAGAAATGTTGCCTCATATTGCCTGTGCTGTTATGTGAGAATATACCCATATTACTATACGCTGGTGAGAGCATACAATCTAAAGAATCAAAGCAAAATTTAAATAACTATTTTTGTATTTATGGATTTTCAGAGTGCTAAAGTTTACAGTTCAGCTGAACTCATATGTTTTTATATGCATGCATACTTAAATGTGTGTGTCTATATGTGCAAATGCACATTTATGGCAGACTATTATTACTTGTGTCGTTACCTATGTAGGACTTATTCCTGCTTGCAAGATCTCTAAGTCAAAGAGAATTCTCTCTGAGATTTGGTGAATATTTTTGTTTGTCCTTCACAAGATTTGTATTAATTCAAACAAGTGCAGCAGCCGGCATTTGGTCATGGGCCTTGCTTCTTCTGCTGGTTCAGAGCTGCCTCCCTACTGCCCAGTGCGCTGGCCAGCCATATTTCAGAGTTTAACCCTGCAGAACTCTTGGTGTGAAGTCAACTAAATTAACTAGCCTTAAATCTTCTACTCAAATTATATTCACACAAGGTTAGAAGTGTGTGCTTATTGAATTTGCAACTGGTACAAACGTAACTTTTAATAGATAGTAACGTGCAGTGTCGGTTGGTCTATTGTTTTCAGTGGGGTGTGTATGCAGTGGCAGTCACCCAGGCTCGCCTTCTGTTTGCATGGAGCCTGGCTTGTGTGGCATTTTGTCTTACACAGCGGTGTGTAATTACAGGGCAAGAAGGCGATGATGAAGTTCAGGAGCTCCGTTTACAATTCGCGGAGGGAGGACTCCTACCAGCTTCCAAACATTAACAGTTACCCCACACCTGTTCCCCCGACACCCCAGCTCCCAGCAGGAGGGACCTGCAGGGAGAACAGGTTGGAGCCTTGGAGAAGGAGGAAGCTGCGACCCATCACAGCTCCCAACGCCCTGGAGCCTCTCTTCAGCAAGGTGATTATGGGTCAAAGTGTCCGTTTGTTACCGTAATGCTAGTCACTGAGCATCAGCTGGATTCTAGACCTGTTGCATGCAGAAGGGTCTTCTGGAATCAAGTAGAAAGCTGCCTTATGTAAAGGAGTATAATATTTTCATTAGGTCAGCTATAAAAAACAAGTGAGTCAGGCGGAGGCAGTGCCTTCCTCATCTTGATCTCACACATCCCAAGCTTTGGACAGGCAGGAGAGGCAAGGCCTGTGATCAGACGCCGGCTGCTGCACTTGTTTGAATTACTTCAAACTTTCTCAAGGACAAACAAAAATATTCACCAAACTTCAAAGAGAATTCTCTTTGGACCTAGAAATCATGCAGCAGGAATAAATTCTATAATAACTAAATAACTAATTTAACATAATTGATGGTGGATTACTCATGAAATCTTGTGGTCAGATTTACTTTGACTGACTCCAATTTTGTTTCCCTTAATTTGATCATTCAGAGTATCTTAACAATTAATTAATGGCAATTTATGGATTTAAGCATAGCTAGAGAGTGTAATATGTAATCAGAATTTATTTTTAATGCTTTATTTCAAATTAATGAATACTGCCTACAAAACTGTTCAGTTCTTTGACATTACTGTGGCTTGTCACGTGCACTTCCCCATAGTGTTGGTAAGCACCGTACTTGGGAGTCTAGCTGATCTTTGTACTGCTTTAGTGTAGTAAGAGCACAGGGAATGACTCTTTCATCGTGTACCACAACCACATTAATTACAAGTAACTTCCATGACTCTTAGCAGAACATGGGGTTGATGTTTTCCTGAGAGAACAGGCAGTGAAGTGCCACCAATTGTACCCACTCTTCCAAGTCAGCCTGGCCTCAAGCACCCTTTTTCAGTGTCTTCTGTCTCTCGCTGCAGTGTCTGACCTCCCCTCTAACCTTCCAAAAGGTCCAGAAGTTGTTCCCTGCTTGCTCAGACTTCTTCCTTTCAGTTTGATTTTCCCCAATTCTCTCCCTTTGATGCTGTCTCTGGAAGAACCTTCTCTCTCTTCTTTGAATATAATATATATTGGCGGCCTGGGTGCCTAATGTTTGACTCCCGCACTGCACTCTCCAGCTTGTGTCTTCAGCCTTCTTCTGACATTATCTCTGCTTTTCCACACAACGCAGGTTTTACATAGAGTTATCAAATCCTTCCTATGTGGACAGCACCTTAGACCAGTTTTCTCTTTTCTTTTACATTTGAGAAATTAGCCTTTAAAATTTCACACTTATTATATTTTGATCTTAGACACTCTCAACTACCTCTCTCTAACAGCCCCTGAAAACCACCAAGAGAGACATCCCTCCCATCTTCATATCTTTATTGTTGTTGTTGTTGTTGTTATTATTGTTGTTGATGTTGTTGTTGTCTCTCTGAGCCCATTAGTATTGACCATTTACAAATGAGTGGGACTACCACTGGGCTGTGGACAACCTATTAGTGGCAACATCTCCAAAGTGAAGTGACTGACCCTCCCTTTAGGACCACCAACTGCAAAAAGGTCCTCTGCTAGGGGTGTGGAGTCAGCTAGGGGTGTGGAGTCAGCTAGGGGTGT
>OU015753.1:105215485-105232465 GCA_907169655.1 Acomys percivali
GAGTCAGCTAGGGGTGTGGAGTCAGCTAGGGGTGTGGACTCAGCTAGAGTATAGACAGCTAGGGGTGTGGAGTCAGCTAGGGGGTGGGGAGCTGGCCCCCACCCATGCTGGAGTAGTGAGTGGGAGCCATAGCTGCTGTGTGCAAGGGCTGTGTCAAGTCTGAAAGTCAGCAAGGCACAGCTCTCTTCCCCAACCATCTCCTACACTGTTTCTGCTCTTCTTCCTCAGTGTTCCCATGAGCCTTGAGTATAGGGATGCTAATGTAGATGATTCATCTTTGCTTTATTGTTTCCTAAATTTCACTGGTATCTGATGTAATATTTCCCTTTTTGTGTCTAGATCTCTCTCTCTCTCTCTCTCTCTCTCTGTGTGTGTGTGTGTGTGTGTGTGTGTTTGGATTACGACGTTTGGACCTTGTTTTCTTGGTTCTTGGTGATTTTTTTTAATTTATTTTTTATTTCATTTAGTTTGAGTTTGGTTATCTCCCCCTCTTTATTGGTTTTGGATCTGTTTTGTTATTGTTTTCCCAAGGCCTTGAGGTATGTTGATAAGGCTTTGAGATCTCTCAAACCTTTTGATGTAGGCACTCGGTGCTATTGACTTTTTTTTCTTAACACTGTTTCAATTGTGTCTGATAGGTTTTTGGCACACTGCATTTTCATTTAAAATTTTTATTTTTAATTTCTTCAGTGGCCTGATAATCATTCAGTAGTGTGTGTTTAGTCCCCATGTGTTTGGGTCCCTTACGCACTTTCTATAGTTTATATTCTTGTTGAGATGTAGCTTTGTTCCACTGTGCTCAAATAGAATAGGCCATTGTAACTTCCTTATATTGTTGAGACTGCACTGTATTTCAATATGTGGCCAATTCTGGAGAAAGTTTTCATGGATTGTTAAGAAGAATGTGTGTTGTTTTTTAATAGAATGTTCTCTAGATGTCTTCTAGGTCCACTTGATTTATGATGTCATTTCATTCTAATGTTTCTCTCTCTAGATGTCCTGTGTACTGGTGCGAGTGAGGTACTAAAACTATTGTCACTGTGTTAGCGTTAATGTGGTTTTACATTGAGTAGTACTATTTTATGAAGTTGTATGTGTCTGTGCTTTGTACATTCATGTTTATAATTATAATATCGTCTCTCATGGATTGTTCTTTATTGAGCATGAAGTGATTTCTTACTGGGGAGTTGAGGCCAACAAATGTTCAGAATCATTAGTGTCTAATGTGAGCTAATCACTTACTGTTTTATGTCATTAGATATTTTGAAAATTACTTGGTCTCTCAAGTGCTGAGTGAAACCATGGTTCACACAGTCTGTAACTGTGACTCTGTTAACTTCTTGTGATTGCAGTTAGGCTTTGTTTGTGAATGTCTAGAACTTTCTGTAGGCTTTTAGATTTAGGACTGTTTGGCTTTACATATGAAATTCTGTACCACTGAAAAGTAATACTTCGTATTAGTCATTACTTTTTGTGTTAAAATCTCCTTTGTGTAATACATAAAGAATATAAAATATTCATGTATATATAATTATATATATTTTATTCATATACATTTTATTACTTTCAGTCTTTCAGAATTTTAGATATGAAGTCTGGGCTTTAGGTGTGTTAATGCAGTAGGCAGGTGGTTTGTGTTTAATTCGATCTGGACATGTGCTCCACTAACGAGGCTGGCTTACCACATTCCTGCCTCCCTCTTCCTCAGAGCTTGACTCTTCCCTTCCAGAAACCTTCCCATGCTCCTTCCCCCACCTCTTCTTTTTGTTTTGTTTTTACTCGTCAACCTGAACATCACCATGACGTCCACCTTGATGCTCGCTTTTCTTTTGAGATACCGTCATGGCCACATGTGGTCTAACAGTTTGCATGTGTCCTCTCCAGGTCAGTAGAGCCTTAGATGCAAAAATGCCATAGTAGGATGTCTCATTATCCGCTGATGAGCAGTCTCCCAGCCCTCTCCCGCCTTAGCCAGGCCAGTGTGAATTACTGCATTCAGACGGCCCATCCTTTCCACCATGGTTTTATCCTCTCCTCTGGAAATGTACTTACCTTTCAACCACCTGTTATCTTTACTTCATTTAATCATCTGTTCTTATATATGTGCTCTGTGAACTTTTAACAAAATATGAAAATTTATGTCTAATGTCAACACTAGTGACATCTGTTACTTGGTGGCCCCCAAGAATACAGCGTTTAACACACTATATCCACAATGACCTTACAAAGGGATGCAATTTCTTACCTCTAGAGGTGAAGCAAATCAAGTTAAAGGCTCCGTAACCACAGAACTCAATAATGTCATTTTAAGAATACATCTCAGCAAGTTGACCTGTTTTTTGCAACAGTCAAACTCAAAAGTGATTGTAGTTTATTTTCTCCAAACTCTTGGAGTTAACTGAAACTGGTCACTTGTTTGTTTTGTTTTGTTTTGTTTTGTTGTTTTTGTTTTGTCTTTTCTAAAAAGAGAAGCAAAATAGACTTCTCCATGACAATTCCAGACACGTGTCATACGTGATCACCTATCCATGTAGTGACCCCAGAAGCAGTCAGTGTGACCATGCAGCTTTCAGAAAGACTAAGCTAAGGAAGGGTCTGTGGCACTTCAAAAGCTGTCGCTGTGGTATGATCAATATCAGCTAAAAATAAAGCAACACTAATATTTATTCAGTTCATCTGTTTGAAATTTTATTTGAACACTATCTGAGCCAAAAATACTTTCTTCCTAGCAGAGAGAGGAGAGAAAGAGAGTGGAAATAACAAGATTTGTTCAAATCCCTGTCATTGGCAAAAATCAAAGCAAAAATCTGGATGCTCGAGTCCTTGAGAGGAATGTATTTTTTAATGCTTTTGATTCTTGCACATAGTGTACAGCGATCCTTTATACGTGTTTTGTTAGAATTAGATCCCTCTGTTGTTCGTATTATAAAGAACAGGTGGTCTCACAGGGAGACACTCAGTCACCCTGTCTGTTTTATCTCCCATAGGATCCAGGAAGGATTTATAAAACAGCACCACATAGCAATGCAATTATTACAATGGTCTATTTTGGGAAAAATGTGCACCTATCTTATGACGACACAGACTTCCGAGATGAAGTTAAGATTTACCAACAGCACTGTGGAGGAGAAAACCTTTGTGTCTACAAAGGGAAACTGCTTGAGAAAGGTACAAATTCATGTGAATTAAAAAAAAAAAAAAAAGAGGCTTGGGTTGATGTTCCAGATAAGCTGTTGTTGACATAATATCAAAATGACTTCAACCACTTTGTGAAATTATGCACATCCAGGGAATTATAAACCAGCTGCCTAAAAGTAAGTCTAGATTCACAGACCCTTGATTGAAACCAAAGCAGCAATTACTCCTGCAGATTGTAGAAGAAGGAATTTGGAGTGATTTAACCTGGTAAAAGATTAATTTTGGGACAGAAATATATTTGATCATTAAAATGTTTCCAGAATATGCTGTGTCAAAAAAAATTACAAGTTAACTGTTTGGTTTGCCATAGTGAATGATACCACAAGTTATCATAAAAGGAAAATCACAGATTGGCAATTTGTTTGTTAGAATATGTGGAGACAAAATCACAAATTCAATAGACTACATGACAAGTCACACGTAAATGAGTTAGTGTAAAACATTGATTAAATGCCCTTTTTAGTACATTAACACTTCCCTTTGATCCAGAGTCTATATTTGTTGGTATAAATGCTATTCTTGATACCCGCTCCCCCACACTGTACTGTGGTGTTTCCTTCAGTATTCAGTTTTCTGGGGCGGCAATGAAAGGGGGCATGTTGACAAAACCATGCCCATCTCTTGCTTGCATAGGAAACTCCTTAGAAAGCTGTTAGTTTTCATAGCTATATAGGAAATCTTGAAACAGACCGAGGAGCTGGGAAAGGACGTCAGTACACATGGAAAAATTTTTTTTCATTTTAAATTTCTTTCACCAATCAAAAAGAATGACTCTAATAAAAACAGTTCCAAACATTTATAGCTACAAATATAACAACCCATTTGGGAATTACATGTTTTAAGGCTCTCAAATAAACAAGACAGTAGAACATTAGTTTTAAGTTAAAGTAAAATAAAATATGGTTCTCAGTTTCCTGGGAACTGTTACTATTTTTACAAACTTGTCGGAAACGTGTAAATTCACTCTGGTGTTTTGCAGTCACATTCCAGAGTTCATTCCCTTCGCTTTGTTGATGAGGGAAACGAGAGGCCCCTGAGATGGGGTGTCTTTTGGAGGATACCTGCGGAGCTCTGGCCAGGTTGTGTGGGTTGTACAGTTCTCTGCTACCTCAGGTCTCCACAGCCAAAGCCCCAGTGGCTTTATAAGGGAAAGGTGTGAGCTCCCAGTAAGCCAGGTATAAATAAGGGTGGGGTCACGCAACCTTAATTTCACCCAAGCAGCTTAACACACTATTTTTTAGAAGTCTGCTGTTAAGGTGTTAGTTTATGAGAACTGATAAAATTAGCTGTCATCTAAAGTTACAATGCTTATGTTTAGGTGCCTATATTTAAATATTGCTCGGGTTCCGTATCACACTTGATTCGACAACATGCATATTCAAAGACAATATACAACGGAGAACATGACTTATGCACATGAGGTCTTATCTGGGTGGACCAAGGATGCAGACCCCAGCGCGGTCTGCGGAGGGTGCTGCTGGGCATGGGGTTATTTTGTGTACACACTGATCCTGGGTCTTTGTGTGAAGACACTGGATAGTCTTCCAGAGCAGTGTGTAAGAATGGCTTAAATAACTGATGCTCTTCACACTGTAATCTGGTCTCAGCTTGCCTTGGTCACTAGGACAGTAATGTACAAAACCAGAGAGCGACATATCCAGTCTATGACGATTTTGTCTTTAGTTTTGTGTGATTCTGTGAACTACAAATAGGTTTTAGGTTTCTGTGGAGAAAAAAAAAATAAAAGAATTTATTCATACTTTTGGAATAGCTCACTCACTAAAATGTGGCATTTCTTAATTTTTCTTGGTTCTTGAACATTAAGAATAACAATAAAAATTATGGAACAATGGGGCAAAGGCCATCTTTGTATCTCCAAAATAATTCACTGTGAGTATTGTAGTTAGTTTTATAGTGTCTGAGCCAGAGGCTTTTGATGCACTGGCATGTTGTGGCTTCCCACAGGACTGCAATAGCTTCCAGGCATTCTGATAGGCCACGTGTGTCCCTTCACACAAAGGGAGCTTTGGCCTGTGAGCTAATATGAAGGGAAAGAGGCCGTGATTGATTTTCTGGCCTCCCAATAGTCTCCACCTCTTGACCTCTTGACCCCGGTTTCTTAAGCTTCAGAAACCAACCCCACCTTACTCTTTGCACATGCCTCCCTTCCTTCCAGAACGAGCCTCCTTTCCACATAGAGGGTCCTCTTCCCATGATGTTTGCTTGGCCTGCGATGGGCTCTCTTCTCTCCCCCTTAAGTTCAAATTCCACCCAGCCACTGCCTGCAGGTGAAGCATCCTGCCTTTTGGGTGACTTGTGCTGGGGTTTTTTTCCTACTAGCTACACTGAGACTCTATCTCAACTCAGGATGGAAGCACTCCTCTACATCCTGACCCCATTTAACTGTTCTTTGCTTTTTTTTTTTTTTTAATATTGATTTTGATTTTTAAGGTAGACTTATCAAGATGTAAATTACATGCCACAATATCCACCCAGTATATGTGTGCAAGCTAATGGCATTCAGTGACCTCGAAACTGCCTCAGACTCTGCATCACGTCACTCTGTTCACTGCCCTTCCCCCCCGCCCCGTCTCCTGACTTGTTGAAACAGTAGTTGCTTTGTCTTGCTGAGTATGGATCTGTTATACTGAGGATAGCTATTTTGTCTCTGCAGAGAATGATTCCAGATATGAACACCAACAGCAATATATTAATGTATAATATAAACAATATAATAATAATAAAATGCCTGCACGTGAGCGTGCTGTAGGGTGTTGACACCTGTATTAGTGAGGTTCTCTAAAGGAGCAGAGCTGGTGTATACTGGATGTATTAGAGTGGCTTGCAAGCTGTGATCAGGGCAGTCCAACAGTGGCTAGAAGTCTGGAGGTTGTTCCCAGAGAGCTGCCGGACTTAAGTCTGTTCTGGAATCCAGAAGTTGCTTCTAACATGGGAGTGTCTCAGCCGCAGCCTGGGTAGACTTGCCATCGAGAGTGAGGCCAAGCAGGCAATGAGCTAAACATCCTCCTTCCACGTCATTTTATCTGGGTGCCACTCGCAGGTGCTGTCTAGATTTAGGGCGAGTCTTCCTACTTCAAATGACCCGACTAAGAAAACCCCTCACAGGCCTGCCCCGCAGCCTGGGTTTTAGTCGATTGCAGATGCGGTCAGGATGATAACTGAGGTGGATCCTCATATCATTTCTCCTCACTAGATTGTTAGAACGGTTTTGGTTGCCCTTCTTCCCCTGTATGGGTCACAACTTCTTGTTTCTGTACATGTATCTAAATGTTTTTAATCGCCTATTGCATACTGTGAACTTAGCTTCTGACTTTCCTGTATTGTGTATTTTGTGGATGTGGAGTTACTCGGAGTCAATGTGAAATCGCATCCCTAAGAACCATGATACAGTTTGTGAACTGTCCAGGTCTCAGATGGTGTCTGATTTCAAATGTTTATTAGTGACTCCTCAGAGGCCCAGACTCTCTACTGGTTCATCTGTTTGTGTCTCTTAATGATGGTGTTAAAAAAAAAAATGGAAGTTTATCTTCTTTGTCTGGAGCCAGAAATCCAAAATGAAGATGATGCCAGGTTGAGTTCCCTGCAGAGCTCTAGGCCAATCACCTTCCTTGATTCTGCCCAGCTTTGACTCTTTGTGTGGGCCAGTTCCCTGCTGGTGGCCACGTTGTCACCGCAGTGTCTGTGTCTGGCTTTGTGTGCCCTCCCTTGTGCATGTGTGCGTCTCTTCTCATGAGAACAACAGGCGTTGGGATTGGGGAAAACAGACAGTGAGAATAACTTCCTCTTGAGCCTTCATCAAAGATGTCTCTGAAATATAAATGGCATGTGACAGTTTTAAGCGATTCTGAATTTCGGAGAACTCGGGGAATATGTCCACGCCCCAGCTGTGGTGGTCCACCAGGCATTCTTGTTCAGTCTGTGCCTAGGTGAAGAAGCAGATAGACTGAGGTTTATGAGACATGTGTAGTCCAGGATGCCTCTTGGAAACACAGGCTGCACAGTGAGCTGTGGACCACTGCTGCGGTTTGCCAGTGGCTGCCTGGCAAGGTCTGGCCTGTTGATTTACTAAGTATGTTTTTAATCTCCAGAAACCTCTGACGTTCTGTGTGAGCAGCCTGGAGATAGCTACCTATTAGTGGAAATGTCGTAGGCCAAGGGTTTGTTGTCTTCTGCCTAAATTATGCCAGGCTCCAAAGACAAGAGACTCTTGGGTGTTCTGCCACCCTGTACCCACTTAGAGCACCGGTGAGGAGATGGCAAGTGTGGGAGGTCCCAGGCAGAAGGCTGAAGAAGGTTCCTTCCCCTTTCTCATGAAGCCTGACTTTCACATTAATTAAGTGTTGCACATTTTAGATTGTCGGTCTGCTTCCAAAGATATTTTTAAGGAAAGAGGATTTGATGCCCTTACTTGATAGCATGTGTATTAATTATTGCTCTGAGGTTGAATGATAGATCCTTGAATGAGGAGACGTACATACTCACAAGTGTGTATAGAGGTATCTCCAGCTGCATCATCTCTTATCTACCCATCCATAGTTAACATCCATCTTGTCCTTTACTCCCTGGCGATACCCATCATCAGCGAATGGCAAACATGCCTGTTTTCCAAGCACTGCACAGCTCTTTCTGATAATGTGCACTATGACACGGGTGGACTGGGACCACCATTCCTACCATCCCAGAATTAAAGATGTGAAGGGTTTAATCAGTGAAGGGTAGGGACTAGGGCTCGAACTTCGTGCTCTGTCGTCGGAGGTTCCTCTGATTACTCCACCAAGAAGCCAGTAAGTCAGGGGTGGAGAAGTCACCATATTTTAAAAGACAAAATTACAAAACAGAGATAAAGTCAGGGGATACCAAATCTTTTTGTTGTTGTTGTTGTTGTTGTTGTTGTTGTTGTTGTTGTTGTTGTTAAGTTTGAAAACCATGAAAGGATCACCTCACTAACATCAGGATGGCTCTCTAGAAACTGGGCGTGGGAGGGAAATAAGGGTACGTCATGTCTGGCAGTTGATTCCTTGGCAGTGACTTTTCCCTACATTTTCTTCCCTTAAATTTGTTTGATTTTTATTTTATGTGTCTATGTCTGTGTCTCTATGTGTGTATGTCCGTGTGTTTGGAGGTGCCCAGTGGGGCCAGAGGGTGTTGGATATGCTGGAGCTGGGGTGACAGGTGGTCGTGAGCTTCCTGGTGGATAGAGAAGCTGGACACTACTCTGTAGGCCTCTGCAAGAGCAGCAAGCACTCTTGACTGCTGAGCCAGTCTCTCCAGATCTGCCCTGTATTTTATTGTGTGTACCTCATCCTGGAGGGTACCCACAGTGTCCTAAGGAGCCAGCCATGGCACAAGGAGTCGCAGTGCGTGGATAAGGCTTCAGTCTGCAGTGACGTCAGATTGCCTTCCTGGCATCTGATTGAGGAATCTGTTTGCCACTAAGGACAGTGCTCATTTGAGCTGTTGTGTCTCAGCTTTCCCAGATGCTCACCCTTTGTTTCTTTTTTTTTTTGGTTTTTCGAGACAGGGTCTCTCTGTGCATCCTTGGCTGTCCTGGACCCGCTTTGTAGACCAGGCTGGCCTCGAACTCACAGCGATCCACCTGCCTCTGCCTCCCGAGTGCTGGGATTATAGGCGTGTGCCACCACGCCCGGCCCTGTTTCTTTAATTTCTCATACCAAGGTGCATGGGTCAAGAGTTTTCCAGTCGGTCTAATTCTTAAAGGCGAGTTGCATTTGATCTAGAAGTTTCCAGGGCTCACTGGACATACTCATTGACACTTTCAATAACCAAGCAGAAGAGGAGTTAAAATAATGACACACTAATTGACTATTTGGGGCCTCCTCTGCTTCTGTGGTAGGGTCTGAAGGAACCAAGTAAGTACACCGGCATTGCCACCACAGGTGTGCATTTACACTGCACAGCGAGCATCTGGACTGCTGTTCTGAGATGTGAGGCCCAGCAGCACCAGCACCTAGAAGCTCGCAAGAAGTCCAATTAAAACAAACACAAACAAACAACAACAGCAACAACAGAATTTGTCCTTATCTCTACCATGACACTTTTGAGTGAGAGTCTCTGTGAAAAGGGTCTTACCTTTTAACAAGTCCCCCCAAGTGGTTCCATTGCACATTAAGATTTAAAAAGCTCCCATTAGACATATTTTAAGGAATTGTTTTAAGAGCTGTGATGGGTAATGTGCACACTGCAGAGAGATGCATCATGGGTAATGTGTGCATGGCAGAGAGGTGGAGCCTGTTGAAGGCCCAGGAAGTATCATGTGCAGCAGCAGAATTCTGGGTCATTCTGTGGAACATCTCAGGTGGGACTTCATTAGGCAATCATGATTTGGAGTGATTAAAACTGTATCACAAACATTAATTCTTAGTTTCTTGGTAAGATGCTTAAGAATATAGGGAGATAAAAAATCTCAAATACAAACAATTAAGTGTAGCTTAGAGTTAAAATAACTCTCACCAATATATTAATCATAAATAGAATGTTTAATGCTACCGACAAAATATTATACATGTGTGTGAAGGTCTGTGTTGTGAATTGTGTATGTTGTGTATGTTGTGAGAGTGTATGTGGAGGGATGACCTTGATATATTTCCACTGGTGTCATCTACCTTGTTTACTTTGAGGCAGGATCTCTCCCTGCCCTGGAGCTCACCACGTAAGCTCTGCTGGCTGGCCAGGGAGTCCCAGGATGCACTAGTCTCAGCCTCCCCAGTGCTGGGATTATAAGCATGTGCCCCCGCCCCTGGCTTCTGTTATACAGCAGTTTCTGAGGCTCCAGGCTGGGCTCTCTTGTTCATAGGGAGGCAGTTGACCAACTGAGCTTGGCAGTGCCGTGATGGTTAGCACACGTGAGACGCTGGTTCCAACCCCTGCGCTGGAAAAAGCTTTCAGACAAAAAGTATTTTCTGTAGCATAATGTATCCTTTTGAAAAGAGAAGGGAAAAATGTGATTTATAAGATGTTAGTTTGAAGCCAGTGGCTCTCAGGAATGCTTGTGTTTGAATTTCAGGCACCTTTCAGTTTATCTCCAAACGGCACCACGGCTTCCCCTTCAGCCTCACCTTCTTTCTGAACGGGATTCAGGTGAACAGGCTCAGCTCCTGCTGCGAGTTCAAGCACCGCAAGAGCTCGCGACTAGGAGGCAAAAGAGGCTACTTCGGGTTTGTGTGTGTGGAGAAGGCATCTCCTTGCTACAGGTATGAAAGCACATACCCTTTGGGATGGTGGGTGGCTGGCCACAGTCTGCTGGCCACGGTCTGCTGGCCACGGTCTGCTGGCCACGTTGTCCTTCACTCGTGCTTTTCTCCACACAGTTCTCAAAAGATATGGGTATATTCAACCTCAAAACATCTAAGATAGAGACTACAGCTCTGAATGTTTGATTTTGAAATTATAAGACATACACCACATTTCTAAATGTATTATGTAAAGGAGATAAAAAAAATGGTGGCATTTTAAGTTCTATCTCACTTTTCATCTCTCATTTACCTCACTCTGCATTAAATTCTACCTCTGTAGGGAGAAAGGCCACTTTTTTCTCTTTTTCTTTCTTGTTCCTCTTGGTAATGGCCATAGAGTAATTCCCCCTCACCCACCTGGGTGTGCCATTGTACGTGTGTGTGTGTGTGTGTGTGTGTGTGTGTGTATTCTGGAATATGCCTGGCTGGTTGGATCCAGGAACGAATTTGAAGAGCAGAATCAAAGACAACTCACACATTTTTCTCCTAGGGCCTGGACATGGCCCAGTGGTAAGAGCATATGCTGTGCAAACAAAATGGCCGGGGTTCAGATTCCCAGCACCACCCAAAATTCAGACGTGCACTTGAATGTCTGAAATCCCAGCATTAGGAAGCAGAGACGAACAGATCTGAGAGTTTGGTGGCCAGCCAGCCTCTAAAACAGTGAGCTCTCAGCTCGTGAAAGAGCTTGTCTCAAAAGGACAGAGGTTGACACCCAGGATCTGCCCTGTTCACACAGCCCACTCTCACTTCCTGCTGTGCCCCTTCTCACACCAAAAACAAATACAAAATCTAAGAAAACAAGGTTTGTCCTGAACAACTGGAGAGACCTTGCACTTAGCATGCATTTACGATCAGCTATAGAAGATGCAGTTTGGAAAAATGGAAGAAAGAGTTGTCATTTTGGACACATACAGCTTTAGATTTCGGGGAGACAATGCAAGTGATGGCATACATGATGCACAGCCAGTTGGGTACTGAATCTTGGGTGAGGGGGGCACGTCTGGAGTTGAGAATAGTTTGTCTAGCGATAGCAGGAAAATCACGCGATGGGGCGAGCGAGCTTTGTACCACTCACCTTCAGGGTTTCAGGGAGAGGGAGAGCCAGCTGGCTGTTGAAAGAGAATCCTTAGGGAGGATTATCTTGGAAATAAACATTTGAAGAATAAGGCAGTGATTTACTAAGCCAAATGTATGGCTAGATTACATATCAATTAGTACAATGAAGACCCATGTGTCAACTTTCATACTGATGTGAACAAATACCTGACAGGAGCTGGAGGGAGGGAGAGGTTGGTTTGGCCCATGGGAGGAGGATGAAGGCCGTCATGGCCAAGGGAGCACAGCAGCAGGAGTATGCAGAGGCATGCCTAGCCAGCAAGGGAAAAGATGATTTCTGGGGATAAACCAGTCCCAGCCTGTGGGATGGCGCTGCCTGTGCTCAAGTCTTTCCCCTTCAGTCAGTTCTCTTTGGAAAAGTCCTCACAGGTACACCAAGGTGAGCATCACCCACACCACAGACACTTCTTAACCCCCTTGGGCCAACTGTCTGAATTCCATCACAGCAGAAGCCTGCTTATTGCTCATCTCGAGACAAGTTATCCAAGCAAGGTGGCAGGGATAAGAACAAGGCCAGTCACCCTACGGAGTAACAACTAATGTTATAGAAAACATTTACAGCAATTCCCCTTTAAAAATGGCAATTGCATGGTTTCTGGGACAGTACAAGATTTGAAGGGCTTCTTAGTTTTTAAGATGGGGCATTATATGATGAATTTATGCTAATATATAATATTGATATATAGAAAAATCTTAAATATACATACAGAGGGAAGTTGTTACAGTTTAATACTTTAGTAGATGTGAGAAACTGGCATTGAGGGTTCAAGTACAACTTTCAGTCTTGGGAAAAGGGGAGATGGGTGTGCAGTGGGTGTTAGCTGGTGGGTGTGCAGTGGGTGTTAGCTGGTGGGTGTGCAGTGGGTGTTAGCTGGTAGGTGTGCAGTGGGAGTTAGCTGGTGGGGTGTGCAGTGGGAGTTAGCTGGTGGGTGTGCAGTGGGAGTTAGCTGGTGGGTGTGCAGTGGGAGTGAGCTGGTGGGTGTGCAGTGGGTGTTAGCTAGTAGGTGTGCAATGGGAGTGAGCTGGTGGGTGTGCAGTGGGAGTTAGCTAGTAGGTGTGCAGTGGGAGTGAGCTGGTGGGTGTGCAGTGGGAGTTAGCTGGTAGGTGTGCAGTGGGAGTTAGCTGGTGGGGTGTGCAGTGTGAGTTAGCTGGTGGGTGTGCAGTGGGAGTTAGCTGGTGGGTGTGCAGTGGGAGTTAGCTGGTGGGGTGTGCAGTGGGAGTTAGCTGGTGGGGTGTGCAGTGGGAGTTAGCTGGTGGGGTGTGCAGTGGGAGTTAGCTGGTGGGCATGCTGTCCCCAACTAAGAAACTGTGTCCATTTGCACCATATCCTAGAATAAGAAGTACATTTCTCACTTGAGGTTGAGGATGAGTTGTAGGTTTTAGAGAAGAGAGTAGTGTAAAAAAAGAAATCCACAGAGTAGGGGAGTGAAAGGTACTGCATAGTAAAGCCCAGCTGGGCTCAGCACAGGCAGGATGTTAATCTGTTTCCAGTTCAGATGCACTATCCATTGCTGGCAAATCATTTCAGAGATTTCCACCGAACTCTATAGAGAATAAATGAATTTATACTCAATCATCCATGTGTGTCAGGGCGTGTGAAGGAGACATGGTAGGCGCCTGCATTTAAGTACACAGTTCCTAGTTGGTGCTGCTTTTTGGTTCAGTAATTGAATCGTGAGGGGAAGGGGCCTCCCTGGAGGGAGCAGGACACTAGGGACAGCTTTGAGGTTTCATATCCTCCCCTACTTTCTGTTCTCCCTCTGTTTCCTATCTGAGGATGGACTGTGAGGTCTCTGCTTTCTGACTGGCAGCCCAGCCTTGCCATGAAGGGCTCTGCTCCTCTGTAGACCCCAGCCAAGCGCACCCTCCCTCCCTGTGTTGACTTTCACTGCAGTGTTCTGTCTCAGTAACAGAAAAGAAAGCAGTGCACAGAATATCCTTAACGAATAGTTCTATAATTGGGAACTGGAAAACTAAGCCCTGAGTACCTTCTTTGGAGGACTTAGAAACAGCACCAATGCATGACTGTTGACATCCACTCCCCTGCTCAGGGCTTCTTAGCTTCTCTATAACTCTAAGACTTTATCATGTGGCCGATCTATTTACTCTCTTGCTCTTTTTCCAAGCATATAAAAATAGTTGTGAGATTAAAGAGTGAGGCCCTCCACTCACTCTTTAACACAGTGCTTAGAGAAAAGTCACTTTTTTACTGACTTCAAAACCGCTCCTTCCAAAGCCATCAGTGAATGCTTGAGGTAGCCTCCAGTGTTGTCTCCTTGGCACAGATGAGGTCCTCTCATAGGAACAGAAACGGGGAAGACTAGGTGGACACATCGAGTCCTGTTTACTTGATGTCTGGCCCTCTTGATATGACTTCAGATGTCCCAGTAATTTATTTGTGCTACAGTGATCAGAACTAACACTTTGAATTGCACTCAGAAGGTAAAGAAGGAAGTCAGTGAAGGGGGAGACAGATGTTACTCACTTTGCGCCATTCCCGTGGGCAGATGGGCTATACGTCTCAGCTTGCAAGAGGGAGGTTTCAAATCCTATACACAGACACAACATCCATCCCATCACAGCGATTCACAGGCTCCAGGTCCTGGGTTTGTAGTTGCCACTGGTCAATGAAGAAATGTTTGCACAGGGGGCAAGGCTAATAGTGATATCCAGTGGGGATGTGTGGTGTCTTTCTCCAGGACAGCCATCATTGTGATGGGTGAGATACTTGGTTCTCATCTCCTTATGTCTGACAGCCTGATCTTTAGGTGGAGTATGAGTCCTCTCATTGTCACAGAAGGAGATGCTAAAATGTTAAGTGATAGAACTTGCTCCACCTCCTCTCTCCCCGCTCTTCCTCCTCCTCCTTTTCCTCTTCTTCTTCTTTGAGGAAATTGATTAAAAAATAATTTCCATGATACTTGAAGATGGAAGACGCTGAAAGTTCAGTAAAAAAGTTCACTTTAAGAAATTTCCCTGCCTGGCAATGGTGGCGCACACCTTTAATCCCAGCACTCAGGAGGCAGAGGCAGGCGCATTTCTGAGTCTAAGGCCAGCCTGGTCTACATAGTGAGCTTCAGGACAGCCAAGGCTACACAGAGAAACCCTGTCTTGAAATTTTAAAAAAATTTAGCCTTGGGCTTGGAGATGGCTCAGTGGCTGCCCAAGTATAAGGACCTCAGTTATGAACTAAAACTATATGAAGATGGATATGTCTGTGTGCTCTTCTCCTTCCATGCAAGATGGATCTGGGGGACTGGCAGCCCCCCCAGAAGCTCACAGGGAGCTAGTCTGGTGTAGAGATGTTCAACAGGAGACCCTGCCTCATATTAGTGGAATGTACATAGCAACACCTGAGGGTTTTCTCTGATCGCCACACACACAATGCGTTCAAAACATCTAGGTAGCTTGCCAAATGTGAGTTGCAATTACTTCTACAGATTAATACCATTTTTGAAGAACAAAAACATGCCACCAGCAAAACCACAGAAGGTTGTAGGGAAGGGCTTCAAAAGGCTGTTGTAAAAACAATAGTAGAAATTATGTTTAAACAAATGCAAGTTACTCGAAAGACCCAACAACAATGGACTGGTTTTTGTCTCTTAAAAACTAATCACACATTTGATTTGTCCATAAATGTACGCTGCTAATGTGTTCTTAGAATAAGGGATTGCAGACATAGTAACATTCTTTTTTTCTTATTATTTACATGTCTATGTTTAAAGATTTACCTGTATTTATGTATTCATGTATGTGAGTGAATGCCACTTGTGCACAGGTGCCCAGAGGGGCCAGAAGAGTGTCCAGGACTCCTTGGAGCTGGAGTTACAGATGGTTATAAGGTGCCCAACTCATATTCTGGGAAGCAAACTCATGTCTTCTAGTCCTCTGAGAGAAACTCTGAACTGCTGACCATCTGCCTAGTGCCTTGATTATATAATACCTGAGGACAGATGGTCAGCTTGTCTGTCTATCTCTTCCCTCCTCCATCTGTCTGTCTGTCTGTCTGTCTATATCTATCTATCTATCTATCTATCTATCTATCTATCTATCTACTGATCTACTGAATCACTACCTATGTATCTATTTATGTATAAATTACTAATACACAAATCTACAAAATGTGCTCTGAGGCTTTATGATATAATTCTTGTAAAAATTTGATAGTATAGTTCTTGGTTGATGGGAGTTTTTAAATTTTTTGTTATTGTTGTTGAAGTTAAGAATTTATGTTCCTATATAAGATTTTCATATTAGCAAAAATAAAATGGTTTATTTTGAATCCGTTTATGAAAAGAAGTAGAATATTTCTCATAATTTTATTTGAATATGATATACATGAGTTACAAGGCTTGTGACTCTACCAATCTACTGTAAAGGTTAATAAAGCCTTCATGCTGTTATTTCTAATAGGTGCATTATTGCAATGGGCCTTGACAGAAAACCATCTTTAGTAAAACCTAAGAAGGAAAAGACCATTGAGAAAAAGGAGGAGCCACCAAAGAAGAGTCTGGGGAAACCAAGGAAGGACAGAGAGAATGTGCTATCGAAAAGAAACGAGATGGGATGGAAAGAAATCTCTGCCTCAGCTGTTTGCTCAATTGAGGAACTAGAATCAGGAGTCAAAGAAGTGAGAACGGTTATAGAAGAAATGGGATGGAAGGGCAATCCAGGACAAGATGCTTGGGAAGAGGACCAGGAAAACACTGTTAAATACGGTAACCCAGACACACTGCCCTTGCTGCTGTGGTCTTAAGTCTTTAGCATACCGTTCAAGACCTCCACCGTGGCCCTTGGGCTATTGGTTAGCTGTAATCTGTAGGCAGCTGTGCCCTGCTTCTCTCATTGTTTCCTGTGGCACTCAAGTTCTCCATCTGAGAGGAAGGTACCCTGTCCCTAGAAGCATGGAGGTGCTTGCTGTGGGTATGAGGGTTAAAGAAGTTTCTGTGCTGTTTTCCAGAGCCCACATTCACTCCCATGGAAACCATCTGACCAAATAGAATTTTGCCTATTCATTTAGTTTTGAACATGGTTTTGGGAGTAGCATTGGCTGTATACATCAGGGTTGGCAAGTTCAATGTTCATGAGCATCTGGAGCTAGGGCATTGCTCCTAACAGCAGCGTGTATTCAGTTCGGCGTTCTAGAGCCTGGCGGGCTGTGTTTCTCCTCCTTTCCTCTCCCTCTCTGCTTTCCCTTCCCGTTATACCCTCCCTACCTCCCTGCCCCTCTCTCCTCTCCTCCCTTTCCCCTTGTAATACTCCTCCTTTCTCTCACTCTTTCTTCACACAAATAGGCACACAGATGCAAGCCCACTGAGATGCACACACTCACGCCCCTCCACAGTGAAACCCAAAGCGACAGTGACAGCCACAGCGTCGGCAGGCTCCG
>OU015753.1:105257957-105268606 GCA_907169655.1 Acomys percivali
ACAGACTGACACTTTGTTTGGGAGGGACAGACTGACACTTTGTTTGGCGGTTTCAACCCCGTTTAGTCTGTGTGCCCTAGTACACATCCCGCTTTCTGTTGCCTCATTCCTTCTCATGAATACAAATAGTTGCTACTTCAGAAAAGAAAAGAACCCAAATCCCTAAAACCCTTATAATGCACAGTAAATCTACTCTCTTGAGTGAATCCCTAATTCACTTCTTGTTCCTTTATGTCTTTTTTTAAAACCTGAGCTGGTTTTAAATAATGAATAATGAATGCAGAAAAAATTATTTTTAAAAATCACAAAAGCAAACACGGGATCCTGGATTTGTGTTCAGTTGGCAAAGTTGTAACTCCGATTTCCATCATCATTGTAAATATTTTATTTTTTTCTTAGAATCTAAGTTTATGATAATGAATCTATGGAAACTTCTAAATTACTCACTTAAACCATATGGAAAGACTGAGCTTCAAAATAATGAGAAATGTTTTATTTTGTAAGTATTTATCATTCACCACCTATTTGCATTTTGACTGACACACCTTTTTCCTGCGTTTATTTAATCACTTTACATTCCTAGCCCCAGCCTCCTCCCTCCTCTTCTCCCAGTCCCACCCACTCCCCCTACCCCCTCCTCCCATTCTCCTCTTTCCTTCCTCCCAGGGGAGGGGAGGCCCCCAATTGTTACCAACCCATCCTGGCATGTAAAGGAAACACAAGAGTGGACTGGTATCAGGACGAAGCGCATCCTCTCCCACTGGACTGGAGAGTGACAAGGCAGCCCAGTTCGTTAGAGGACCCACATGATGAACAAGCTGTGCACTTGCTACATATGCGTAGCGGCATTGTTTCTGTCCATACAAGCTCTTTGGTTGATGGTTCAGTCTCAGTGAGCCCCCTGCCATGTGCCCAGATTAGATTACTCTGTACGTCTTCTGTGGTGTCCCTGATCCCTCTGTGTCCCTCTATCCTTCCTCCCACACTTCCACAGAGCTCCTGAGCTCAACTCACTGCTTGGCCTTGGGTCTCTGCATCTGTCTCCATCGGCTGTTGGATGAAGCCTCTCAGAAGACAGTTATGTTAGGCTCCTGTCTGCAAGTAGTAGAGTATCATTAATAGTGAAAGTGGCTGACCTCCCATGGGGTGACTTTCCAGTTGGGCCACTCACTGGTTTTCCATTCTCTCAATATCTGTTCCATCTTTGCCACTATACTTCTTGTAGACATGATATATTTTGTGGTCAAAGGTTCTATGTGTGTGTTGGTGTCACCCTCCCTCTACGGTGGGTCGCACCCAGCTACAAGAGGTGCTGACTTTATGCTCCTTAACACCTGTTGCTTGAAGTCTCAGCTATAGTCATCCCCATAGACTCCCAGGAGCTTTCCCTGTCCCAAAGATGCCCATCCATGGATGTATGACCTTTCTTCCAGTTCTTCTTCTCATCCCCTCCTGTCTCTGCCCACCTGATCCCCACTCCCACTATCCTTCCCACCCAGTTCCCTCCCTTCATCTACTTCAGATGTCTGTGATATTTCTTGTTCCGAGTGAGATTCAAGCATCTTCCTTTGGGCTCTTCTGGGCTTCTCTGGGTTCTCCGGATTGTAGTATGTTTATCCTGTACTTTATGGCTAATATCCACTTATAAGTAAGTATACATCATGTGTATCTTTCTGGGTCTGGTTTACCTCACTCAGGATGATCTTTTCCGGTTCCATCCATTTGCCTGCAAATTTTATTATCTCCTTGTTTTTAATAGCTGAGTAGTATTCAATTGTATAAATTTTCTTTTATCCATCCATTATCCATTCTTCAGTTGAGGGATATCTAGGTTGTTTCCAATTTCCAGCTATTATGAATAAGGCTGCAATGAGCAAAGTTGGGCAGGTGTCCTTGTTGTGTGGTGGAGCATCTTTTGGGTATATGCCCATGAGTGGTTTAGCTAGGTCTTGAGGTAGATCTATTTCTAGTTTTCTGAGAAACCTCCAGATTGATTTCCACAGTGGTTGTACAAGTGTACTCTCCCACCAGCAATGGAGGAGTAAAACATTCCTGAATTCAAGCTGTACTACAGAGCAACAGTAATAAAAACTACACCAGTACTGGCATAGAAATAGGCAGGTTGATCAATGGAATCAAATTGAAGACCCAGAAATAAACCCACACACCTATGGACACTTGATTTTTGACAAAGAAGCCAAAACTATACAGTGGAAAAAAGTCAACATCTTCACCAAATGGTGCTGGTCTAACCGGGTGACTAACATGTAGGAAACACAAATAGATCCATATCTATCACCACGCACAAAACTCAAGTCCAAGTGGACCAAAGAATTAAAAATAACCATATACACTAAATCTTTTAGGAAGAAAGGTAGGGAAGAGCCTTGAGCTCATTGGCACAGGAGGCACAGCTTCCTGAACAGAACACCAACAGCTCAGGCTCTAAGATCAACAATTAATAAATGGGACGTCATGAAATTGAAAAGCTTCTGTAAGGGGAGGGACACTGGCCACAGAACAAAAGGGCAGCCTGCAGACTGGGAAAAGATCGTCAACAAGCCCACATTTGACAGAGGCTAATATCCAAAATATATAAAGAACTCAAGAAATTAAACACCAACAAATCAAGTAATCCAATTAAAAATGGAGTACAGAGCTCAACAGAATTCTCAACAGAGGAATCTTGAATGTCCAAGAAGCACTTAAAGAAATGCTCAACATCCTTAGTCATCAGGGAAATTCAACTCAAAACAACTCTGAGAGTCCATTTCACACCTGTCAAAATGTCTAAGTCAAACACTCAGAGTGACAAGGCATGCTGGTGAGGATGGCAGGCTGACTATCATGCCTTCATTAGCATTCATGTTCTACTCATGAGAGCCTGATGTTCTGGTTTGTTTCCACCAAAGTCTTCAACTTTTTGCACTGTTCCTCCAGTTTCAACACTGTCCTTAAGGCAGATGTTGAGAGGGCCACAGGCACCATCAAAGTAGAGGCTAACGCCCCCAAATCTATAAAAATATCAGTGCAATTAGTGCTATGAGCTCTTGTGCCTGGTGCTTCCTTCACTCAGTTCTGCTTGAAATCAGAAGGAATGTAAACACTTGCACTTTGAATGTTTCAGATTTTCTTTTGAATCATGAGCATCTTCTACAGACTTTGTTACATGAGAGCATGAAAGAAAGACACAAGGGTCTCCTTAGAGTTGACTTCCCCTGAGAAAGAGGAAGGAAACTCACTGAAATTTAAGAAGAACTTCTCCCTCACATAAACTTTTCATGGTGTTAGAGTTGTTGGGAAATGAGGACCTTCTCCTTCACAGGGGCAGTGGGAGAGCGAGGGTGTGACCATGGCCGGAGTCTCTGCAGTGATATGACGTCCCTTTAAAGAGGCCCTGAGCTTATCTCATCTTCTTTTCCATGTACCTCTTGGGTCCGCAATTTGGAATTGATAACTACATTAGCTTAACAGACCCAAGAAGGATGCAGTTCCTACTGGAAGCTAAAGTCATTCAAGAAGCCCCATATACTCTTTTAGAGGAAATTGCAAAAATAACACTTGTTTTTGTGTAAACAAAACTGTCACTCTTTCCCAATAGACAATGACATAAAAACATCATTACGATTCACAAGGTTGGCTCACCAAGTGCCTGTGCACTCTTTCCCTAGCAGCACAGAGTAAAGTTTTTCAGTTTAGATTTTATGATGAGGGTGCAAAGAAGCTAGGAGTCACTCTCACAGTATATTATGCTCTCAAAATAAATGAGTTAAGGGAAGTTCTCAGATAGTTCTTGGGCCAAAGAAAGAGTTTATTCCTTAATGATTGATTGTGCTATTAGAACAAGAAAATGTTATTTTAAAATGACATATTTCAAACTGTGGCCTCATATAATGACTTCACTCCAGTTATAGTGGGAAAATGTTAAGCAGCACACAACAGATATGCAAAACTTATAACACTACTTTCAGGGGTGAGTGAGAAGGGAGAATATAGCATGTGTTAACTAAATAAAAATTTGGGATAATATATCACTCTGAGGAAGCAAAAAAATTAATATGTGCATGAAGACTTTTACATTATATTCTCCATTTAATGTAGTATGCCTCTAAACCATAGAGATGGTAATTTGGAATTTGAAAAGAAGTTAGAGAAATTCAAGTAATTAGAAATTATTAAGTAATAAAATCAACAATGAAGCAGTAATCACTCTAGTTACAAAAGAACCCGAGAAAGTTTTGCATTGTATTGTATGTTCAATTGAGTTGATATTTTTAATGATAAAGAGGTCTGAAAAATCAATAATAAAAACTCAGTCACCATGGAGAGTAGGAAATTCACAATTCACTAAACAATGGTCATAACTCAAAATATACATTAGCTACATGAATTAAACATTGCTCATATATATTTTGGGTAGGGTGTGTGTGTTTATATGTGTGTATGTGTGTGGTGTATGTTGTGTTTATGTGTGTGTATGTGTGTGTTGTGTGTATGTGGTGTGTGTGTGTGTTGCTGGGGATCTAATACCCTGAGACATGCTAAGCAGGTGTCCACTGCATCCTCGGCCTGACCTTTACTTAGATGATCTACATTAGTGGTACTGCACATCATATGTTTACATTATGATTCATAACAGTAGCAAAATTACAGTTATGAAGTAGTACTAAAATAATTTTATGCTTGGGGGTCTTCACAACATGAGGAACTGCGTTAAAGGGTTACAGCATTAGGAAGGTTGAGAACCACCTCTATATGTACTAAAAGAACCTTTTAGCTATTGAGTGGGGAAACAATACATTGCTAATTGGCAAAATGTGTTGTGAAAAGTTCCTCAGACTAAGAGAAAAACAAATGAAGCCTCCAGGGACTCATTGGATATCAGCTAACGGTTCAGAGTCACAGCATTATGGACCATGCTTGTCCTGGCTTAATTTATGCATATTTTTTCAAGCTTTAGATAATGATTTTATAATGTATGTTTACTGTATTTTTATACTGTAATTTTATACTGTAAACAAGTATGGCATGTATTACTGGAATGTGCATTTGTTTAATTATAGAAAACTAACATTATAATATGATGTTCTTGCAGTACTTTGAACACTATGAGTCTCCCTTGTCATTGGGGTGGAAAAGATGGTTTTCTAAGAAATTCCTTGTATGAAACCATCAGTTTGCTGTGAATGCTGTGACATGCACTTGGTCCTTCATGGGACCTTTACAAAGAGCTAAAGAATAGCATACAGGAAGCAGTAGAAGCAAAGTGGCTGGTGACATGGGCAGGCTCAGTCCCTTTCACTGTGGCTGGAAAACAGAAGAGCGCAGAGGTGGCTAAGTTCTTGCTTTCAGGGTTCAACGTCAGAAGGACATCTGAGGAAATTGTTCAGTGAGTCCTCTGGGCAAAGATCTGCTGAGTCCTCCACACTTAGACCAGTCTCTTTTCTGAACTGTGACAGCTGCCTTTGATGCCAGGAGTTTCTGTTTGCTCCATAGCACTTCCTCCAGGGGCAGCCACAGACAGGCCAGGAGGTGACTGCCACCCTGACTCACCAGAAGACAGCCTCATCGTTGGCTTGAAGATACTCACAGTGGGCCAGGTGTCTAAGAAGCTTCTTAGACTAGTTTTGTCCCAATGGCTGCTATTTAACTGTATTATTATTATTTTTTTAATTAGCCATGTTTCTTTAAACATTTAGTTAACATACACTGTAAATGTTTAGTTATGATATTTGTACCCATATGTAACACACATTTTTTTCTGGTTCACCCATAGCACCCACCTTTCTTCTTCCCCACTCCCCTCTTCTCCCTGGTCCCCCTCCTTCCTTGCAAATCACTCCTGCTCTCACATCACACTTTTCCAATGACCCTAGATTTCCTGCCTTTCCCATCCCTCAAGACCTCTTCCTACCATCCCACGCCACCATCCACCGTTGTATCTACACACACATCTGAGTTTGCATCTAGATCCCACATAAGAGAGAGTAAGAACATGTGGTATTTGCTCACAAGAGTTTGGCTCATTTCAGTAAAAGCCTCATTTCCTTGCAGTATTTGCAGTTAACATAGACCCAGATGTCAACTGGTACTACAGAAATGCAGCTTCGCTCAATGGTTGCTGATCCATTCTTGGCCCTGATGTCCTGGAGATTGGCATTGCTCAGTCAACCGAACTGTTAGGCAAATTCCTCAGGCACTGCTTATTTATACCTTAAATATAATGCATTATTATGGCATTATTACAATAAAAAATGACATGTGAGTTGTGTCCCCCCTACTCACAAATGTAAAGCTGCCTCAGTAACACATGCAACCATAATGGACTTGTCATGAGATGCTGTGATTGCAGGTCTACGGTGTTACAAGCCAATGTTCCAGAATGCACATTGGGTAAATAAAGAAACCGATGCTCAAAGAGCAAGTTAGGCAACATATCTGAGCTATAGGACACCCTCCTCTTATTTCCATGTTTGTCTTATCAGCTAAGCCATCATCTTCCCCACTGAGATCCGCCCGTAGAGATCACAGTAATTCTTCCCAAGCCACTGGCTACCTCTCAGAAATTCACTGTAAACTAGCCGAGGATTAGAGATGGCGTTGTAGTGCTGTTTTGACCTAAGCATAGTCCTTGGGTTAGCCAGCGTGGTGATGTCAGAAGGTAGGGAAGGCTAGGGAAAGCAGAAGAGCAGACCGGAGATGGACATGCTGGGTTTTCTCTTCAGAAGGTGGGTCTCAGTCTCCTTCTATTGACTGAGCCTCTTGTAACTACAAGGTGCTGTGCAGTCATGGGTGCTATGGAGTTAGAGACACAGGCCATCAGATGGACAGCTGTGAGGAAGACAGGTAATCGCTAGACACTAAAGACAAATGTAATTGAATTTACAGTTTTCCTCAGCTTGGACTTAGATGGTAAAACATGCAGAAGGCTCATTATCAGCCCCAACGTGCATCAGTAGCTATTACTGTCAAGCACAGGCACTTGCTAGCGCAGGGATGGCCAGCTTAGTATGCATACACAACTTCATTTTGCCCTCCTGATATTTTTGATTTGGTATCTCTTTTGACAGATAGGCAAACCAAGGAAACAGCATGGACTATAAGGCCACAGAGGAACCAGGTCTTCTGTGCCTTGGAAGCCCGTGGTAGCAGTCAGCATTATAGAATAGGAATTTGTGTGGAAGTGTATACCGGCAAACCTATAGGAATTCTGTGACAGCCTCTTAGGCGTCTGTCCATACAGGGTGAGCATGGAGGTCAAGCCATTAAATCTGCTAATGGAGGAAGTGCTTAGGGAGCAGTCAGCATGAGGAAGTTTAGCAATTTAAGAGAGCACTAGTGATTGGTGTCATAAAAGAGGGAGTGCACTTTTCTAGAAGGGAAAAGGCAGCTCAGCTGCTTCTCCAGTCATGTTGCCCATCGCATGTGCCCTTGGCAACTGTCACTGCTTTTGGCTGCTGTCTTGTTTTAATGGAACCATTTCTTTGCATGTGTCTCATCACTTCATGATTGAGTATGGTGTGCTGTGTTTTCCTCTAAAAAAAAAATCATAGCTTGGATGCTGTCTAATTGTTACATATTTTTAGAAGCAAGTTGCATTTTAATGTTTAATTTGTTTAAATTAAATTGACCCTACTTGGTTGAACGATGTGAAATGCCAGTGTTCCCATGGCATGTCTTATGCTTTTTGATATTTTGTGTGCTCTCCAAATCAGTTGGACAGATAGCAGGTGAATCCCAGGCACCTGGCCACAGCCGCTCTAATACTGCAGCTGGACTTAGCACCACAGAGGATGGGGCGACTCCCAGGAGGAAATCAGAGGTCAACTTGGGTAGAGGTAAGGGGCTGTCATCATCTGGTGAGGACCTTTGGAAACCCTCCGAAATTGCTGCCCTGTCTTTCATCTTCAAGTCCTTGTTTTATCCCTTTGCCCATCCATCCATCTATCCATCTATCTATCCATCCATCTATCCATCTATCCATCTATCCATCCATCTATCCATCCATCCATCTATCCATCTATCCATCCATCTATCCATCCATCCATCTATCCATCTATCCATCCATCTATCCATCTATCCATCCATCCATCTATCCATCTATCCATCTATCCATCTATCTATCCATCCATCCGTCTGTCTATTTACATTCTCCTCTATCAGATTTGGGATATGATGGCAAGACACGGCCCAGAGGCCTGAAGGGTAGCTTTGAAACTGACATTAGCTACATATAAAACACTTGGTTCTAGTTTTCAGATATTCCATAGTACATATTCCATAGCCTCAACTCTTGGTTTACTGACCAAGTGGGTGAATTGACCTTTGCTAACCCTGAGTAATATACATTAGGGGCTCTAGAACACCGTGCTTTGCAAGGGCTCACGCAAACTCCTCAGCCCTTTCAGAATCAGGAAAGAATTCACTACTGGCAGTGTATAATGGGACTGGTATCCCGTCTTCAATAGTGCTTACCTAAACATCAAGTCAACAAGTGTAAGACATGTACATCAGGTCGGTGTCCTATGTCTGTGGAGGCAGGCTTCCTCATGTGTGATGAGTGGCTTGTTAAAATTGCTTCGATTTGAGTGTGTGTGTTTGTGTGTGTGTGTGTGTGTGTGTGTGTGTGTGTGTGTGTGTGTATGTACACTCATTTTACCCCATTTCCAGTTTTTAGTGAGAGTTATCAAGCATTATGAGAAAGCTCCACAGATGATGTAGAAAGCACAGAGAGGCTTCCTTCCTCATTGGGCAGGATGAAAAGGTCAGGAGACATTTGAAGAAGCAGTAGGAGGAGTCACAGGAGCACAATGCTGAATGCTGGTGACAGACATTCCATTAGAGGAATTCTGGTGAACCTCCCAAATGTACAATATGGCCACAGAGGCAGGAAGATGAAAGAGGGGGAAGTCAAGGGGCTCTTCCAGGCAGATGCAGGACTGACCGTTTCACACAAGCTAGTGACTGAACAAGAATTCTGCCAGGTGAACACAGATGCTGCAGGTTTTTAAGTTCATGCAACTAGTAAGCATAAGAATTATACGTGCACCAGGCCTGTCTGATCCCTCAGGCACATGCTCATTGCATGGGGTCCGGTGGCCCTGGTTATGAATACTGAACACTTGCTTCTGTAAAACACTTCCCTAAAGCTCATGAGATTGCCATAAAACTACACTTTTGGGCACTGCTATTTCTGAGGAAGGCTTCAATTACCCACTCTGCTGAGCTTTGGGAGTGTCCTGTTTGACTTCTCTGTGCTGTGCATTCACGTAACAGCTCAGCTGGGTGTCATCAGCCTATTTCCTCTTAGAATTTAGACAGTATATTATTATGTGGTGACTAGGAAATTTTATTCCCCTGTTTTCATGAACGCTCTTTAATTAATTCATAAATTAGTGGCCAGGTTAGAAAAACAGATGACTTTATTTAAATGTTTTCCATAACTGACTCTTTAATAGCATTTTCATTCAGGAAATTGAGCAATAACAGATAAACTAAAAAGAAACTCGGCATTCTTGGCTATTTCCCATTGTACCAGCTTTGCTGTCCTTTAAATCAGTCACATTTATTAGTGAAATAAAAATGGGCTACATCTTTTTTTTTTTCTGGTGAATTTGCTACATGTCACCCGACCAGACAGTTTCACTCTCCATCTTCCTTCCACAGCTGTTAAGTACAGTTTGAAAATTGCCAATTGAATCTCATTAGATGTCTCATAAAAGCCAACCTTAGCCTCATTGGCAGTCCTGGATAATTAAAACTTTATCCCTTTGATTGAGGACAATGTAAATCATACTGTAAGTATATGCTTTAAGGTCAAAGTCATGTCATCTCTTCTTGCCTACTATCCCAAGTGGTTTGTGGTACTACCTGGCAAGAGACTGAGACAAACAGCAAAAGTGGGAGAATAGCAACACTGTAGGATGTGTGGAGGGAAAAGGGAGACATAAGAACAGCTTGTCACTGGCAGTAGCAAAGGTAAAATAGATATCCAAAATATGCAAAGCAAGGCCCTGCTCAGAGTGTAAAGGACTTACTGCCAAACCTGGAATCCACACCATGGGGGAAAGAACTGACTTCTGAAAGTTGACCATTCTTCCATGTGAGCACTGTGGTAGGCAAGTGATGACTCTGACAAGTACAATAAATAAATGCAAAAGAAATTGAGAATCCAAGCGAGCAAAGAAAACAAGGAACATATGTTTGCTTATTGCATAAGTTTACAGGATATACTGGCAGAATAATTTGTTACAGTTCATAGAATCTACATGTGTGTCCTTTGGTGTGTATACATACATGTATATCTGTCTCAGCTGCTTTTCTATTGTTGTGACAAACCACTATGACTAAGTGTATTAGTTGGGCTTCTCCAGAGTAACACACTTTATAGAATGCACTCTCTCTATATATAGAGAAAGGAGTTTATTAGAAGAATGATTTACAGGCTGTGGTCCAGCTAATCCAACAAAGATTGTCCAAGAATCCAGTAGTTATCCAGTCCCAAAGTCTCATCTGGTCTTTATTATATGCCAAAATACTGAAGAAGTTGGCTCTAATGCCAAAGAAGTAATGGACCTTCTAGAGAGTGCAAGAGCAGAGAGAGAGAGAGAGAGAGAGAGAGAGAGAGAGAGAGAGAGAGAGAGAGAGAG
>OU015753.1:105269247-105284137 GCA_907169655.1 Acomys percivali
GAAAGCAGGGATGGAGGAAGATGGTGCTCGCCACCCCCAGGATGCTGCCTTGGATGTGGGACTGAGGGAGAAAGCTGGGATTGCAGATGTTCCCTTAGTTGGGAGGAGCCCCACAAGACAGCAGTCACCATTAGGGAAAGAGTCTACAGAGAAAGGGGAGCGCCTTCTGAGCATAGCTAGTGAGGCAGAGGCAGGCACAGGAGGGAGTAGCAGGCATGGGGAGGAGGAGTCAATCCCCACAGGAAAAGTAGCAGAGGGCAGCTCTGTGTTTCTAAGTGTAGAGCTGACTCTGGACAGGCAGAGGGACATGGATCCCACCAGGCAGACCTCACTGCAGACAGTGGTGGAGAAGGGGAGGGCAGTCTCTGAAGGGGAGCAGGGACCTGAGGAGGCCTTGCTCACAGTCAGCACAACGTTCATCACAGAGAACCCTGGGGAAGGAGCAGGTCTGAAAGAAGCAGAGAGTTCTGAAGTGGAGGAGGCAGAAAGGGAGATGGGCTCCCCAAAACCAGATGTGGACCAAGGCAAAGAGGGAGCCCATACAGAACCAGGGGTCATGTGGCCTGTGGAGGACACAAAACCAGACAGAGAGGATGGTTCTGAAGAGCCAGTAACTAGGGGCGAGAAAGCTACAGAGAGGGAGGAAGTTCTGGAAGCCAAAGTACCCTTGAGCTCCTCAGTGGAAGAGACATGGGAAAAGCCCAGGGAGGTTGTCCAGGGCAACCCCCTCTGTAAGACAGACACAGCAAGGGAGGGAGTCACAGCTGATCCAGAATTCACCCTGGAACAGGATCTGCCAGCAGGGCTCCCTGGAGGATTAGCAGCAGCTGGAGGCAGGGAGAAGGCTGAGAGGCCTCCAATGCCTCCAAGGGAAACTGGATCTGAAAGAGAAGAGGCGACAGGAGGCAAGGTGCTGATGATAGAAGACCTGCTAGAAGATCAAGAAGTTAAAGGGGGAAAAGAGGGCACAGTGAAGGGGGTGAGTTTTGAGGAAGAGGCCCAAGCATCCCCTGTCAGAACAGAGGCTGATGCTGAGGACATAGAACACAGGGCGGCAACTGAGTTGTGTGAGGCTACAAGGCTTCTAGAAGACCCACCCACAGAAAGGTCCATTGGCTTGTTTGAAGCAAGGCCTCAACTTGAAAAATCACTGGAAGAGAGTGAAGCTACAGCCTCAGAGCACAGAGAAGAGCTCCCGGACCAGGAGAGCAGTGAGGCTCTGTCTCAGCCAGGGAGGGGGCCCAGCCATGGTGGAAAGGGGCTGTTAGGAGCTCCTGGACCTGAGTCAGCAAACCAACCTCAGGTACCAGAGACCTTTCCCACAGCCAGAGGGGAGGAGCGGCCTGCTAAGGAGCTAAACAGCCACTCAGGACTAGAAGGACTAGGTGAAGATGGGGCTTTGCAAATGCAAGGAGGGGGCACCGTGATAGTGACCCAGGGAAAGCTTCCTGAGGGAAAGCTCACCACAGCAGGGGTGTGTAGTGGAGAAGCTGAGGGTGAGAAGCAGCAGGGAGAGGGGGATGAGGAGAGAGAGTGCCCTCCAGGGACAGTGACTGCTGCTCTAACAGGCCAGAATTGGGCCATAGGAGGAGGCATCGTTAAGGCTGAGGAAGATCTTCCTGAGAGAGGAGTTGAAAAAACAGCTGCAGAGCAGAGGGAGGTGTTGGCAGAGTCTAAGTCAGCTGATGAGGATGCTGTGGCCCCCTCCTCTGAGGATGGCCAGAAGAAAACCTGGGACAGGGCAGGTGAGGCTCCAGGAGGAACAGCAGCTGAAGAAAGGGCAGAGGCTGAGGACATGGCTCTGAGAACAGAGAAGGTGGCTGAGGTGGAGACCCAACAGGGGCAGGCTCCTGAATTGCAGGACTCAAGGCCAGGGGAGGACAGAGACAGAGAAGATGTAAAGGCCTCTCAGGATGCAGGTGCAGCTGAGGGGGGGGAAGCAGGGACAAGGCAGCTGCATGACGGTCACCAATCAGGAGCAGATGAAGACTTCAGAGGATCTGTGTCTCAGAGAGAGTCAGAGCTTAGCAGAGTGTGTCCAGAGGCAACAACTTCCAGGAAGCTAGAATTTTCTCGAACCCACGAGAAGCACCAGGAGAAACTACAAGGAGAGAGTGAGAGTGCAGATGTTCCGGTGAACGCAACTGTGTAGGAGGGTCCGTGGCAGCTGGCGAGCTTCAGTCTGGTGTGTTTGCCGGGCATCTAGAAGCCTGGCACAGGTCTCCTCTCTGTGTGGTGGGCTCCACTGCTGTCTGCCGGTTTTCTTACATGTAGCCTTCAGTTCCATGCTGCTTAGCTCCAATCTGGCCTGAAGGGTCAGGCGGACACAGGAGAGGGCCTGAGCGCACACCAGAGGCTGACCAGATCTCTATGTGAACCTTTGTTCATATCCCATCTTTGTAAGTAGGGTTCCCTGAAGTGATACCTGTGTGTCTCACACGGCACAAGGAACACACACACACAGTATACGGAGAAGTCAGACACTGAGGAGCTGGGGGAGGAAGGAAGAATATATATGACCCAAATATACTGTTTGAGAATTAAAAAAAAAAAATCACAGAAAAAGATGTGCCCTCAGAAACAGAGGCCAGAAACAAAGGGGTAGAAATCACTCTAGAACTCTCTTCACATTAGCTTTCTTTCATAGCCACATACACAATCCACACCCAAATTCCTCCCAAATCCCCACCACCACTTTATGATTTGAAGGATGGAGAAGAGCTTACCTACGGCCATTTAATCTTGAAATGCTTCTATGCCTTTCCTCTGATGTTTTTACAAAGTTTAGTCAATGTATGTGCTCTATGCATAAACTGCAAGTACTTTATATATAGTTAATACACAATGTTTAAATACCTAAGTTTTGGATAGTATAAATAAACACCAAAATATATTTACTTTACATATTCTGTGTCTCCAAGACGTCATCACATCATTAGTGCCTAGTTTCTATTATTGTGAGTGATTTTATTACAGTTCTGTCTTTTCTTATTTTAGAATATTGTGAAACTGTCTTGGCTACAGATGCAGAGTGGAAACAGACTGAGACAGGCTCTTCACCAGGAGTTTAGATTTTCTTTTAACTCTCTGCTGACCTGCATTGATCCCAGTCTGTAGGTGCTGGCCAGTAGGTTAGTAACCATGGTGATATAACTCAGGTAGGTTTGCCCTCAAGGGGACTGTGACCCCTAAGAGAGAAGTGGGGTGAGGGTAGCTTTTGTGTCTGTATGTAAAGCAAAGTGATGCCTTTTTCCCTAAACATTTGACTTCTACCAAAGATTACCAGAAGGTGGGCCCTGATAGCTTGATTTTGTTTAAATTGCTTTTTTTTTTAAAGTAGGTAAATATTAATCCTAATTTCTTTCATGGACATTGTGTCTCAATCACCTGGTATTTGGAAATTCGCTGTCTCTTGGAAATATTAACTCCTCCTATTTACACCTAGGGTAGGTGGATAAAATGCAAACCTCCCTGAAAACGCCCTTTGTATACGCCTGTATCCTGTTCTCTCTGTAGACCAAAGTGTGGCTCGAGGCATTTTGTCTTTGGGAGTGTTTTTACCAGTCTGCTCAACTGTAAATGAAATAAGTATGTAGTCTAGGTAAGGGTGGGGGGGTGATTGCAAAGGGAAGACATGGTCCGCCACACACTGGGGAAGATGTAATGAGCTTACATCCTCTCTACCCGATGTCATCCTGAAGATCAGCAGCCATGCTCCCTCCCAGGTCCTGTCATTTCAAACCTGAGCGATCTCACAGCCTACACTGAGCCAGTCGTCACAACCACTCTCCAGATGGCACCCAGATATTTTTCCCCTAGTTTGGTATTAGCCTGTTCTGAGGGGCTGGGTTTCCTTGAAGACATCTGCAGACCATGCTCCAAAGCTCAGAATGTTGACCCCTTTCTACAAGTGAGGAGTTGAGAATTTTCCAAGGCAGCAGTTTCCCAGCCAGGAGGGCAATCGACCTTTCACGGGGGCACTTTCAAGACTGAACTCTTGCTCTACTGGAAAACTTCAGACACATCTGGTTTTAAATGTACCTGTGCATCAATATTTAAAGTTTCTCTTGAATCTATTATGTAGCCAAGGTTGATGACCCCTTCCCTGAGTCACCAGACAGTCATGCTGTCTGCCGTCTGCTCTGTGTTGCTATTGTCAAGGTGTCCCGTTGCTACAGATGGTTTTAATTTCGATGAACAATGGAGCTTTTTGATAACCAGTGATGTGCCAGAGCAGCTTTAATGGAACAGAGAGTGCATGGATCATTTTATCACAAACGCCATCACCCAGAGCTTACCACCTGCCCTCTTCTCATAATTAGAAACCGCATAGGGTGTTTTGGGTGGTGAGGGTGGGAGCTAGAGACTGTAGTTACGTCAGTCCTTGGAGGTGGTTGTAATGTGCTCTAAAGCCTGGGCATTGTTCAGATGAATCATGGGTTGCCCTGAGTGTTCACGTTGGCTGGAGACAGATTGCAGGAGCATTGTCAGGTTCGTCTTGGTCTCCTTGCCTTTCCTCATCCATACATTCTCCTGTGCGGTCATCTAAAGGAGGTGGCAGTCAGCACAAAACTGACGATTCCACCTTTCAGTTCATTTCAGTATGATTGTCTGCAGTGTGTTTGGAAGACTCAGCTCTTCCCCACTGACCACAGCCTCCTCGCCCTGTTCCATGGCTGGATCTTGTCTATGCCATCTCTGGTTCCACATGTCGCTTACCAGCATTCCTGTGACCTCCACAGGACCGCCCTGGTATTATCCCCCACGCCACAGAGCACTTTAACACAGCACTGATGAGAAAGATTGCAAGCTCCTTAATCACTTTGAGAAATGAGTTTTGTACAATGTGCTAAATGGAAATTGCATTGGATTATTTTTATATTTAACACCTCCCACCAGCCCGGCCTGTGGCATAATTCTACAATCTGCATGTGGGTTTCACTGTGAAATTCAGTGTTGTGATGTTTTGATTGAGTAAATTTTATCTTTGCAAATATTACATCAATAAAATCTTTAGTGAAACTGATTTTCCCATAGTTTCTTCATTATTAAAAAAATAATACATTTACAGGCATGCCAAGAGAGTTTTCTTGAAAAAAAAAGTAGACGTTTAAGATGTTTTGTGCTGTTTTCTTGCAAACTTTGAATGATAAGAGCAGGCAGAAGAGACACAGCCTTATCGGGCTGTACTTTTAAGTGTTTGGTTTGTAGACTGCTGTCCTCATCTGCATCTTCTGTACTCCTGGGATAATGACAGAGAGCAGAATTATTCCCACCACTTCATCGACAACATAAATGGAAGCTCAGTGTAGTTAAGCACCTGTCTGAAATCACAGTCAGTCTCAGATCATATGACCTCTACCTTAGGATAGCTTTCAAAAAAAACTGGACATTGCGTCTAGGAAGATTCCAGATGAGGATGCTAAGTGATGGTCGGCTGAAGGAGAAAACAGCTTTCAACAGTGAGGGGGCTGTGTTTCACCAAAGAACAAAGAGGTTTATACAACCCAGGAGATGACAGACTGCCAAGGAGACGTAGGAAGAATTGGCTTAGCGATTGGATTTTGAGGAAAGCCTTTCCTGTCACTTTATAAACTTCACTGAAGTAAATTTACAGGGTAGGTGAGTTCTCTACCCTCCTTATGATCAATAATTTGCCACAGTTCTTGCCCTTGGAAAATGATTGTTTGAACAAAGAAGAGAAAAATCTCGAAGGAATTTATTTAGTGGGTGAAATATTTGAACAGGCTCAAGGACATCTCAAGAGACGCTGCTTATGACCTTGGGTAATATTTCCCCCTGTCCTTCTCTACACTCCATTTTGTCATTAAAAAAAAAGAAGAAATTTCCCGTCACTGTGGTTTACAGAGGAAAGTGGAAGAGAATGGGAATAAATAAAGTTGGAAGTCCTTAAGAATCACATCCAAAATAACCCTTCAAATCCCACTCTAACTAATCCTTCCTTTGTTTCTTCTTTGTTCAAGTTTCTTCTCCAAATATATCCAATGACAGGAGAACTGTGTCCTCCACAGTTACTGGAGACTCAGCATAAGAGGTGACAGTGCCTGGTGGTTGATAATCACATGGCTGCTATAATACCTTCCAGATTGCTCAGACTCTTTAGCCATCTGTGTGGCCCTTACATTATTTTGGAATGTGGCAGTTATACCCATTTTAAAAAGGAAAAGGAGGGACGTAGAAGACTCTAAGAGACAAGCTGCTGCCACACTATCTGTTTCGCAGATGTCACCTGGTCCTTATTTGGTGCTTACAATTAAAGGTGTAGTGAGAACTCCTGTGCCATGGGAGAAGTCTAGGTTATCAGAGGTCCAGACCTCTGTTGTGTCACAGAAACCTTCAAGCTGGTGTGAAAACATCCATGAAGGGAGATGATGTCTTCAGGGTTTACTGTCAAGGTGGACTGTGGCATACGACCTCACTGCCAGCCGGTGGTCCGTGTTGTCCGTGTTGTCCATGTTGTCCGCTCTCTACACTGTCTTGACTACTCAGGATGACCCTTTACACATTTTCTATTTTACTGTGGCTGGGTGGCCGTAGAACGACCCAATTTACACAAGGAAGAGATGAAACTTGATGTACGGTTGAAGGGACTAGTTTTGATGGTTGATTAGTAGCTCTCTCTGGAGATGGTTTCCAGCTAGTTGTTTCCCGCAGAACTAATTGAGGACCAGACTGAACTTTCAACTGATAATCTCTTAAGATATATTTTTAGTATTTTATTGTCCTGTGGGTTTTGTTAAATTAGCTGCAGTGAGTTTCCATGAAGAGCACTGCTGCACTGTGTAACAAGCCCCGCCCACTTATTATGTGCTATGCATAAATATTGTGTTTTACGTCTATAAATATAAAACACCAAGTGGTTAAAACTGATCTGAACACTCTCATTCTAGCAGTAAGTAATATTTGTTCACAGTTACATAAAGTAATTAAAGATAGGATATACCATTCTCAGAGATACATCTTTTAAGTTTTTATGTGTGGTGTTATTGAAATGTATGATGCATATTTGTGGTCTTGGTCAAATGTGAACTTCCAATACTTCCAATGGTGCTCAGTCTAGAAGAAATTTTGTACAAAGAACCTTGTAATCGTTGGCAAAATTTTAAAATTAAAATTTAACATATATATATTAATTGACAGAGAAATGTGTCAGGATGAGCAATTAAAAAACAAAACGGAAAGATATACTAAGTAGCATAAAATTCTGTTCACAAAGTGAGATTGAAGTATGTTTAAAGGAAAAATTAATATTTTACTAGTGCTATAAAACAGCTTTGTCATGCACCTTTGCCAATAGATGCCTGAGGCCAGGCTCTCCAAGAAGTGCTTTAGTGTTTGTGTATTTGTTGGGACAGGTTTTGAGAACAACACTCTGGGGACCGACGACTCTCATTAGGGCTGAGAGAAAAGCTGAGATGTGCTGCAGTTGCTGAAAAGCTGCACACCACTCAGAGGAGCCTCTGGACAGTGAGGGCTGATGGGGGTGGGGAAGGGACAGGCCTCTGGAGTCTCACAATAGTCCAGGCCCTCCCCAACTTTTGCTAGATGCTTCCTGCAGGGACTCATATCCTACCCCCAGCCATGGCAGTAAGGGACCAAATGCATTCATTCTGAAGGGGATTTCACAGTGTAACCCCAGAGTACCCCCAAGTTGCCATTAGACCTTTATTCCATGACTGCATGTAGAAGAGAGCTATAAGCATTTTATCATAGAAAGTTCTATTTTATAATGATAGAAATTATATCTATAATTTCTATTTAAACATGTGAACAGATTTGCATGTATGACATGTAAGCAAGAACTAATGGCTTCATAATCCTTCTACTGGTCTAAAAGGCTGAATGAATGGTGGACACTCTAAGCTTCTTAAGCCTCTCTCCCCGGCTGGAAGCCCCTTAACACAAGACGGGCTGGGTTCTGTTACAGTTGGGAGGGGGAGCAGTCCATCACAGGGAGGTCATGGCGGCAGGAGCCTGAGGCTAAGGGTCATGCTGGATCCACAGGCAGGGAGCAGAGAGAAATGAGTCCATGTACTCAGCCCTGGGTATTTAGGATGTACCATCCCACCTCAGTTGACCTAACGGAGAAATGCTGTCACAGATAAGCCCAGACATTGCTTCCTTGACGTTCTAGGCCCTGCAAGTCGACAATTAGATTATCTACCATAGTAATAAGAATGCATATTTTTTTAAATACAAAAGTTTAGGGGAAATCTCCCACAAAGAAATAACTCGTTTTAGTCTTGTGGTGAAATGGCTGGCTTCTAGGGGCTTTCTCTCCCTTAAAGAAACTTCATCTCTGGCTACAAGTCTCAGTTCCTACCCCCTATCAGGATACAAATGTGATATTCTGTAAAGAAAGATGTGTTCTGGGTTCAGGGTGATGCATTTCATGCACCACAGGCTGACTTCCTGGGCACCAATGGCTCCGTGAGGGACTGCAGACCATCTCTGTGCCAAGAAGTATGTGTGGTACAGAGTAGGAGCTGTGTAACTATGGAACAAACAAGCAAGACCATGGATCAAAATGCAGATTTAAGCAGAATCTTTCCATATCATTCTGAACAGCCTGTAGGACAAACTGATACAGGGAATGTTCAGAGAAAATAAGTATTGTGAAGCATTAGTGTCCGCAGGGGACCCTGAGCACCTGAACTTCCTTCTTCTTCTCTTCAAGGATCATACAGGGCCAGCACTGTCTCTGAGGGTCGGGAGACGGTCTATATTTGATGCGGGGTGGGTGAGGGGTGGGCAGGAGGCAGCTGGAAATGCACTCACCAAGAGTTTGACAGCTTATACATCTGCTTATAAGTCAGAGAGTTTCTTGTGAAAGACTAAGAGCCTAATGAAATCCCCCCTCCTAAAGTTGAGTATCTGTGCAAACACTGACACAAGTTCTAAACTGCAGCAGAAGTTGACGTGTTTTGTTTGTCCATTCCTCTGACTGCCAAAGTTCATCCCTGAAGCTGGCAGAAGTTCTCTGTGCTGTTCATACACGCACGCACACACATCTACACACACACACTCACACATACACACATCTACACACTCACACACACACTCACATACACACTCAGACACACGTACATACACATGCATGCACACACACACACATGCATGCATGCACACACTCACACACATACATACTCGTGCACACACACATGCACGCGCACACATACACACACATGCGCATGTGCACACACACTCACTCACACACTTACACACACACACACATACACCCTGTCTGACACTGGTTAATAAGCAGAATTTTCTGGAACAAGAAGAACCCCTGCAGTTAATACAAACCTGGAATTATGAAATCTCAGTCCCTTCTAAACATCAGGACCAACTTAACAAACTCAAAGCCAAGTCACTGCACTTTAGAATTCTTCTGTGACTTCTGGAGGCATGCACTTGCCTTCAGAACTTTGAAACAAACTAAACAAAACTCCCTACCTGTTGTTCTGTGTCATCAAGGTTTTGCGCCACTGATCTGGAGTCTGAATGACCACTGAAATCAAAGGTTAGATTGAAGATGTGACCTCATAGCAAATTTAAATCAGGACAGGCAACTTAACCTGCAGTTCTTTTATTGTCTTATTAGTCTGTTATTTGTTTTGTGTTTATTCTTGGACAGCTTTACTCATTAGGCTTCGAGATAGTTACTACTCATTCCATTTTATAGTTGGTGAAGGAAACCAGTAAGGTAACATTCAAGATATGGACCTAGGACATCACAGATGGAAAATGTGGCTGTCAGAGCAGAAATCAGCTTTAGTGTGGGTTGGCTTATGTACACACACACACACACACACACACACACACACACACGGCACATTCACATATGCTCACACACACTCACACATACACACTCACACAAGACACATTCAAATATGCTCACACACACATACACAGATACACGACACATTCACATATGCATACACACACATAAATAAATACCCACACACTCACATTCATATAAAAACACATATAGACACACACACACTTATACCCACATTCACATACAGAGACATTCACATTCCCATACACACAGTCAAACACACTCATACTCACATTTTGCACTATGCTCCTGAAATGAACTCTAGTAGCAAAGAAAGTGCAGACCTTTTCATGGCTGACCCACAGATGAGCCGACAGCCTTGAAAAGCTTTGAGGTTGACCTTCCTATTCCTTGCTTCCAGGTGTCGGGTGTGCGGAACGTCTTGAGTGGTATCTGACATCTTTCTTCCATGTTTCTCATTTCTCTGTAGATGTTCAGTTTTGTGGTCAGCGGAGCCAAAAAGCTTTGTTATTTTTGGGTCTTAACGTTTAATGTAGTGTGTAACCCTGCCCTACTTCTTTCATTTTTATTTCTTTGTTTCTGCTGAGGTATGGTCTCTTCTGTAGTACAGGCTGGGCACCCTCCTGGATCAGCACCCTGAGTGAGGTTGTGATTGCAGGCATCACTCGCCATGTCCAGATCATCTCTGTATGTGTGATAAGCATCTCCTGTGTGTTAACCTTCCCCACTTCTTGTCGTTTTATCTAAGGCATTTCTTTAACAGTTATAGTTTCCTCTAACTCATGTCATTGTGAATCGGGGTTTCCCATGTCTGGAGTACTGACCAGGATCTGTGTCATCTGTTACCTCTCTCGGCTGCTTCTGACTCTGGCTTCTCAGATGTGTGAGTGAAATGAAGTGAGTTTGGACGGTGCTGAGTCCTTTATAGTCCAACAGTAAACAAACCTTTCTGCCACTGTGGGCTCGATGCTTACTATCCAATGTTAGCATCTACTGTCCTGAGGACCACCTTGTTTGTTGGGCGCGGATCACACCCAGGTGTGGTGCCGATCCTACTTCAGCTCCTGCGCATGCGTGGATAAGGGCACGTCAACAATGTTTCTCTTTCCCCCTCCCACACGGGGTATGATAATGAGGCATTGGCCGGTGGACCAATCAGCCAGAGACACACCACGCTAAGGCCTGCATATAAGCAGTGCGCTCCGAGGGCTTGGGGTCTTTCGCTTCAGCTTCAAAGGTGCTCCCAATAAAGCGTGATCGAGAAGGATCCTGGTGTCGGCATCTTTCCTGCAGGAGGGGAGGGTGCGCCACTTGTTTGCCCTTTGTTCACCCACATCACGGCTGATTCATGCTTCTGTGATGTCCTGCCATCCCTTCTCTCACTTCCTTGGTTCCTACCAGTCGACCAAGGAGAATTTTAAAGTATTATGCATATTCTACTTGAATTCCTTATTTCACAACCAGAAAGCTTTTAATATAATCCTTACTTTAATAACATCACTTACTTGAAAACTAAGAGAATCAATATGTTTTCAAGTATCTTTAAGTACGAAGTATTCATAAATTCAACTTTTCCAAGAGGAAGATTTGGATTGTAAAAGTGCTAACAGTGGAGACGGAATGTTTTCCACGGCTGAAGCTTAAACGAGAGTTTAACACAATTGTCTTAAAATGGTTGTGAAGAGATTTTAACATCTCAGTGCTCTTGTTATTGGCATTCAACACCGTAATATTCTCTTTAGTGGCATTTAAAAAGTGATGCTCTTGTTAGTGGCATTTCTTCTCTTATTTCAACTTCAAGGAAGGGTTCATAGATGGGTCAAGGAAACAATTAAGTTGTTTGAAACTTCAGAGAAGCAGAGAGATTAAGTATTCCAGACTGAGAATCCATTTTTCTTCCTCCCCCCCGTTTTTATTACACGTCTTCTGTTGCCTTTGTTAAAAAGAGATAGGTTTATGGACTCTTGGCTCCTTCAGTACAAAGGCTGGGCTGTCTTTGTGCTGTTGTAGTGAGATGGTTGGATTTGTTAATTGTGCCAATGTACTTCTATTTCTTTGACGTTCAGGAGACTGGGGCATCCAAGATCAAGGAATCAGCAAGTCTGGTGTCCTGTGAAGGCCAAATGCCCACAGTTTGTCACAGGGTGGAGAGCAGGAGAGAAGGGTCTGTGTGACCCGATGCCTTCATGAACTTCAGCAGGAGGGACTGACCTCCCCATGGCGTTGTCCCCTCCCAAGGGACCTGACTCTCTATCCCCTCCTTCTCTTCCCTCCCTCTTTAGACAGGGTCTCTCTGTGTAGCCCTGGCTGTCCTGGACTAGCTTTGTAGACCAGGCTGTCCTCGAACTCACAGAGATCCGCCTCCCTCTGCCTCCAGAGTGCTAGGATTAAAGGCATGTGTCACCATGCCCGGCTGGGACCTGACTCTTAATATCAGCTTAAGTTCCACAGCCTGGAGTGGTGTCAATTTCCTGATTCCAATTCTAACACAGCTTATCAAGAAGATGTTAGATTGTGGAAAACTAGGTGAACAGTACCAGAACTTTGCCAAATAAAAATTTCTGACAGTTATTATTCAATAGTTACATAAAAATTGTACATCAGTTACATAAAAAAAAATTAGAGTGAAAACTTGTGTAGGCCTTAGAGTAGCGGTTCTCAACTTTCCTAATGCTGCTATCCTTGGATATACCTCCTCATGTTGTGGTGACCCACTGACTCCCCAACCATAAACTTGTTTTCCTTGCTACTTCATAACTAATTTTGTATTCTGATGGTCTGAGGCAATCCTGTGACAGGTTTGACGCCCAAAGAAGTTGTGACTTACAGGTTGAGGCTAACTGGATTAGAGGAACGGGGACAGGGATGAAAGCTGACCAGTCTCTACCTTCAAAGAGAGAGAAGCAGGACAGGAAGACTGGCGAACACCACATGCATGACACATTCTGGTTCTCCCGAGGTTTTCTGGGATGACGCCCGATGTGATAGCAAATGTTCATTTACCTCCTGTGTGCTCTGCAATAAAATCCTTGTTTCACCCAGCAGTGTGGCACGCGGCCCCTGGGAGTGTGCAGAGAATCCGTCATCTTCCTTCTGGAGACCCGGCCAATAGCTACTTTACAATCTATGGTATTGTCTTTACACTCCTTAAGGGCATGCTTTACAATCAACGCCGCAAGTTAATGTGATCAGAAAAAGAGGACTCCATGAAGTCTACAAACTATGAGTAATAGAGCTTTTAAGGCCTCAAGGCAGTTAATTTGAAATTATATGAGATAAAGGAGGGTCGCCTTTTTGACAGATAAGAACTCAGGAAGGTTTGCGAGCTCTTGCAGACTGGTCAGGGGATCTCTGATTAATTTCAGGGTGTGTTTATATCACAATTAATCACACCTCATACAGCAGTGGTATTTGACAGGAAAAAATGGCAAAGGATGAAGCTTTTCTCTGTGATTCCTGAGTTGTATTAATATTTTGAATCAGTTAACAGCTTAATGGATAGAGTAGAGGGAAGCAACAAAGTAATTTAGCCTCCACCAGCATCTAGAAGTGTCCAGTACCTGCCATTGCACATTGTGCCGAATGAATTTCCATTTGTATTAATAACTTATTACTCTCATTAAACATGCATTTTCCCTAAAGCTTAATGTTTCTTCAGTGGAGACCAATTAACAGGACCAGTCTCTGCAGCCAGTCAATTATTGTAATTATTGAAAATTTTAACATCTGCTTACTTTGCATAGATTTGACTGGCTGAACTTGACCAAAGAATGCATTAAGCCTGTATTCCAAGAGATGGAAGATTTTTAGTGAATAGTTGGATAGCAAGAAACCTTCTTTTGACATGTATAAGTGGATATGTGGTGGTGGTGGTGGTGGTGGTGGTGGTGGTGGTGGTGGTGGTGGTGGTGTGTGTGTGTGTGTTCACATTCAGGTGGAGAGGTCAGAAGTTGAAACTTGGTGCTGTCTTTGGTGACTGTGCACTTTGTTTATTGAGGCAGAATCTCTCTGTTCACCCAGAGCTTGCCAATTACAGCTACTCTAGGTAGCCAGCTTCTCAAGGATGCCCTGACTCTGCCTCCTGAATGCTGGGATTACAGGAAGCTGCCACAGCAGCCTAACTTTTGTGTATTCAGGGCACTCCAGTACTCAGACATGAGCAATAAGCCCTTTATCCTCTGAGCTCTATCTCCGGTTTCCTTGAACCACCAGAAAACTTTTATTATATGTTTTGGATAGAGCAGAAGACAGACAAACACCGGATGCCTCTCGTGCTCGTGGCGTGGATCCATGGCTTGAAGGACGGGCAGCCTTTCTGTGGAGCAGCAGGAACTCGAGTGCTTACTTCCTGATCTTCCAGCATAGTATTTTAAAATTCACACATCTCATGTTTAACGATGATAAAGGGTTAAAGCAGGACTCCGGAAAGCAGAAAGTGAGCTGCAGACTTGAACCCGCTGAGAGGTGAGAAGTGCTGTAGAAAGGCAGGAGCTCCAGAAAAGGAACTTAGGGGTGGGTTGGCTTCTCCTGACAAAGTCAAGAGGTCACTTGTTTCCATGCAAATGAGAGAACTTCTGAAGGGGAGGTAAGTGACATTGTATAAGCTACAGGAGAGGAGGGATACAGGGATGATGTGAAGTCCAAATACTAATAGTCTAATAAGACAGGACAGATAGCACATTGATTAGCTGAGTGAGAGATGTCACAGAAACAAACAGAAAAAAATCCCCACAGAGCATAGAAAGTGCTTATGACCTTCACTCTAGGCTCGTCAGTGACCGGGCTTGCAAAGGGCACAGTCGAGTCTAATGCTGGATATCTCATGGCAGTAATATGGGGGAAACCTGGGGGGTGTCTTTGAGAGTGGTGGCTCCTCTCTAGGTTCTCAGGGGGATTTTAACTCAGGAAATAGGATAAGCAGATGCTCATGGACATAAAAATTTACAGTGAATTTGAAGAATGAAATTCACAAAGCACAGAGGGTGTGCTTTAGGGAGAAGTTTATTTATAGGTAGAAATGACACACACACACACACACAGAGAGAGAGAGAGAGAGAGAGAGAGAGA
>OU015753.1:105284237-105297847 GCA_907169655.1 Acomys percivali
GAGAGAGAGAGAGAGAGAGAGAGAGAGAGAGAGAGAGAGAGAGAATGGGGTATCATCAAGCTGAAAGTTGGAGAGGTTCTCGGGTGAGGCACTAGGAAAGGATGAGCTGATCAATCTTGTTTGCCCAACCACTAGGTGTCCTGGAACCTCTCAGTTTCAGATCCTCATCTGTCACTTCTAGACAAGGGGAGGAAAGATCAAAGGAGCCAGAACTCTTTGCTGAGTTCTTGACTCCAGCAAGGACATTCCTAAATGGCTGCTTTGGGGGTTCCTGATCCCCTTGAGTCGTTTCTATCTTGCCCTCATCAGCACCCTTAAGGGACTGAAATGGTGAAGATAGACCGGACGGGACCTGGTAGGCCTAGAAGATGCCTGCCCTGGGCTTTGCTCAGGGCTGGACCTAACATTGGTTGGTTGGTTCACCTGGGTGGAACTGGAGACTGCCTACTAATTTTCCTCACCCCATAAAGAACACTTCACTAAGAGGGAAGTTGTGCCCCAAATCTAACCATCTACATACTGCCTGTCTTTGCTTTCTCCCAGAAAGCTGAGCTCAGGGCTGAAGCTCGCTGTGGCTTTATCTCTTCCACGTGTGTGAGAAAAGTCCCCTGGGTCCTGTTACCACCCAGCCATGGGGTGCTGCTGCCCACAGTGCGGTCAGGTTTTCTCTCCTAGGTTAGCCTTTTCTGGAAATTCCCTCACAGACACACCCAGGAGTGTGTTTCCAAGGTGATGCTGAATCTAGTCAGTCTGATGACGATTAACAGTCACAGCACCTAAGACATCTCTAACGCTAACTGTCAAGCCACATTGTGAGTCTGGTTTTAATCGTGCCCAGATAAACCAACACTTTTGTGACACTCTCATCTTCTTTTCATTAGCAGTTTCTAGTGCCAGGACCATATAACTCAGGGCTCATGTTACCATCACCTACATCTTCCCAAGCTGCCATCATCTCATTTGCATTCATAAATGATCACTTCCTTAGTGCTCGAACGGTTCTTCTGTCTGCAGTGCTACAGCAAGCAGGAGCAATCAGAAAAGCCATCCCACGCAGAGCACGGTGGGAGGCAGTGGGCATCAAGCATCATTGTTCCCTCGGTACACCCTGTGGGGGCAAGAATCAGAACCTCCGTTTTCATATGAGAGGCTCTGAGGATCTGAGAGACCCAGAGCCTAATGGGAAAACAGGACACAACGGCAACAGCGGCTCCTTGCATACCAGTGTAACTAAGTCTCATGTCCTCCATGCTGCGCCTGTGTCTGCAGCTGTGGTCCAGAGATCGGCAGCAGCAGCTCCTGGGGATTTTCCCAGAGAAGCGCAGGCATGTTCCCTGCTCCAAGCTTTGTAGATGCAAAGCAACAGCCCTCAGGCCAGAGTGAAAGAGGTGACCACAAACTTTATGTCCTAAGTGGTATCCGTTTGTGAAGTTTAACCGTAACAGAACAAAGAACGTTATTATGCCACGGTACTTTACAGTTATGTTGAGGGAAACCGTACGTGGACAGGATACATCAATGCAGGGGAAACTACCGTAGGGGCCAGCTGCTGACTGACAGCCAAGTCCTTAGACTCTTCCTTGGTTGGGTATGTTTATACATCCCTAGAAGTTTACCTGGTGGTCACAAAGGTGTTGGGCAAGAAATGGCCACCAAGAGGCATAAAGATGTCCTAGGAAAATTAGACCCTGGAATCCCAACATTCGGGCTTCCCCACATCACTAAGTCAGTGTCACTCTTGCAGGAGGTTCAGTGAGAAGTGCAATTCTCTTCAGAAAAAAAAAATTTCATTCAAAACTTGATGCAACAATACTTCTCGGTTGGAGTGGGGAGGGTGCATTCTAAAATGTCCCCAGTTGTTCAGATACAGGCCCCAGCTCAAGAACTGCCTGTGGGCTTCTGTCTGACACCCTAAGAACTCACGTTTGATCCCCCAAAGCCCACATGATGGAGAGAATTGACTCCCAAAAGTTGTCCTCTCATCTTCACATGTGTACTGTGCATATGGACACGTCGGTGCTCATGCATACACACTCGTTCTAAATGAATGAATGAATGAATAAATAGATAAATAATGTAACTCTAAAAAGAACCTGATATTCTCTATTGAGACCTGCTTTTGAAATAGTATTCAGATCATGGATCGTTATGAATTAAAAAAAAAAAAGAAGAAGAAGAACTTAGAGTTAACCAACATTTAAATCATTATTTCCCCCTGTGGCCAACATTACCCTTTCCTGATTCATTGTTTCAATATTACCCTTTTCTGATTTGCTAGGCTAAAAGGAAAGATGCAATTTTGTGAAATTAATAAGCCTGGAGTCTCCCCTTAAAGATGGCGAAGACACCTTCCTTCTGCATAGGAGCTCACATCTTTTACCGCCCTCTAATCACACATAAAGGTAGGCTGGGCGTGGTTCTGCCATGTGTGCCCATCAGGAAGGCTCAGCACCTATGCAGTGTTTGATTCAGGAAGCCTAATTTAATTAGCACCTTGCCTCTGGGCCATTTGGCCTTGAGGTCTGGGATCCCTGGATCAGGAAGAAACGTTTAACCCCTGCTCCTTGTTTTTCTAGTTAGCCTCATAAGAGGTAGATGTCTAAGGGGAGAGAGACCCTGTGCTTCTCCATCAAGCTCGGCACAGCACTAATTGAGCTGCCTCTCTTGGACCACCGTCTGCAATCACTACAGCCAAGTAGAGCGGAGACCCAGCGAAGGGATTGTAAATGTCAGACGTCTCATATCTGCCCTCGTGGCTCCTGAATTGATCAGGGGGGGATAGATATCCAGTCTGCACGCTTGAGTAACGCAAGTAGCAGACAAGGAGGAAGAAATAAGGTATTCAAATCCCAGTGGGAAAGCCTGCACCACATCCCTGCTCTGCCTCCCAGAGCTAATGAGGAGAGGAAAGGTGAAGGTGCCTGGCTGCCTAAGTGCAAGCTTTGCCTCCTGACTTTCTTCCTACTTATGCTCAGGGGCTCATTTCTGTCAGTCATTTCTCTCTCACTCTGCCTAGAAAATAACGTCGTGTGCCTTAAGACCGTGCCAGTCGCACCTCTTTTGTGACTGTAACAGAAAAAAAAAGAATATATATATTTTTTGTTTATCTTGTTTTATAAGAACAAGCAACAGCAATTAGGAAGGATGTATTTTTCTGGTCTCAAACGTCTTCTGTGCTCATCCCCCTGTTTTCGTTGGAGTTTCAGAGAGGCAGAAGTGTCCACGTTTGCCACAGCTCTGGATTGTGAGCAGGAGCTAGGTCTGCCTCTCTCTCCATTATAGAGGAACAAGGATGGGAGAGATGGCTCAGTGGGTAAAGCACTTGCCGCGCAAGTATGAGGGCCTGATTTCAAATCCCTAGAGTCCTGAGTTCAAATCCGTGCATCTCAAATACCGGTGTGCCAATGGTAAGAGGAAAGGTTGTGACAGGAGACTTTGCAGATGTGTGCCGCTCAGTTAACGTGGTATGTGCAATGGCGAGCAAAAAGAAGACCTTGTCTCAAACAGGATGAAGCCAGATGCCCAAACCTGTCCCCGTCGACATTCACACGAGTGCCGTGCCACGTGTGTCGCTGTGCTTGCATAGACAGACGTGCTTCCACACATGACCTGAAATTGCACTCTTTTCTACTGGGCTTGGATGATAGCTTTGCCTTTCTAAACATGAATTATCAACTTGAAAAATAAATCCTTTCCAGGAATGTGTAGAAAATGGACCCAGATAACACATTTAAACATTAAACTGCATTTTTGCCTCCTCACAGGCATCTGTCTAGTGGACACGGATATTCATTACACCACCACTCCCCATAGAGAGCTCTTTGTTTTCAGTGTTTGGAAATGACTAGAATCCTTTCTGATGTGATGTCAAGTCTAGAATCACACTTTACTACTCAAGTGGGGCTAGATATTGGTTCAGTTTGCCTCAGAGATACAGGCACAACAGCTCACTCTTTGTACTGAACGGGTATTTTTAGAGGTATTGATAGTTGGGCTGCAAAGAAGAGACAATCCTTATTTCTCACACTTGCCTTCAGTCCCCCTGTGCTTGGCCATAGGACAATAGCACAAGCAGATGGAGCCTTCCGTAGGATCTCAGAACTAATCGCACACTTGGTTACTTGCGGTCCCTACAGGAACTCTAGAGAATAAACTTCAGTGCCATTATCTTGTGGAAAACAAACTGGAAGTTAAGGAGCTTAAAAACAATGACTCACCCAGTATCACGCTCCTCCTTACAAGGTGCACATGACTCTAGAGCTGATGTTTGTTGCTTAAGGGCTAGAGAGGAAGAGACTGTGGGAGAAACTAAGGGAGAAGTCGTGGGGAGAGGGGGAAGTGAGAGAGGGAAAGAGGGAAGCAAGAAACGGAGGAAGAGAAAGAGTTAAGAAGAGAAAACAGAGGAAACCCTTGATTTTAGATGAATTGTGTAGTGCTAACCTTTCCCCTTACAAACAGCTCCCACCTTTTTCTGGGAAAATGTCAGCTTTGGAAATAATTTAAACCAAATAGTCAAGCTGTTGGAATGGCTCTCGATGTTGCTCCTCTAGTATGGCTCACAATTATAATTAATGGAACATCTTCCGAGTGAGCTCAGTGCTGCATGCACATGGAAGAAAAAAAGAAAACCTAATGTGCTAAGCATACAGAAACATGAACTCAGAAGTCCATATTTTACAAGCAGAAAAGGAAGGCAATTAGTGAGACATTCCTCAGCAAGAAGGAAAAAAAAATACCCAAAACTCTTGTGTGCCTGAGACACACTTTAAGATGAGCCTCAGGTTTTACTAAGGGTGTGGTGATGTAGCAGAGTCGCTCTGTGGAAAGGTTTTTCCTTCTCAGGAGTCAAGGCAAATTAGCCTCATTATTTGCAGATACTTGACAAGACAAGAGGAGGGGGAAGGCAGGGCTGTAAGGAAAGGCAGTGGGGGAAGGAGATGGCCAAGAGAGACAATAAAACCGGAGTCTGCTCTAAACAATCCCCTGAAAAACGAGGGGGATTTCAGGAGAAGACGATACCCATCACACACGACATGGCCTCTGCAGTGCATGCACACGCACTCTTACTGCATCGCCCCAACTTCATCCCAACACTGTCCGTGGTACTGATTGCACACACGTGCTGTTCCACATGCCGCACTAAAATCAACCCCTGTAGTCGGCCTTCTTCTTTTCAGTTCCATCCATTAAAAAATGAGGCCCCAATGTAGCTTGGGCTGCATCCTGGCTTGCTGCCTGGAACTGCCCCACCAAGGCAACAGAAAAAGAGTCATGAAGATGGCCAGGACCCATTTTCCCTTCTGTGTCTTTGTCAAGGTTTATGCTTAAGCAGTCTTCTGTGTTTCCTTGGCTGTGTTCTTACAAAGTCTCTTGAGAATGTGCTTGGTGAGATTCAGTGCCTGTCACTCTGGAATAACTGAGCAGGAGAAGGAAAAGGCTGGTGGCTTAAAAGGGATCAAAACCAGTGGAAGTACCAGGGGTTTAATTTATACATTTGGACTGGCACTGGGTTATCTGTAAGCCAATCCAGGCTCACGGGGACTAGAGATTTTGCTACCATGGGTCATAAAAAGACAGTCCAAGGGATTTTAGAGGTGGTGTTGCTGTTTTTTTTCTATGGAAATTGCTCTCTAGAAATATAATATCAAACAGCAGTAGGAAAGCAGAGCCTGCGGAGTCATCTGTGGGTCAATCTACGCACCTATGCAAGAAGTTTTGTCTGAGTCCACAGTAGTTCAGGAGGAGAAAATGCTCCTGAGAGTAGCTGTGCAGTGACAAGTTTCAGCCTCGAACCTGTTCCCTCTGGCCTTCGAACAGGATGATATGCTCTCCAGGGCACATTCAGAAATATACACAACACTTTAAAAATATAAGGTCTTGTCTATGTCCAAACTAGCTTTGGACTCACAATCCTCCTTTCTCTCTATTCCACCTTTGACTATGTGCTGGCATTTACAAGCGTATGGTCACTACTTGGAGACAGTTGCAAATGTTGCGATTGGAAATAGGTGTACCAGCCAGTGGTTCTCTAGAGAAATGCAACCAATAGGAGGTAGATGGCAGATAGATATATAGGTAGGTGCGTGACAGAGGATTGGCAGAAGGGCAAGCAGATGATAGCCATACAGATAGACACTAAAAGGTCTAAGATCTGCTGGCAGTACAGATCGAAGGCCTGGGAGCTCGAGAGCCTAGGGTTCAGATTCCACTGCGAGTGGAAGACCCTGAGCCTCAGGCATGAAAATCCCTGCTCTACTCAGGACCTGGTGGATTCCATAGTGCTAGCTCACACCTGGTGCAAGCCACCTTGTAATGGTCTTCAGGTCTTGTCCTTTGTGGGTCACCTTCACAGGATGCCCAGAGTTACTACTTAACTAGGTGTTTGGGTACCCTGTGGTTTAGTCAAATTTACACAAAGAATTAATTATCACAGTAGATGATCTGGCCTAACAGTGACCTGTAAGCATGTGGTGGTGCCCAGGACAGTGCCTAACAGAGAATCACACTGTCAGGAAACACCATGACATTTAAAATACCGTGATTAGGAGTATGCCACATTTTTCTTGGCCAATTCCACTTTTCTTGGTATGGTAAAAAGCAGTAGTTACTGTTGTGTCACATGTCCAAGTCTCCATTCAGTGGCACATCACCTTTGTGTGCCAGGACTATTCCTTTCATCCTGGCTTGAGCCACCAGCGTAGACAGCAGATCTCCCATATCTTGTATTTTAAATTTTCATTTTATTTATTTATTGAGTGTGTTCATGTGTGCATATGCATGCCATAGCTTGAGTGTGGAGGTCAAAGAACAGCTTGTAGGAATTGGTTCTCTCTTCCAATATGTGGCTCCTGGGGATCAACCCAGGCTTTTAGGCTTGACCAAATTGCCTCACCCACTGAGCAAGCCAACCAGTCTCTTATTTCCTGAAAGACAGCCAATGCTACCTGCCTGTGTGAAACTCTAGTTGGTTAAAGTGTTGACTTTGTAACTGATGCCATTAATGGCATCTTGCTGCTAACTAACACTAACGGGATGCTGAGTTAGTTGTCAAGACACAGGGAAGAGGCTCGGTAACCACAGACCTTACACCTTTACCAGTCTGTCTGAAAGGAGGTATGTTTAGTGGAGCCCCTGTTGGAATAAAACACACTTCTGAATCCATGTTGTAGACCACCAAAGTGTCTTTAATTGCAGAATAAACGTAACATTATGAGATAAGGCATAAGGATCAGAACCAAGCCAGTCATCTACACAGACTTGAGTGCCATCCTTAAGCAACTGAAGACTTTAAACATCAGACTGAGAACAATTCCTCATGCGCGTTCTGCGTTTGCTCTTTGGCACCCCGTGCTTGGTGCAGTTCAAAGCCCAGCCTGCAGAAGGGGATTAAGTGAAAGCAGAATAAACAAGGCAATTTGAAGAGACCTCAGAGGGCAGAGCATTATAATTGGAAGTGAGCCTGGCATGGGTAGAACCACTGCTGTCAGTCTGCTGGAAAACTTCCCCTTAGGTGTGTGTCAGACCTGTCAGCCGCTGTCCTCAAGGCTGCCACTGTTCTGGCGGGAGTGAAGGCGCACTGGGCTCATGGGATCAGACACATAGCCTGCATCAGAAAAGAAGTTCAGTTGTTACTCATTGACCTTCTAGCACATGCTCCTGCTTTTATAACTGCTGGAATCCAATGCTGCACACAGCTCTCAGGCAGCCCCGCCAGAGTCCTGGGACTAAAGACTGGACCTGGTGACACTAACATCAAACATGGACGCATGGAGCTGACACCAGATGTACACTCATGACAAACGTCCACTTTGAACACCTTTCTTAGTAGTTAGCATGTAGAGTTTATGGGAAAGTAGGACACATTCTGGAAGGAAGCACATAATGACAGCTAAGAGCACAGACTTTGTTCCAGGTAAATGTGTTTTAAGCAATGGCTCTACTGCCTTCTGCCTCTGGGACATCTGTCAGCTTAAATCTTCCTGAGCATTAGCAAATGGGAGAACAGTTAGTGTGTATTGCAAGGCTGCCTTATGCATCAGACAACTGGCAGCTGACGCCAAGGGATGGAGCAGAGGATGAGCCGGGAGGGAATGTGGAGACAGTCTCCATAAGACAGCTCACGGAAAAAGAATAGTGGCCTGGAAACGTTTGTTTGCTTGTCTCCCTAGCTGCTTGATTTTTAAATGCCCATCACATGGTCAGGTCTGAATACCAGTGGTACTTGATGCTCTTTGAAGCAGCAACCCTTGGCATCTCCAAGAAGAGACACCATAGCTCTAGAGGACAGCACTGGGCGAAATAACTTAACTGGATGAGTACAGGAAGCAGCTCCCTTCCAACTTTGGTGCAAGAACACCCCATATTTCTGTGAAAGGGACAATTTATTAGTAACTGTGGTATGTTTTGTCCTCGTCCACAGCCCAATTATCAGAGACAACACAGACATTGGTGTTCACTTTAAGCCATGCAGCCATATTCAGGAATTTGGGCACATTCACTTGTAAAAGAAAAATTCTCTTTCAAAATCTCTCAAAAAGCGTATATGTAGCAAACTCTACTGCAAAGAGATGCTGCAAATACTGGTACTTCTAAGCATGGAGTGGTCTTGCTTTTCTCTATCAGGACCCAAGTCAGAGCTGAAGGCAAATGTGTGTTGTACGTGCAACTGAGTACGTGGTACGTGAATGCGAGTGTGCCTGCTAGGATGAGAATACTTCGTTCGCCAGCTGAAATACAACTTCACTCTGGGCATGGGTCGGGTTTTATCGCACTCTCAAGGAGTTACTACTCTCCTCTGCCTATGTTTCACACACAGGTTCTCCAGCACTGACTGTGGCAACACCTCTCACCCCACTGACTCCTAACCCTGACACGTGGGTCCCACAGGGTAGCGGGCTACACCTCAGGAAGGAGTGACAAAATCATGAGGACACTGAGGCTAGCGTTTCATCCTGATGCCCTGTTGCCAGTGTCAAGGCAGGCATTGAAAAGTGGCTCACTTAGAACGTGGCTGCAGGGTGCAGGAGGAGACCGAACCTCACGTGTGTGTTTTAGTACTTAAGGGCAAAACTCCAAAGTTAAGAGTGAACAGTTGGGTGTTCAGTTTTGCCTCCATATTCTGTTTCTGCCTATTGAGGTTAAACAAATAGTTCAAGCCGTGGGTTTGGGCTCAGGGAACAGCATGGGGAGACATGCAGACAGTGTAAGAAGAGGGCTCCTGCATAACAGTGTCTGGACATGGCAATTCCACGGTATTTATCTTAGTTAGGGTTATGATTGACGTTGGTAAAACACCATGGTCAAAAACAAGTTAGAGAGGGAAGGGTTTATTTGGCTTATGCTTTCACATCACTGTTCATCACCAAAGGAAGTCGGGACAGGAAATCAAACAGAGCAGGAACTTGGAGACAGGAGCTGATGCAGAGGCCATAAAGGGGTGTGGTCTTGTAGAACCCAGAACCACTAGCCCAGAGTGGCTTCCCACACAACAGGCTTGGCCCCTCCCCTGTCAATCACTAAGCTTTGCCCGCCTACAACGTGATCCTAGGCAGGCGTTTTCTCTATTGAGGCTCTCTCCTCTCCATTGACTCCAGCTTGTGTGAAGTTGACATAAGACTAGCCAGCGTGGCTCACATGAACTCAGTCACTGTGGTGTCACATACAAGACCTGCACGAGACCAAGCCAGTTGATGATACACCACGGATGGGAGACTAGCACCTATGTTCTCACTCTGAGCTAAGGACGATTGGCAGTTGGTGACTCCTGGCTGTTTGACCACGCCTCTCCACCCATGCACATATGGGCAGCACTGAATGAGCTCAGAGAATTATTTTTAAAAAGATCTGAAGCAAGGAGATGGATGTGTGTTTGTCCATGGGGGGCAGAGCAAGAAGCTTCACAGGGAGACTGGGGGAGTAAATATGATCGCATCACATTGGATACACCCTAGACATTTTCAGAGAATAAATAAAGAACATGTAAATAAAGGTCACTGTTGCAGGAAATGAAAGTGCAGCCAGGCTGGAAACAGTCACGAGGTTGGGAAGGGAAGGGTTGCTTTGAGTTTAGGGCTAACCTGGGCTATATAGAGAGAAACTGGTTTAAAACAAGCAAATGGAAAAACGAACCAAAATAGAAAAGAAAGTGCAATTTCAAGCTGTGCGAAATGCTATTTCTAGGGGAAGCACAAAATACATATATCTTATCTAATCCTCACTCCATCCAAGCAGTCTAATGCTCTCTCCTGGCCCTGGTACAGAGACGTTCAGGAAAAGCAGACATTTGCATCATTTCTGTAGTATTCCTATACATCATTTTGGGGAATTCTCTGATTGCTGTTCTTTGAGAAGAAATCTTCAGGGGCTGGAGATATGGCTCAGCTGGTTAGAGGACTGCCCACTCTTGAAGAGGACACAGCTTTAAACGACAGCACCCACAGATGTGGTTCATAACATCTGGAGCTCTAGTTCCAGGAGATCCAATGGCATCTCCTGATCTTCATGGTACCAATATGCATGTGGTACGTAGACATGCATGCAAGCAAGACTCGTATAAAGTAAAATGAATAAACCTAGTAAAAAAATCTTTACAAGTTTTTTTAACTTATCTTTGGAGTAATGGGCAACTTCACTTGACTCCTTCACGGAAATCTTCCCTATTTGGCCCACTACACTGGGAGCTTTTCATGGACCCACCAGTGGCATAATTAAAGACGTGGAGACTTTTACATCCTTTGAAGCTTAGGCTTTTCTCTGGGGCAGTTTCCCAGCTACTGTTTAACTTATCCCAACTATTCTAACCTATGGCCCTCCATGTGGCTAGCTCTTTACCTCTCTGCTCCTGTTTCTGCCCATCTGTTCCCTCCCATGTCCACTTCCAAACCTCTGGCATGTCCCTTCTCCTCCCTGTACCTCTCTGCCTCTGTCTGTCTCTCTCTCTGTCTCTGTCTCTCTCTCTGTCTGTCTTTCTGTCTGTCTGTCTCTGTCTGTCTGTCTGTCTGTCTCTGTCTCTCTGTCTCTGACTCTCTCAGAAGTTCTGCTGTCCACTACCTTCCCCAGCCATTGGCCATCAGCTCTTTGTTACAATCAGCACTGAGACTGCACCAGAACACTAACCCCTTTGCTTGGCAAAGGCATTAAGAAGTTGCCTGAGTGACAAGCATCTGAGCAGAGGTAGAAATGTAAGTTTATACAAATATAAGGCTAATGATGGGCCGTGGAAATGACAATGCCAACCCCCTAGCAGCATTCAGCTCTCTGCTGACTCAGTAATCAACAATAGAAAATACAGGGACACAACTTCACACAATGTGAAGGAAAGTCACCCCGACTTCTTCCCCTTACAGTCCAAGAAATGGATTTATCTCTAACATCAATAAACTATATGCAATACGAATGATTATGAGAAATATTAGATGAGAATTTCATTCACATTGTCCAGTGCATTTGTATTTGGTAACCTTGGAGAAAATTCTCCACTACAACTATTTGATGAGTCCAAAGTTCTGTACCTAAATCACTTCCTAGCCCTATTCAAACTTTCATATTCTCTAACTTTCATAACCTGCATCCATCAATCTCAAAACATCTTCTTAGACCCTAAAAAGCTTTCTTACATCCTAAACAACTTAAGCTTTTATGTCTTTAAACTTTATAAACTTTACACATCTTTGTGAGTTTTGCTTTTCTGAGTCTAAGAACAAAGAAAACTGTAAAACTATTGCTATCTAGTCTTCAGCCTCATCAGAGACCTGAGAAGGCTAGATTTTACCTGAGTAAACAGGAAGTGTGGAGCAAGTAGCTTCCATATATGAAAATAAAAGGAACAGTTGGCTGCCTGGACAGTCACTCCAACAGCCCATGGCTCACAGGCTGCCCTGTACATTGAGAAAACACTGTTATCTATGCAAGGTGGTGCTGTGGCACCCAGGGTACATTTCCCCACTGAAGGACACTGAACTGGCTACTTACTCTGTAAAGCCGGAGACAAGAGTCAGTTTGCATGCTTACACACACTAGGGGATGTGACCCTTTTCCATATAGGTTCTCAAGGTGGCCAGAGCTCACTGCACTGTGTCTGAGCAGAGAAACTTCTCCTCTGTCTCTTCAAGGCTTTCCAGGGCCCTGGATGACAGAAGAACAGTGGATCTCATAATGTAGGGGGCCTTGGGTCTAGAGCCACCAATACCAGAGAAGCCAGTTCATTATTTCTGAAAAAACAACCCTAGAAAAAAAACTAATGTGGTTAACTGGCATGTTCGGTCCTCCACTCAAACAAGGTGGCCATGAAAAAGTGGGCCATTGGACAAATATTTAAATATAGAGTCTCTCAGATGTAAAGGCCAGTAAAGGACATCATGGCCCTGTTTCTAGGTGATGGTATTTAAGGCTAGAATAGTGATATTTCCAGTAGGAAATATTCAATATGTCATATTTATCTATATGAATTCTTATTCTACGCAAACACCCTAATGCAGCTGATGTTAAAGGCTTCTGTATTTCCCTTAGCTTCCAAAGGCCAGCATCAAATTTTAATTATTCCAAAGAGCTATGTTAATTTGTTGTGGAGCATTCCTGTGAGACAGACTCCAGCAACTCTCCTGCACCTCCTCCACAGCTGTTTGAAGGAATGGATGGATTGCTTTAATCCCTGCTGTGCTTGCTCACAGGGAAGAGCTCTCCTAGGGCATGCAGCTGTGGGGACATCCCTTCTGTCTTCCCCCTGCACACATCGAGGTGGGCTCAGGTAGTGAGAGGGTCCCGGGCAATGATGGTGAAGGGTTAACAATATGGGGAGGGTCAGAGATTATTTATGCAAAGACCTTGACTTTGTATCTTCTTAAGACTCCATTACACACTAACTCAGACCCACTCACGATCTCTCAAACCCGTGTACCCCTACAGGCATATGCTCATATACATACTATGCATTGAGCTCATAACACAAATGCACATACTCATGAACTCATATATATATACCCACGCTCAATGTGTACACTCCCATACTCTCACTTATGCACACTCACACATACACCACAGACATGCTCACACACACTCATGTACACTCAACTCATGCAGAGTCTGGCACACTTTATTAAGATTGAAGGTAACTGTAGAGTTATAAAAACTTCGAGATCAGGGTAAGAGTCTAGATAGTGTTTTAAAATTACCTATTATTTCTGGCTAATTCAAAATACAAAAGTAAAAGTCATAAAAAAATAAATAATAAAACTTATCCCTTGCTCCTAATGTGAGTGAGAGCTGCCTCCCCAGGAGTGAGTTCCTTGATCTCTGCTACTTACCATATTTGTCAATGCTTGAGTACTGAGCACTTCGGTTCATTTCCTCCAAAGACTGGCCTGGACTGGAGTGTGCCCCAACACTGGAAGATAAATGGAACACAGCTTTACATGGGGCTTCTGGGCTCATAAAATATCATATAAGACAGAATCCAGTCACCCAGCATTGGTCCCGAGGAATGCCAAGGAGGCGTCCACATGACTTGGCCTTTTACCACCTTGTTTGGATGAGCTAGGAACTGGGGGTGTTAGAATCAGGTGTGAACCTCATCCTCACAGCTTACGGCTAGCAGCAGTTTAACCCTGGAGACA
>OU015753.1:105297857-105311971 GCA_907169655.1 Acomys percivali
ATCCAGCTGCAGCAGATACCGCAATCTTTAAGTCAGCTAAGAGTGTCAATGTCTTAGTAGGTCTACATAAATGCAGCACACGGCAAGCTCTGGCGTGAAACGGCAACTCTGTCGCAGAGCTGTGGTAGCAAGTGAGGCCCTTATATCTAGTTGTTTAATTAATTCTGCATCTTTGCCGCTCCATCCTCTCAATTCACAGTTAAGACAACAGGATCCCAGGAAAGGGCCTTTGGAGGCTCGGTGCGCTAGTCACCTCAAACTTTACACACCAGCCGGAACACGCATCTGCTCCTTAGGTATGCATTTCCTCAACGTTCCCTGATCCTCCTCTTCCCCCCCCCCCCCCCCCCCCCCCCATCCCCAGTTTTGATTTCAGTTTGTTTAAGTGGTGACTTCCTTTCCAGTGCTTGGTCTCAAACCCAGAATGTGGTCAACCCTCTCATTATACTTACCGCATCTGCCCGCCACTGAGCACAGATTACTCTTGGTTGCATATTTTTTATTGTCTCAAAGCAGCTGCCCTGGGAAGTCCAGAATCACCCTCCCTGCATCCACAGCAGATGTCTTCCTACCACAAGCTCCCCAGCCACTGCCGTGACTTTGGTGCCTGGCATCAGCATCAGCCAGTGCCAGCAGCCTACATTTCTGGCATATCCTCTACAGTCCTCACTCTAGTCAAGGCTTCTTTAGCTCAGCTCCAAACACCACCAGGTCCGCTCATCTCACTTCTATTAAGGAAATCTCTTTCTCCCCAGGACTTTTGCGGTTCTTCTCCTGATTGGCGTCTATCCTTTTGCTGCTCTCGTCGAATTCTACGTTCTCTCCATATTTTCCATAGTGTTCATTTGAAAATACAAAGCAGGTTAAGACATCTGCCGGATTAAACCTCCCACCGAGCTCCTGGCTCACTTGGGACATGGCACCTGCTCTATTTAGCCAGCCAGATCCTGCTCCCGACTCCTCTCCACACATTATCCTGAACTTCCCCTGTATCCTCTGTCCCTCAAGCCCTCCAGGGTTGATGGAGTCTCCACATTGGTAGCTATCCCTTAGACACTCTTCCTAGAGGACCCAGATCTGCCTTGCTTTTACCCATGACAAGCGCCTCTGTCACTCAGGCTACATTTCACTTGTCATCTCCTCGGCCACTTTGTCTCTGGTGGCTATTCCAAAGTAGCCAGTCTTCTGTTGTGGTCACTCCATTCACGGCAATCTTATTTATTTTTGAATTTGCTTGTTACCTGCTTATATATACACACTGACAATTATATCTTAATGGACAATAAAGTCAGGGACTAATGTCTTGTTCCCTGCTGTTTCTTCGGCCCTCAGAGTTATCTTGGCACATATTAGAAGCTCAACCAACAGTTTTGAAGAATTGAATAAGTGAATAAATTCATAAATGATGCATGTCACTCAGTCTCTCCTTCACTGTGTACGTCTGTAACATAAGCCTTAGCTCAGCCTGTCTCCCCACTTGCCCTAGGTCCTGAAGGTCGGAGGCCTGAGCCCTCTGCCCTGCCTGTATTTCCCTTCTTTGAGTCTTATATTCCACTGCTTTTCACCAGGCCCTTGCCCCAACATCAACACAAACTCAGCCACGGAAACTGACACTGGACTTTCCAAACATGCCCAAGTGACTGTGGCCAATCTGCTCACCCTGCTTGTGTGTGTGTGCGCTGACATCTCAGTGCCCCTTACAGGAAGCAGGCTGTGTTATGGATAGGAATGGGTGTAATGTGATAGCCTGCTGGAGTTGAACTATGTATCTTTTGCTTGTTACCTGATGACAACAACTGACTAAGTCTAAGCTATGCGTCTGTAGAGTGGAAAGCATAACTAGACTTGTATTGGGAGATGTATTGTTAGAATTGAAATCCTTTCAGTGCCAGGGTTTAGGAAGCAGTAAAAATAGCTTCGGCTTAGTATCCTTCTGAGCCAGTCTATTCTGTGTAGACCTCTCAGGATGATGAGTTGTTCTTCTTCCGCCCCCTCAGGACTCCACACTATAATCACAGTGCTACCGTGAGTCTGGCGTGCTGTGGAATTGCCTGTGTTTGTGTACTGTTGAATTCAGTTACATAGAGGAGAGCCAAGGTCCTGTTCACTGTTGTTGGATTCTCACTGGCATCTTCAGTACTCTATAGTCAAAATGAAAGTGTTAACAAAATCAAGTGCTTCGAAACCGTTCTTTAGAGACGTCAGCTTTCTGGAGGCTAATGCCAGCTCCTACTTAACTGCCTTAGAAATGGCTGCATCTCTAGCCTCACATCCTTGAGCTACAGAGAGCAATGAGGTTTCTCTCCTATCAGCTCAAAGTGTGTGTCACAGGGTTACCTCAATCAACATTAAATGGTAAACCAGTCACAATTCTAGTTGTAGACTGTTGGTTTATCTTTCAAAATTAAATTCATTCTCTCAGTACGTGGAGTCTTGTTAGGACTCTAGCTCCCTTTAAGCAATGTGCTCTGTGCAGTAGTCTTGGCAACAAGACAGTAATAGGGAATAAATACTTTATTACCAAAATGGCTATCTGGTTTCCTGCGAATAAAAGCCTGTCTCCAGGATGCCCTGGGTACTCAGCGGCTGAATGCAGTTCACGGCAGGGAACTGAACCTTCCCAGAAGATGCCACACACACTGGCCCAAGGCTCTGTTCTAGGATGACAGATGGAAGCCAAGCACAGTAGGTCAAACAAAAGAAGAAACCAGAGCCTGGTTGGCAGAGCTCTTCATCCTATGCGCCTTCCACCTTCACCAAGGTTTCACAGATGCTCAGAGTTTACAATGTGTATTATGACTTTGACTGAAGTAGTGACCACAGAACAAGGCCTGTCCAGTGATGCAGTGTCCACAGAAACACTGCCTGTGACTGTGAGCCCATGGCAGGTAAGACCAACACGGGCTACTGCATGTTCCATTGGTTTCTGTTTCCTTATGTTTGATTTGGATTCTGAGGCAGGGTCTCTGGTAGCCTGTGCTGGACTCTGACCCACAATGAGGCTGAGGATAACTTTGAATTTGGATCTTTCTGTCTCCACTTTGCAAGTGTCTGAGTGATGGGCACTAACTGCCACATCCAATCTGTAGTGATTCAAACGTTATTGAAAGTAGGCATCCTTCTTATGCTAAAAGGATGGTTGTGTGTGTGTGTGTGTGTGTGTGTGTGTGTGTACATGTATGTGTATCTTAGCACTGAATAGTTTTAACACTTTGAACTGAACAGTTCACACGCATTTTGCAACTCACACAGACACAGCTACTGCTGTCGGCTGATTTAAATGTGGACAGTGGTACCAACAGCAAGTACACTATGCAAAAATCATTAGTGACTGGAAAAACAAATGAAGATGTGTGTAAGGACACAGAGCCATGGGCATCCTAACAAAGCTCCCACTTCTTCAAGTGAAGGTGCTGTAGACTCTGTTGCCTCAGCTACTAGTTAATGACAACGTCATAAGCCATGTCCTAGACAGATGGGACTAAACTCCTGGGTGTCTACACTCTTGAAAATACTTAGGTTACTAAAAGCCACTGGAGTTGAACACAAACAGGGACTCACGGAGGCCATCCAGCTGGAATACACACAAACAGGGACTCACGGAGGCCATCCAGCTGGAACACACACTCAGCTTCCTGAAGATGCCAGACGGGCTCCTATGCCTCCTTGGCCAGTGGGAAAGGCAGACTGTGTCAGAGGACAGGTGATTAGAGGGAGCTGCTAGAGGCTGAGTATTCAGAGGTAAGGTCTACATCAGCCCCTATAGGGTTTGGCAGCGCCTTAGGCATTGTGAATAATTAAGCTAAAAGCCTGAAAACAAATTGAGTGGGTTCCCATCCAAGCCCAGGAAAGGTGAACACCAAGGCTGGAGCAGCTGCTGGAGCCAGACATGAAAGGAAGGCAGTCCTACGCTGTCCCTTCTGTTCTCAGAAGGGCTTCATGGATGGCAGGTGCTGATAAGAGCCTGGCACACTAGAAAGTTGAATGAGATGCCAACTTCATTTAGGCAGATGATCTCGATCTTCCTTATCTGACAGCTCTGCTGTACCTCTCACACAGGGCTGGGTGTCTTGTTCACACACGTACACACTCTCACACATACACATATATATGAGTATACACATACACACACACACACACACACACACACACACACTGTAGTGCACCTGGCTATACACTGAATCTGGTATTTGGTTTGATCCATGCCATCTTACTGAAGGGATCATCTCCCTCTGTGCTCCATTTCTGAGGAAGACCCACACTGCTACCAAGATGAAGCTGCACAAAAGTGTTGGGGAAGGGATCTCATGGAAACCTGTGACTGGGCTGATAGCCTGGCTATGTAAGTCTGCTTCAGGGAGGGCCCTGTAGAGTCCTGTGTGTGTGTTCACACTGCAGTGCTTGAGAGGCGAGTTGGGGAATCCCCTAAAACCAGCACTATGATCTCTTTATCCAGAAAGGTGTTTATTAAGCAAAGTCCAAGAAGAAATAAAGAGAATACTGTCTGAGCAGACCTGGATCCTCCCCTCCCATCTCTTTCGAGTTGGGGGATGAGCCAACGTAACAGGGAGTCCAAATGGCCCCGTTGAGAACTTCCAAAGCAGACAGAACTGTGGCTTCCAAGGCACGGCCTGCCAAATGCTTTTGGTGTTGGAAAATGAATCATTGGTTTGGCTATGGGATCTGTTGAGTTCTCAGAACATTTCCTAGAGCCATCATCACTTTTAACTGTGTGACATTCCAAGGAGGCCCCCGAGAGAAAACCTTCTTTCTTTATTATCTTCTTCTTTGGGTGACACCTGCAGCTTTGGGAGTATGGCTTTGTGAATTACGGTGAATGTATACTGTTATCCATGGATTTAATGCAAGAATGGAACTCAAATAATGGGATAAAAGACACAGAACATTTAAATTCAACCACAGTGACATAATAATGACAGTAATTGCCTATTCTTACTGAGGGCTTTGTAGATTGCACATACTTTTCGTTGCTTAGCTTATAACATCTTTCTGAAAGCTCCCAAGGCACGGACTCTCTTCACACTGTGGGGATGGCAGGTCCAGCTGACAAGGTTCACATGACTGGCACCAAAACTCAAGGCTGGCAAGAGGCTGAAGCAGAGCTTGAACAAAAGTCCATCAGAGCTTCAAACCAGACTTTCTCCAGTAAACTGTGTTCTATTTAATGGCAGCAATTACCAATCTATGCAATTGCCTGAGAACTCACTGAAATAGTCAGGAGGAATACAGAAACTTGCATCTTTGGCAAATAAAAACAAACACCAACTTCCTCATTATAAATGTCCTTTGTCTTCATAGCAAAGTAAAATCATCTTTCTCATATCTTGCTTTCATTTTCTGAACACTGTTCCTTTCCTCTGACTACACTTATGTACCTGTCTCCTTGCAGAGATGTTAAATAATGTGGTATACACACATGCACACTCACATACATGTGTACATACATGCACACATGCACACATATATAGGCACACGTGCACACATATACATTCACATAAATACATACACACATAAATACACATGCATAAATTCACACATACACCGATCTTTTAAAATTCAGCATTTATGACTCCAGCTAAGCTCCAGCACCACCTTGTCTTGGCTAATGTTCTAAGCTGTCGATATGGATTCATTTTCTTGTAAACAGCCCCAGCTACACTCAACAATGGGGAAAAAAACCATTAGGTGACCAGTGTGATTAAACACTCCAGGCAAAATATTCTTCTATTCTAATTGGTCCAATTAGGTTTTATGCAGCTAACAATGCCCTCGAGCTCCCTGCATCCTGGAAGAATTAGACATTTGGACTTCAAATAAGACAATGCCATCCAGGGCCTCACAGATTTGCAAATTTTTTTTGTGGTTTATTGGATCTTTTTGCCATCTGTCAAAACCATGCTCCTATTCAAGGCTATTAGTACAAACATCCTGGCCAGGGGCGCCCTTGTGTGCTTCACTGGGGGGAATACATCCAAGCTAGGAGTCGTTTCTTTTGCTCAAAATGAAACCCACACAGGTAACTTCTATTAGAATTTTAGTTGGTTGACACCAATCTGAAGAACTGATTCAAAGGAAAGGCAGAGGAATAGCCGCTGAAATGCTAATCAAGGTGTTTACACTATGAAGTCAGAGCTAGCCATGGAAAAGGCTGTGAGTGGGTTGGCTGAACCTCTTGGCATTTAACTGGAAACAAATTATTCTGTTTAAAGTGGATCTAACATAAGGGACAAATGACTTTCTCTGCCCTGTGGTGTCTTTCCATGCGGCCCATATTTCCTCTTGCTCAAAGAGTAGCGCGCCATTTCTAGAGAATTGCAATTACTTTGGCCTTTTCACTTTGAAACAATCTAATTATATTTTTATTGGTTAATTTATCCATTAGATTCAACATGATTTATTTGTTCAAGACTTTATCCTGACTGTATTCAAAGCATTGTTTTATGTTTGTCAATATTATGTATTTGAGAATGTCCTAAATTAAAAACAAATTTATTGCTGCCATTATATAGAATGGGCAATAGCCAAAGTATTTATAGAGCCAATGATCAATGCAAATCTCTCTTGAAGGAAAGTCAAACCCATCAGTTTTCTTTCCGTGGCAAATATCCACAGCCTATGAAAGTCCAGAGAGGTTTGGCAACCAACCAGGTCAGGGCTTTGCTTGAGCCATTAGGCAAATGTCCAAGGTCCCACTCAGCTCCCCCATTTTAAAAGGAAAAAGCAATTAGCCAAAGAAATATGAATAAGAAAAGTGCTTAAAGTATGTGTTAAATCTTCAACAGCTTGTGAATCACCAATGGGCTCACCAGTGATCTCTGACACATTTCACTTTACTGCAAAATTTTAGCAGACATAAGTGAATTAGAGATGCAAACACTAGACACAGGTAGGGCAGGCCTAGATGGGAAAAAATGGGGACTGTCCATGAAATTTAGCAAAAAAAGAAAAAAAAAAACCTTTCCACTTCACCTCACCCTCCACACTCACTATTATTTTAAAAAAGAAAGAGAAAATGTATATTTTATACCTCAGATATCTCAGGAGCACAGCACCTGGAAGCCAATTTCTCCTGGTCCTATTTTTCCAAGATTTATCTTTACTAGGAAGGAAACTGAGGTCTTGAGATGGGAAGAGAGCTCTCCAGATTCTTCTAGATTCATAAGTCAATATTATGGAGAAGTTAGGAATGTGACCTGGGATGCCCAACCCTTTGCCATCTGTGGCAGATTTGATTTTTAAGTAGAAACCACCGCCGCCCCCCACTGTAGTTTGTTTGTCTCACATGGTACCGGGACTGGCTGAAGTAAACACATGTACGTGAAATTAGTCTTCACGTTTTTCCACAAGGATGCAGAAGTTTTTATCTATGCAGTTTTAGGACCGTGTGACTCACATAAACTTCAGTTCTTTGAGAAGTGTTGTCTGTAAAGAGTCAGGAGGAGGTTATGTTAGGCTTTCTAAGCAGCATAGTTTGTGTCCAAGCTAATGGTGTTACAGCTAGCGTGAACACAGACCACAGGGCAACAAAGAAGAGGCGTGTTCCGGCATTACACTGCCAAAACAGGAAACAGCATAGAGCCTTTCCAGGGCTTGAAGTTTACCCACATCTGCCTTAGTTGCTAAATCCTGTTCCCTGCTCCTTTAAAATGGCTCCCTCAGTATGGCCAACTGACACAGCTCCATGAGAGAAGGCACTTTGCTCACCTTGTCATGGTGTCTCGTGGGACAGCAACGTCAAGTTATGAAATATAGGTGACCACGGAAAGACAAGAGGGACACCGAGTTGCTGTGTGTAATTTAGGGTTTACGTTACATATGAGTAGATCATAACCTTATGTGACTCTCACTGCAAACCCCTGATGAGGATGTGGCTTTGGTCTTCACCCTTGGGCTATACATCTTGTTACTGTAACAGGGGAAGCTGTATCAGAGGCTTCAGGAAAAGAGTGTATTCTGTCTCCTGGATTGAGGGTGCAGTCTGTCATGCAAAGGTGGCATGGTGGAGAAGGGGGCTCTCAGCGTAGCAGTGGGAATGCAAGATTTCTTTACCATATTGGGACATACTATGAAAGAAAGAAAAAGGACTCCCAGAGCTCAAATACCTTTCTCTATTTTCCTTTCTCAGTGTAGGGTCTTTAGCCCATGGAATGAATGGTGCCGCCCTCCCCATCTGAATGGCTTTTACCTCCTCAGTTAAAAATCTCCCTGAAAATAATCTCAGACACACGCAGTCACGGTGACATGTTCTGTCAAGCTGGCAATGAACACAGCTACTGTGCACATCTCTGCAGGTGAACAGCTCCCCAGGACTCACAGCTTAGGAGCAACAGAACTCAGACTTGAACACAGCCATCTGAGCCCAAGCTTTCAGCCTCTTTAGACCATGTGTGGTCACGTAAATAAAAACCACAAACCCATTTTATCAATGGAGGGCAAAACCATCAAGGAACTAGGCATGTGTGGGATGGGCTCCCCCGCTTTCTGGATGGAGAGAGGCTAAACGCACTTCTTTGTGTCTTTGTTGAGTTCATTTCCCTGGGTTCCTTTGTGTGGATTCTGATCTCTGCAAGAAATTCCATGTTCCTTTGTTCTTTGTGGCAGCTGGTCTGAGCGGGAAGGATTTGAAACTCCCTAAACCCTTTGAACGGGCAGAACATTGATCTTCACAAATCATCTGAAACACCCTAAGGGAGGTTAAAAATGACAAGCAGTGTATGTTTTTGTTTTTGTTTTAAGTGAATATACACCAAAGCACTGGGACCTTTTGCCTCACTGCACACCACCAAGGCTTTCCTCCCTCCTTTGTGTGTTTTGTGCTGTCAGATGCTGAGTAACAGAGTCACATGGTATTGCCAGGTGCCTCGCCCTGCTAATGCTCTCCCGTAGTCATGTAGGGTTGATTACCCCCTCCTGTGTGATGTGCTGTGACATATCTTTGAATCCTGGGCAACCCAGGGTACCACACTTCCTGTTGATCCCACCACTGCTTTGACCTTCTGTGTTGGCAGGGACATGACTAGATTTGGTAAGAAGTGCTTGGTGGCTTTTGCACAGCCAGATCTTGATGGCCACTTTCACAGTGTTATGCATGAAGCCTTGATACGTGGCACACCAGAAAGTCTATGTCTCCTGAGAAGGGGCTTCAGCTTCGTAACTAGCTCTGCATCCTTGGCAGTTGGGGCCTGGCACAAAGCTAACATGCTGGCAAAATGAGTTCTGTTAGACTGAGTCTCTGGTCATCTTTCCAGCCCCCTCTCTCAGCAGGATGTCTATGTGTGGTTCAAATCATAGGTTAGGATTATGGTGTCATGTTAGACAAAGCTGGGGTTTCAATTCCAGCATCTCCACTGTCTATGGAGAATGTTCCCAGACCTCACTTTTCTCCTCCACATAAGGAAAATAAGATCACCTGTCTCTGTGAGGTGATTAATTAGGTTAAGTAAGCACCAGCTACTTCAGGGTGCATCTTCCCAACCACCCTATCTACCTGATGAAATAGGGTCAAAGACCTCAGAAGAAAGACCTCAGAAGGCATTCAGGTAGCACTGGTATAGCACAGAGTAGGAGATCAGTAAACACCAGGATAGCACACAGTAGAAGATCAGTAAGCACTAATATAGCACACAGTAGGAGCTCAGTAAGCACCAGCTACTTCACAGTGCGACTTCCCAGCCACCCTATCTATAACCACAAGTCGCAGCTCTTTCTGTTCTGTCCTACCATTGTGTTAGAACACCACATGGTTCCTTCTCTTGTCAAGCTTTTTGATGTGTCTCAAGCATTTCAGACTGTCTCCCAGCCCCCTGCCCCCTGGCCCCTGAACCCTGCCCCCTCCCCTAGCCCCTGGCCCCTGCCCCCTCCCCCTGCCTCCTGTCCGTTGCCCCCTGCCCCCTGCCTCCTCCCCCTGCCCCCTACCCCCTGCCCCCTACTCCTTGCCCCTGCACCCTACCCCCTACCCCCTGCCCCCTGCCCCCTGCCCCTACCTCTCTAGTGCTGGGATTACAGCCTTGTACCAACACACCTATTACATGGTCATACATGGCAGGCTGGCAGTCCTGGTGTTGGGAGTCAAACCTAGGGCATTGTGCATGATAAACACTAACTCTACCAACTTAGCAGCACCTAGGGCCCACATAATTTATTTAAAATATGTCACTTCTTTCAACACTGAATTAAATCTTTACAGGGACTCAATCTCTGATATACTTGATGTTATATGGTCAGCCTAGAATTATAAACCCTTCATAAGGTTTTTTTTTTTTTGGCTAAATAAACAAATAAATTGGGGGATAGCTATGGTCCCAAAACTAAGAAAAATGGAGTGTCTTTTATGAGCCACATTCCAGAGGCTATTTTGTGGTCATTTGCTAATACATTTTCTTGCATTGTTTTTGAAAAAGCAAAGATTATGTGGTCTGGCAGGAAGTTCCCAGTTGGCCCAAACCGAGCAAAGACAGTCAGACCTCAAAGAAATATAGAGCCCTTGGGATGAGGAACAGAAGGTCTTCTATGGCCAGTGAAAGAGACAGGTCCCCTCGCTCTGGCAGGTCCACAGAGACTTGCTCTCCTTGTTTTGTCCAAACCAGCACAAGCAGGCTGGCTCAGATATTGTCACCAATATGACAGTATACCTCCAGCACTCCATAGACTCTCTGAAAATATAATGTTTAATGTGTATTTTAAAGATGCATCATGCAAAGGAAATCACTAGAGTTTTGGGGATACAAAGCCAGTTTTGTCTGGCTGACCATGGTGTAATGTCATTGCGGAGCTGCTGCCAATCAGAGGCATTCAGGAACATGTATTAGTCAAATGAGAAGGCACGCCTCACTGTGACCTATGCAATGAGCCATGGCTTGTGGCATTTCCCTGTTCCCTGGCCTAGGGAATGTAAAAAAAAAACAAAAACAAAAACAAAAAACAAAAAAAAAAACCAACCAACCAACACACACACACACACACATACACACACAAAATCACACACACAAATTGTGCATGCACAGGATTCATGAAAATTTCAAATAGGATCATGTCTTTGAGGAATTTTGAAGTTGTAACATTGATCTCACACAGTATTCCTTAGTTTTCCCAGCAGACATGGGGCAATGTGTTGTGTTCATGATTATTTTTCTCAGGAGAGAGTTGCAGTGAGGACAGATCATGCCATGTGCCTGGAGGCCGCTTGGCTTAAGGAGACACAGGAGGGAAGCCTCAGTGTGAGTCACTGGTCAGTGGTTCCATGCGCTGCTGGGCTACAGGAAGCCATGTGACTGTGGGAGAGGCCTGGCACTCTTCTCATTAATAATCTGGGTCTTGAGTTTCTAGTCTGGAAGTCAGACATCTGAAAGTCTGGACATGGGCTTTTACAGTGTTCACATGGCACAGGTTTGTGGTTTTTTTTTTTTTTTTTTTTTTTTTTTTGGTCTGAGCCTAATATAGGTTTTCCTCTGCAGGCAGTTTCTCCCAAAGCCAGGGGCTTAGGCAAAATGAGCACTGGCTTGAAATCTGTGGGAATCACCAACTTTAGTCTAGGGTCATCAATACCCCAGTAGGAAGCCAATGGGACTTTACTGGAATTTAGCTACTAAGCTCAGGCACGCACAGTTCAGCACCAGAGACAAGCACCACTTGGAACGTGCTGAAAAAGACAGATTCTATCACGCAACTCTTTAGAGCAAAGCACCCTCAGGACGCAGCGTCTGTGCACTGTGGAGGAGGAGTTGTGAGCCGCTTACTACAGACATCCCCAGCCACCTCTCAGGAAGTGCGCCTCTCACTGTCTCTTAATGTGAGACCCGGATCTGAAAGGAAGTGGTATCTGGGGACCAGTACTGGGAGCTGTGGCGTGTTCCCATGGGAACGCCAGGCCCTTGCTTCCGTTATTTATGCAGGCTTGCAGCAGCTGCCACCTTTGGATTCTGGCTTCAGCAAGCGAAGGCAGCAGATCCAAGCACAAAACCAGCCTGGCTGTCTCTCTTTGAAGCCCTCGAATCCTCAGCCTTCTATCTGTGTCTGGCCCTGATTGCTTCACCTGCTACATCAAGTTTCCAATGGAGCCTGAAACAGATTTCATAAAAAGGGACAAACTGGCCAGCAAGTCCCAGCCTGGGAGACGTGCAAAAAAAGAAAGAAGGGGAGCTTATGAGGATGACGGTAGCTATTTCCGGCCTTCGATTACTGAGGATGTTGATATACATACGTTCCCTCATTTTACTTTATTTTTGTTCTACCAGGGTGTTGGCCACCTGCTTGGAAGATTAACAGTGGCTGGATGCAGACCCAGGGCTTTGGAGAAGTTATTGTTCACATCAGAAGCGGCATTGTGAATAGGCTAGCATGGGCTTTACAGAAATTCTGCCTCATTCCCTGAGATGAAAGCACTTCACATTTAAGCAGAAAGAGCTAGAGACGTGAGCCCACCCTTTAGCCATCTCGTCCTTCAGTGGTGCCTCTGGCCTCTTATTGTAACCATGCTTTGCTGGAGTGGCCTGCTCACCCTGTGAGGACAGATATGGGTCCAGCCTGCCGACCCCTTGGCCTTGAAAACACTGGCGTTTTAGCAGTGACTTTCTAGACAAAGTAAGGAACGAGGGAAGCAGAGAAGGCGCCGTACAAATGGCAGCACTTGGGAACTGTGGGGATGGATCCACTGGTAAAGGCTTGCCTTGCAAGCATGAGCTCTCTCCTCATAGTGGGGTGTGCCACATGTCTGTCATCCCAGCACTCCAGAGGTATAAGCAAGGGGATGAGAATTTAGAGTAATTTTTTTTTTTTTTGCTATATAGGAAGACTGAGAACAGCTTGGGCTATATGACACTAAAAATTAAAACAAATCAAAAGCCTTACCTGAAAATACAAGAAGTGAATGGAGGGAGAAGGTACGGAAAAGGCATGGGTAGAGATACATGAGACGCACAGTTTCTGAAAGTCTCTGTTAGTGCTCAATAATCCTAGCCACCATAGCCAAAAAGCAGATTGTCCCACTTGGCAGCTCCTTTTCCTTCCCTTGCTCGCTCCAGGCCAACATTCCCTGAGGTATACTATCCTTCAGGCTTTTCTTACTCCAGCTGGGCTTTGCTTAGATTGTCTGTCCTCTCTCGGGACACACACATACTTCTGCCAGACTCACCCCCTAAATCCAGCACTGTAGCTGGCTCCTGCCTGCTACTGTGCCAGCCAGTCAGATCTCAATGCAGTGTTGTTTCGGAAACTGGTTCCCAGGGAGTGGTTCCTGGATTATCAACCTCAATCCCCTGTGCAGGGCTGGAAACATGGGCAGTGGGCCCAGTAGTCGGTGGCTCCCAAGACCTCCACGTGACCCCAGTCCCTTCTTGTTTTGACGATCACTAGCTCTGTCACAGACCTGGACCTCTGGCTCCAGACAACTGGACTTCAAGACTCCTTCTCACCTCATGGCCTCGTCTCAAATCCTCCTCGCACGCCCTCGGCTATATTCCTTGGGTGAATCACTTTCTAAGCCTCATTTCTCCATCGTCTAGATGAGTGAGAACCTGTTCACGTTGCCACTGGGAACGGAACATTGCACATCTGGCAGAATGGTTGACCACAAAGTTTACATTTATGGAGGCTCATCCAAAGCCCACCACTGCTAACTGTCCTTACCAACCCTGTAGTGATGCTTCGGCCTATTCTTGCAGCTGGTTCTGCAGACCCACTTCCCATTTCCTGGGCAGGCCTTGTGCCCCTAGCGCTGTGCCTCGCTCATCTGTGGGCTCAACTGCTAGAAGTGTGTCATTGAGAAATGACACATGCCAGAAAATTCTTGACAGTAATTAAGCGTCTTGGGGAAGAAGGTTTGTGGATTGCATGGGGGTGAAAATTCTAATGGACCTTAATGAGGCATTGGCTTACTCTTTAACCTGAGAAAATAGAGTAATTCAGTTCGTTTATTCCCATCTGTAAAATGGGATTAATGTTATTAACCTCCTCTAAAGGAATTACAGCTGTTGATGGAGGACGTAGTGGAAAGTCACCCACAGCTATGGAAAATGATTTTCATGACAGATAACGAGTAACATCTGCCAGAGGAGCTGCAGAAGCAGCAGGCCACTCATAATCTCTCTCACTGGGGC
>OU015753.1:105324610-105349283 GCA_907169655.1 Acomys percivali
AGAGAGACAGAGACAGAGACAGAGACAGAGAGAGACAGAGAGACAGAGACATACATGCATATATATACTTTCCACACACATACATACACACATGCACACATGTGCAAGCACACATACACACATGCATGCACATTTTAAAAGGAAAGGTGTTAGTCCAACTTAACAGCAGGAAATGGAAAAGAGCCCAAAGGAATGTTATAATCTTTCAACTATGTTTTATCTCCATTTTAAAACATAAAGATAGGTATTAATTTATTAATTTCCCTTAATAGCTATGTAAACTTGTTAAGTCATCACTAAACTAAGAATCATCCACACATTAAAAAGGTAAGTAGGAATGCTGATGCCGACGCAACAGGAAAATTTCAAAAACCCGAGACTCAGTGGGCAGTAAGTACCCCGTAGCCACACATTCTCCACTCCTTAGCAAGTGACACGGAAGGAACAGACATCAGTTCTATTTGCCTAATATTCCTGTAATTTATTTTTCCATGTGTTGGCTGACCTGTATAAAAATCATCTTTTATGAGTAATAAAGGGCACCTTAGGATACAGTAGAAGAAAACAGTTTGCTTGAAACCTATGTATTTAGGTGGCTGCTTTCTAAGCATCTGAAATCTTTTCCATTTTTATATTGGACTCTAGCATTTAGTATGGACACCCGCAGAAATTAAAGAAAGATATGTGCCACAGCCTTTCAGTGATTTTCTTCCTGTCATGTACTGCATCAGTTGATATTACAGACACACATACCATGAATGTGCTAAGTGAATTTAGGGATAAACAGCCTCTGCAAAGATGGCAGAGACGCTTTCAGTCACATGTACACCTGGCATTGGGCCTGCTTATAAGTGGGGGCTTTACATGTGGGAGGAAGTAAACTTCTTAGAGAGATGGAGGTGAAGGGCATTGTAAATACTTTGGAGACTGGAGTGGCACGCCTCTGATATTCGTGCACACACACGCCCCCCCGCCCCGCACGTCTAATGCTTGTTAAAATGCAAGCTGAGACTAGCTCAGTCTCCGTGGGCCAATCTTTCCAACCGATGCTGAAGGGCCTGCTCAGGGCCCTCACTGTGAGTAGCAAGTGTGTGCTCACTTGCTCCATTGCATGTGGTCCTCGCACAGGAGGGGATTTTGTGGTGTCACACAGGGGACTCACATGAGAGCAGTTCTGTCTCTCCTTCAAGAAATCAGCTAGGAGGGAAGAGCCACAGGCTTTGGAGTCAGGCGGATCCAGGTTCAGACCATGGCCTGCTTACTAGCTGTAAAGCCTCCAACAGGCTGTTCATTCTTTCTGGCTCCAGCTTGCTTATTTGTGGAATACTGACACTTGGTGAGTTTTACTGTGGAAGAACTGTGCTTGTCAGTGTTGTGACTAGCCTACAAACAATTCACAGTGTCTCAAACATGGCTAATGATGAAAGCATACCATGTATCTTCTTCCATGGTTTGGCCAATTTAACATTACCATCAGTGAACACAGCAACGCTATCCACTCTAGAATTCTCTCCTTGAGTGGAGGTTATACCCACCTCTGTGGAAGGAGCAGTACTATGTTACCCACTGGGTACTATGTTACCCACTGGGAAGTAAGCACTTGATTCTCACCAGGAAACAAAGCAGATTTCATTCACCTGCCGTCATTGCAAAGGAAAATATGCAGCGTGGAAAGTACCCACTTGTGAATTCTTCAGACTTACTTGTGATTGAGGCCCTTCAAACATATGCTCATATATATGGGCATCCAGTTAATGCCACAGATAATAACAGCAGATGCTCTTCCCTCTTTTGTGGTTAATACAGGGCCTGTTTTCTTCCTGGGCCCATGATGTTTTCTGATAGCTCTAATTGCTATTACTTAAGTACAAGAAATACCGAAATCCATAGATTCAAAAGGGATAATAAGAAACAATGCCCCTTTAAAATAAAAACATCATTTTTAAATACCAGCAAGCCAAAGGAAGGGAGATGTCACTCTTGCTGCTCTGTGAGGGTTAGATCCCGTCCATACAGAAGATACTAAAGGTGAAAAGAAAGAGAATCTGTGGGAAATTAAAGCTGTCACTCTCAGCAGTGCCATTGTGAGAGAAACTTCAAAAATCCATTTGGAAATCATGGCTCTTGTATCGCAGTCATTACGGAGACGCTAGCATCACCCACTTATTCCTGCAAACATAGCAACAGTTGCCATGTGAGCAGGAGCTCTGCAATACAAACAGTGGAGTCGATGTCTCAGGGCGGGGGCAGCTGGAGTCAGGGCTGCTGTGGCGCGGAACGCGGTGCCACCTGTATGGGTTTAATTAGGCTGGCTGTTCTCTCTGGTCCCTGTGCCGTGTCCTGTCAGACATTCCAGGGGAACAGAAGCAGTTTCAAACAGCGGCGTTCAGATTAAATCTTACATTCGGTGGCACACAAACACAAACCAAAGGCAGAATTTTGCTTTGATGTGCACAAGGGTAGACACGTGGCCAAGGGTTTCTTTTCATTTCCAGGAACAGAACCCTCACAGAACTCTTGTCATTAGGAAGTCAGTCCACTTGTTGCTGTCACAATATGTCTTTCCATCTAATTGAAAATGGAGAAGTCTGTCACCATTTACCGAGCAGTTTGCCGCTGGCGAATCTTCACAGGTTCCCTTTATGTGGCTGGGAATTAGTTAATTAGTATTACAAAATGCTTCGCAAGGAGCCGGCCCTTCAGGTCACCACGGAGGCCCTTCCAGGCTGCTAACTAGCTTACCATGGGATACGAAGGAGCGGACTGACAGCGACAGGTCAGCCCAACAGAGGAAAGAGTCTTCACTTGCTCTCAAGTGAGCTGTTGTAACCTAAATATGTCACTTTCTCACTCTTTTCATGAAAATCTTTTATGTGTGGCAATAAATCGAGGTCCTGAAAGCTTTCTTTTTAAGAGATACCAATTTTGCACGCACATGGGGTTTTCTCCTAGCTCCACTTTTATTAATTTCCCATCCTCGCAGCACGCCTTCTGGCCGGAATATTTTGTTTGATATTCTTTCTTTGACATTTTTCCACAGAGAAAGGTTGTTTCAATCTAAGGCTGGTTTTTAAAAGTCACGGACTGGATTGACATTGCCCTCCCCCCACCCCCCGGCCCCCACTCCTTAACTTTGCAGCTGTAGGCCTTTGTTTGAGGGGAATTCTCCAATCTCGCCCCACCGCACAACCTGCAGCGCTCCCACTGATGGCCAGATGGCGCTAGTGAGCAAGCCAACTCAACAAGCAAGGCTAATGCAAGCCCTGTCTCACTAAGGCAGAATCCCTGCGGCTGGAGGGCAGCAGTTGGCGCTGTGGGGGGTCTCTATTTCACGTCGGAATCAGGGGACGTTGGGAAATGTCACTGTGGTGCTTTGCAGGTATGACAAAGGGGCTGTGCTGAATAAAGAGTTTTATGAAAACATTAAATGGTTTACAATACAGATGAACGTTCTAGAGCCTTGAACATGGAAATAATTTTAACATGTTCTTTCTTTAACGTGTGTGTGTGCCCTTGTGTGTACTTTTGTGTTTGTGTCTTTCTGTGTGTCTTCGTGTGTAGAAGTGCCATTGTGCATGTACCATGGTGAGTATGTGGACAGCTTAGAAGCTGGGTTCTCACTTACGCTTTGATTAAGACAGTGCCCTTTGCTGCTTGCAGTCGGCAGCTGCGTACAGCAGGCTGTGTGGCATGCCCACAGAGGGAGATTCTCCTGTCTCCACATACTGTCTCTTTCTAGGAGGCCAGTGCTTGCCGATATGCAGATATGCACTGTGGCTTCTGACTTCTACATGAGTTCTGAGGGTACAAACTCACATACTCACATTGGCGTGCCAGCTCCCACCCCCCCTGTACTTTATATCTCACCAGGCCATAGCTCCGTGGCGGCTCAAACCTACGCATCAGGATGCACGCACGGCTGTGGGTTTCCTTCTTATCCCCAGACCCCACAACACCAGAAGCTTCCCTGCTTTCATTAATTAGGAAAATTCATGAACAACTGAAGAAATACTTGAACTTAAAAAGATAAAAAGCAGCAGATAACAGATGTGCTGGCTCCTGCTTGGATTCCGACTCTTTGCCATGTATATTTTCCCACTCCAGACCCTTAATGAGCTGAGTACTGACCTTGAGCAAGTGAGTGTCATAAAAATTATATACTCCAGAGTGACAAATATCCAGGAAAAAAACTGCCTGGCCCCTAGATCTAGGCAAGTGACATCTTACTCTCCTCATTATACAAAAGTGACAGAGGGGTATACGCTCAGCATGTGCTTCCTTTCAGACAGTCGGCTTGGCTGAAGGGTAAGATGCTTAAATAAGCATCGAACTCCAGTGAAAAAGCTCATTAGCTGTACTTTCAATCAGCTATCTTGGAGAAGGCCAATAACCACGTTGGAAGGCCAAGGACACCATCTTCTTATTGTTTTCCACGATTTGTAAATATTAGCATGATTTACACGTAGCATCAGCTTTTGGTCCAGGATCCCTACTGTGTCTATGAGTGAGGAAGGACAGTGCCGTCATCACCTCATTACCAGAAAATCAGGGGTTTTGTTTATTTTTCTTTCTTGCACCACGTGTCAGCCTAAAGACCGCTGTTCCAGAGAACGTGAGTTCTGTAGAGTGACTGTGTTAATGGAGAACACACTTAGTGAACGTGAGAAGAAGCCAAGCTTGGCAAAACCTTGATCCAGAGGAGAAATTGCATTACAGTAGAGTTATCTTCTAACCTGGCCCACGTGAGCCCTTCTAGTTGTCACACTCCTAGAAGGCGGCCAGTACCTCTTGTTGTGTGTTGTGATTAGAGACTGCTGTTTTTCCAAGTGTTCTGAGAGCCTGATTTGGAGAGAGATGACTGGAGACAATGGGGGGGGGGTAGTCGAGTCTACAGGAAGCTAAGTACAATTTGTACCCTAGGAGGTAAAATGAAGCAAGGTGATCGGTATAGAGTTAGTAAGAAAGGAGGGAGTTTCCCTGTGAGCAACAGAGGAGTACACTTGGTGCCGAGAGTCTACTGCAGCTGGCACACTATTCACTGGAAGCCGTTCAGCACCACAGACAGCTCCTCATCGCAGCCTGGGACCCACCCCACCGGAGAGAGCCAACTCTTGACGTTGTTAAGGAGAGTCTGATACACGTACAGATAGGAGCCTAGCACAACTGCTTGGTGACTCACAGTCAAGCACTAGGCAGAGCTCGGGAAGGCCCATGGAAGAGTGTGTGTGTGTGTGTGTGTGTGTGTGTGTGTGTGTGTGTGGTGTGATGTAAGTACCCAGAGGAGACAGGGATGCAATGAGGACCAATTGAGTCAACTAACCCAGACCGATGGGTCTTGTGGAGACAGAAGCAGTAGCCAAAGAGCAGGCATGGACTGGACCTGGGCCCCCTATACATATGCAGCTGATGGGCAATTTGATCTTCTTGTGGGTCCCCTATGAGCTGAGCAGGTACTTCCTCTGACATGGACTCTGCTTCCTCATTTCGATCACTTCCCCCTGGCAGGGCTGCCTTGCCTGGCCTCAGTGGATTAGGATGAGCTGATGCCACTTGATGTGCTGGGATGAGCTGCTGGTTGTGGGGCTCCCTTTTTCTGAGAAAAAGAGGAGGGGGGAACCATAAGGAAAGAAGGCGGGGCTATGACCAGGGTGTAAAGTGAATATACAAATTAAAAATAAAATTTAAAAAGAGTATTTCAAGCCTGTTGAAGTTTTGCCTTAAGAGGCAATAGGACCACTCCCTGAGGCAGGCTCAGATTCAGTTGCGAGCTTATTTTTCCACCACTTAATAGTTTCCCATCCATTATTTAAAACTGCAGCTCTCAACTTGTTTTCCTTGAAGAATGGGAAATTTCAGTGATGCTTCACAAGACCGCTATTGGAATTAAGTGGCCTCATTTTTATGAAGGCTGCCCTGCACACTTGCCACTCAACAGCAGGCATTCAGTACTTACCTTGTGCCGGACACCGTCCTAAGTAATGCAGTGTAGCACGGAAAGGAGAGAGCTGCTTGCACACACAATGCGCTCGCTTACAGTCTAGGCCAACATGAACAGAAGAACGAGTGGCTGGCCGAGGCCATCACTCCACAGAGACATATGTGCCCTGAAGCTTTCATGTTGATTGTTGTTGGCCTCAAAGTGTGGCAGATACAACCTTGACCCAAGCAAGGTCGAAGGTTGGATGATGAATACCTTCAAAGAGCTGTGGTTCTCAAGCTGGGAAAATGGCTTAGAAACACTGTTCTCCCAGAGGACCCGGGTTGGGCAACTTACAACCAATTGGGACTCCAGTTGCAGAGTTCCAAGCCCCCTTTTTGGCTTCTTCAAAAACCTGTGCATACATGTTATATGCTAAAAAAAAAAAAAAAAAAAAAAAGATGCACCCCACACATGGAATAATAAAAATATGGACCAAAGGAAGAAAGAAAAAATAAAAATCTTTACAAAGTCTAAAATCCTCAAGAGACAACCAAGGTAAAGGAGATGGTCTCTAGATAATGTGGTGGTAGTGGGAGGGAATATAGCCCAAGGATATATGTATATAGAAAATTTAAACAATTTATGAGCAATGATTCTGGATGTCGGCATTCCAAGATGACAAAAATAAGTGAAATCAGTTCATTTGTGAGGTGGCCTACCCAAAACAAGAGGAAGAAAGAAAGGGCGCAGGCTTTTTACAAGGAACATGAGGCCTAACAGAACTAAGTCCAAGGGCAGGCAGAAGAGACATTGCAGGCAAGAAGGCCAAGAATCCAAAGAGACAGCCATGTGACCAGCACTTAAGAACTGAAAACGAGAAGTCTAGTCAGAGAGCATAAAATAAATGTTCTTAAGGAGAAGAGAATAAATGTGTATGGAAGGTAAAGAGACTTTTAAAACTGCGTGACAAAAGTTTAAATGGCAACCCCAACAAATACAAGGAAAAGAAGTTAAAAAGGAATTGACTTGGAAACAGACAGAAAATCAGACAGAGCCATTCGGAGGGTTTAATAAAATAAATGTGAAAAAATTTACCTAATGTGTAGCAGAGAGATAAATCATAGTTGTTATACCCTCCCTACAAAGATACATTTAAACACACTTGATTTACTGACCAAGACCTTAGACCTTCCTGACACATATGTCTGTGTGTTTATGCATATTCTATTTCCCTATATGTGTTCTAAATAGATATATTTAAAATATGCTATATATATAGTGAGGTTTTTTCCTTTTTTTCTTTTTTAATTTTATTAATTTATTCGAAGTAAGGCTGGAGACACTGTCAACAGGAAAAAGCGACAGCCTACAGACTGGGAAAAGATCTTCACTAACCCTATATCTGACAAAGATCTAATATCCAAAAATATATAAAGAACTCAAGAAATTAAACACCACCAAACCAAATAACCCAATTGAGAAATGGAGTTCAGAACTTAACAGAGAATTCTCAACAGAGGAATATCGAATGGCTGAGAAACACTTAAAGAAATGCTCAACATCTTTAGTCATCAGAGAAATGCAAATCAAAATGACTGAGATTCCATCTTCCACCCACCAGAATGGCTAAGATCAAAATTTCAAGTAACAGCAATGCTGGCGAGGATGTGGAGAGAGAGGAACACTCCTCCATTGCTGGTGGGAATGCAAACTAGTACAGCCACTTTGGAAATCTATCAGGCACTTTCTCAGAAAACTGGGAATAGGGCTTCCTCAAGACCCAGCTATTCCACTCCTTGGAATATACCCAGAAGATGCTCCACCACACAGCAAGGACATATGCTCAACCATGTTCATAGCAGCCTTATTCATAATAGTGAGGTTTTTCACAGAGCATACATTTAAGGTAAAACAGTGTTGTCTAGTGAGTAAGGATCATCCGGACACTCTGAAGGCCACTGACCATGGCTTCTGGGAGCCAACAAATATCAGGCAAGAGAAATACAACTAAACCACACACAGTATCATTGGAGTGAGATAGAAAAGACAAGGACAGACTTTAAAATCAGTTAGGACAGGAAGATTAGAAACAAAAGACAAATTATATGATTTATATGTAAAATGTTACTAGCAACAGAGAACCTAACAAGGTGTGCAACAGGATTTTGAATTATGTGCAGAAATGAACTTCCCTAATCCTGTACCCAGAGAGTGGCTATCTGTAGAGAAAGGGAGAGAAAAAAAATCTCCAATTGTCTGGGTTCATATGTCTACTGTTACAATAAAGGAAATTTTAAGATGCATTTGAGGAAAAGAAAACAACACTAGGCTATAGATGTGACAAGTCGGAGCCATGGATAATAAAGAACAAATATGTCTAAGCTTAAAGAAACCACAGATTCACAGAACAATATGTAAGTGTGGAGTTTTAAAAGTCTTGGTGAAACCAAAATATTGGAAAATAAACACAAAAAAATGGTATGGTAAGATGCCAGAGCGATGACTCAGTGGATAAAAGTGTGGGTTGCTTTTCAAGAGTGCTAGGTTCAGTTTCCAGCAACTACATAGTAGAGCAACTCAGAGCTGCAAGTAACTCCAGCTCTGTGGAGAAGCTGCTGGCCTCTTGCGGCCACCACAGGCAATGGGCACTCATGTGTACATACCCTCCCTGCCCCCACATGCATACAGATGCTTAAAATTATATCTGTGTAAACCTGGATAGAATGCTTTATAGTATCAACATGATCTATGGATTTTTGTTTTGTGTGGGGGATAATAAAAATAGAGATCACGATAAACTCATGTGGATTAAAGTTCATCTAAATAAGTGCAAAATCTATACTAAATGGATGGTGAAGGGGACTCACTATGATAATGATACAAGATCTTCCCATGTGAGTCTTTGGGCTTATACAGCTGTACTCAAAGTCTTGGCTTCCTTTGTGGCAGAAAATGTAAACTGTTTTAAAAAATTAGTATGGAAGAATAACAGCTAAAAGCAAAAAGGAATAACAAAGATTAAAGGAGTCTTAAGAGGTAGAAAGGAGTCTAATAATGCAACTGGCTCTTAATAATGAAGGCCGTTGGCTTTGAGACCAGGATAGAGAATATATCTGCAGAGAACAGAAGAAGCATAAACTGGCCCTGTGTACCCGATGAGCCTTCATGTAAGAAAGCACAGCTGCCATCGGGAAGGGGTGATTGTTCTTACCTGAAAGGAGGGAGGGTGGAAGAAAAGGAGCAATTTATAATCAGTCATGCTCTCTTGCTTCTGGGCTGCCCTTCCTGCATCGTTAATACAATCTTTCTCAGCCATTTTCATGCTAAGCAATTTATTTATTTTTTTTATAGAACACTTATGGTGTGATATGGCGGTTTCCTCGCTCACATCACATGAAGTAAGTGGCAGTTACATTTGTCCTAAGGAGGGTGTTTTTGCTTGAATGTGCTAGCACAACTCAGGATAGTTCTAATTTATTACAAATTAAAATGTTTAATATTTCACCACCACCATCCCCAGAGTTAGACATCTGAATAAGTTCAGAGGAAAAGAGAATTTCTGATCTCAAAGTATTTATAAACCAACGGGGAGTAGGACACATACTTGTGTGGCGACGTGAAACAAGTGCACACGGTGGCAGCACGTGGTCATCTGTGCAGCATGTGCCAGGAAGGGGATGGCCACAAGGGGGCCATCTGCAAGCTGCAGTGATTAATAGTGAAACAAGCATGGGCGGTTGGCCCATGTTTGGACAAGAATGAGGTGTGGGCAAGGTTAAAAGCCAATTAGGCTGGCAGATTCAGCATTGGGAATCTATGGGATATCGTGTCTATTCTAGGATGTCTACAGTGTATCTTTTCAGGGCATTTTGTGAAGGGTCATTTTGAAGTGTGTAGGATTACCCAAACATTGGCCCCAGTCAGTAACTACCTCTAGTCGTTCAAACTACAATAAATTCCTCACACAATTTCTGCAAACTCAAGTGAGGAGAATCAGACCTCTTTGTGTAAAACCGCAGGGGATGCAGGATGAAATGTGTTTTGCTAATGACCGGGATGAAGCTCCACCCACTGATGGTGGCAATGGAGGAATGGTGATGGTTTCAAAAGCTCTACATGAGGAAGCACATGCTGCTAGTACATAGTGTGGGACAGGGCCGTGGAGAGGCAGAGCAGGAGAGAAGTTAAAGATGTCACCGTGCTGAAGAGGTCAAGGTTGGATTGTGGACTGTGGTTTTCTCCCTCTCTTTGCTATCCTGTGTGTTTGCCTGTGTGTGTGTGTGTGTGTGTGTGTGTGTGTGTGTGTGTGTGTGTAGAGAGAGAGAGAGAGAGAGAGAGAAAGAGAGACAGAAAGAGAGAGAGACAAACAGAGAGAGACAGAGACAGAGACAGAAACAGAGAGAGAGAGAGAGAGACAGAGACAGAGACAGAGACAGAGACAGAGACAGAGACAGAGAGAGAAGTGGCACCAGGGATATCACAAAAGGCATACAATGGAGTGGAGAAAAGAAACAAAATATGGAGTCATTTAAAACCATCCTGGAGAGGATTCTGAAAATAATTATGAGTTGACAAGGGAAAATTTTGGGGATAAAGAAATGATTAGAAGTTAAAGAGATAACTGAGGCCTTCAAGAAATTTCCACAGACGAAAGGAGAAGGGAAGATTGCAGAGTGGAGGACCTGACCTACTATGTGCTCGTTACATGGAGCCACGATATTGCACAATTCTAGTATTCTAGGAAAACTATGTGTGAATTGAGACTTCTGCACGTTATCTTTACGTTGTGTGAATTGAATATGTTCTCAGTGCACTAGGCAAGCTACTTAGAGAGTCCTTGTTTGGATTAATCCCAAGGGAGTCTGTTTCAAAGCTTTGAGGTCTGGATCCCCTGTGTCTTCTCCTGGACAGCTAACTGGGTCACAGTGCTATTCCCGGAGCTCGGTGCCACACAAACACTAATTGGTTTTTGCATCTGAAAGGTTGTTCATCACTTTGTCATTTCTAAATTTAACATGATGTAATCTGTGCACAAGATGGGAGATTTCAGACCCTGTGGGAGGAGCAAGTGCCACATGCCGAGTTTCTAAATATATCTGGACACAAAATATTTTAAAAGAGGCAGAACTTCACAAATGGTTTCCTTAAACTCAGTTTGCGATTTCAGTCAGAATTAGCAATTTCCTATTATATTTTTTTTTATGGAGGAAACACCTGACATCTTCCCATCTTGAAATTTGTTTTATAGAGATAAGTATGCATACAAACAGTGGAAACCTGCATTAAACTGAGAGTTTTCACATTCCAATCTCCTGGCTGTTGCCGTCATAACTAGAAGATTGCATAACTTCTATGCAGCTATTTGGTACACTGTTGAGAAGCCCAAATCTATATGTCAGTGGGGAACCACAGGCCAAGCTTTGTATACATTTTTTTTCAGAATCATAGTGATACACATGCAAAATTATACTTCCTGTGTAATTGAGTGAGTTAGTTACAAGGCCCAGTGCTCAGACTTAAGTAGACAAGGACTCAGCCACCCTTTAGAGCAGCCTTGATCAAATTGGGAGGCTGGCAAGATCTCCTCTTCCATTTTGTGCCAGCACCTGCATCTCCTCCCACAGGGTGACCTGCAGGTTAGCACCATGCCTGCTTTGCTGTGTTGGAGCTTCTCAGAACCTAACCCTGACCAGCTCTAATTGATCCTGGTCACTGGCCCTTTCTGAGCTTCCCAGATGATTCTAACATGCAAAGTTGAGAATCGCCCTAGGGCGTCTAGCCCAAGGCCCTGCTGGCTTTAGTCCATCCATTCCTGAATCCTTGGGCTCTTTCAATTTAAGAACTGGTTGCCCACCTCCCTTCCTCAGCCTTCAGTAAAACAAGCTGAAAAAGCAGGCTTGCAAAGAGTGCTTGAATCCATTCCTTGATCCACTTCCAGGAAAAAAAAAAAAGAAAAGAAAAGAAAAAGAAAAAGAAATGGGAGAAGGCCAGAAAACACAAGCATTGTCAAAACACAACCAGCTTCTGGAACCCACTGCCTCCCGCGCCAGGGGAATTTATAAAGCACAGCAGAGAGGCTTGTGCAGAAGCCCGGCTCAGCCTCCTGCTTGTTCGCTCGGGAGAATTGCTTGTACTTCTGAGCCCGTTTCTTCATCTAAATAAACTGAAATGTCTATCTCTTACAAAGCCTAATTACACAACTATTCACAGTATTTAAAACAGTGTCCTGTATTTCACAGGTGTTTCAGGGTGTCAGATATTTAAATAGAATAACAGAGAAACAGCCAGAGCCTGTTCACTGATTCCCCTCTAAATCCATAATGATTACCACATATCGAGCCAATTCATCCCATTTTCACTCTCTATCTGCTACACAAATATTTGTTGCTTGATGCCCTGATGTCAGTCAGACCGCTCGACAGTTGGATGTAGCAGTTCTTCTCTTGACTCATAGTACATTTTTACTAAATACCTCATTTGGATATGTATATCATAGATCTCAAATAAATCAAGGACTTTGCTTGCAGGGGTGGGGCTGTAAACAAACTGACCTTCATTTCACCCATGCTGCAAATGGGGGCCTACAATGTTAAGAGAAATGTGCAGGGAGAAAAGGGAAAACAAAACAAAACAGAGTCCTACCACCACCATCACAAAGGGACAGCAAATAGAAAAGAGGCCGCTGGGAAAATGAAGGAAGCTGCTCAAAGAACCGACTGGGCTGTGCACTGGCTCGTGTTAGCTTTCGGCAGAGGACTGTCTCCTTAGGATCTTGCTGTGTGGAGAAGCAAGCTCCTGTCCATTTGCCTCACCTGCTGTGCCTCCCCATCCATTCGCCTCGCCCCACGTGCTGCTGTGCCTCTTGCTCTGTGTCATTCTCTGAGTCGCCTGCAGCAACAGACCTGTGCTCTGTGCATGGGCCTACTTGTATCTGTCAAGCACTCTCTGCCAGAGCAGTAGCTCTCCTCCATTCTGTAGCTCAGCCTCTTAACTCTAGACTAACTATCATGTGACTGTTGCAGAAATATCATGATCAGACTGCTCGGAGAATTAGTTGACAAAAAACACATGTTGGGGATGAGAAACACAGGTATAACTGGAAGATGGTCATGTGGCTGGACCCAATCAAATGTTATCCTGAGATTAAGTCAGTGAATTTATGAAATTATGCCAAAGGTAGAAATCCAATAACAAATGATATCGGATAGGCCTGGTTACACATCATAACTGCTCATACTTAATTCCAGAATGTTCCATAGATTAGAGATGTTATGATTCACCTGTATGTCTCTTCCTAGCTGTTTCTGAAACTCCTTTTTCAGAGGATGGATACAAGTTTAGAAAGCAATAGTAGGAGGAAGTGTAAGTAAGACTCTTGGTAGCTCCCCCAAGGGAACTCCGCTGCATTTCTTCTCATGTCTGTCTAATAAATGACATCATTCTTGGTTTGCGTCCATCAGCCTGTGATTTTATATTCCTCTCTGATGACAAATAACTGTTGCTGTTACCGTTGTTGACCCTGGGACTGTTGGCTGTGATTAGCCTATGCCAGAGGCTGAAACATGAGGAAAGGCTTGGAGCATGCATGCGAAACTTGCGTCTTTGTTAGTGGGGACAGCATGCTTTCCATTAGCATGTTCTGATGTGCATCTGAGGAGGATGAGAGTCACAGAGCAGACCTTCATGCAGTCTAGTCTGCTGCCAAGTTTTCCTAGAACCAGCCCTGTGGACATCTGCTAGAAATGACTGGGTGTGGCCGTCAGTCCTGGCTTCCGGCATGAACAATTACACAGACATCTCAAAGCAATAGATGGCCTTTTAAGCTCTCCCTGACCCTACAGTGAGGCCGAGGGATGAAATGCCTGCCTGTAGGAAACTGGGTCGTGTGAATGGAGTGGCCAAGAAAGAGGAATTCTGATCAGTATGTTTTCTCTGTTTAACATAATAAAAGAATTTTTAAATGAAAATTTCAGAGGTATTTGCTACATTAATAATGTTTTATAAGGACCTATAAGTATAGCTCCCAGATTCCACTGTCTGAAATAGAGCTGATGATCCCCTTTAAGAAGTTCCTCCAAAGCTTCTCTTTCCCATAAGTTCTTGGCAGCATCAATCTGTTTTGTTGTTGTTGTTGTTGTTGTTGTTTGTTTGTTTGTCTGTTTCCTTTTAAATAGATTCACCTGTTGGTTCATATGGAATAGGTCATGTCTCCCCTGTCTGTTGAAACCCCAATATCTCACACAGTTGCATTGAATATAGTGTCTGTGGAAAGGTAATTAAGATGAAGTAGCTCTGAGGGTGGAGTCTGGAGTTAGGGAAAGTGATGCTCTTATAGGAGAGTGATGATACTCTCATGTCCCCCTACCCCCATGAAGGACCAGAACTCAGCCATGAAAGCACTCTGGTGTCATACTCCCCCCGCTGCACACCTGTAAGGAAATATACCCAGCTCCTGAAGTCACACGTTGTTGTTTACACACCTATTGGATCCTCAATTTAGTGAGGTCATACAACAGGGACTCTGTAGATATGGTTTCAATGATTATCCATAGTTTCTATCTTTTGAAGGCTTAACAATTCTGTAGAGCATGGTGCCTCTCACACATCATCTCTCTGTCATTTGATGGACACTTGAGTTGTTTCCCTGTAGGGCTATCATGCACACGGCTGCCATAAACATTTGTGTACAAGGCTTGCTTTGTTTTCAGATCTGTTTTCAGTTTTGTGGGCTGTATCCCAGGACCGGAACTGCTTAGATATGAAGATGTGTGCAGCTCTAAATGTCTGGTGCTCTATCACCAGGACTGTTTTCAGGTTCATATATAAGAAACTTTCCTTGAATCCACCATAAAATACATTTGATAATTTATAATACTTCACCACTTTACAGCAGACATTTCTCTTAGCTCACTGCTATTACTGACAACTTAGAGAAGAGCCTAAACTAGCAAAGAATATAAGGAAAGTGGAATCAAAACTCTTTCAGTGTTTCCAGGCGGGACGTCCCAACTCTTCTAGACAGCGTCATCCAGGAGACTGACCTGATCAGGAGCTGAGGTCTGGATTTAAAATAAGACCCTTGTTGACATAACACTTGCCTTTGGGACCACGCAGCATAGGACCTTGCATTTAGAGCATATTTCAACTCAAAGCGGCTCTGCAGTGCTGCCATGTGGCTCCGGCCAGGCCCTCTGCAGCCCACCAGGCAATCAGAGGACGAGGAAGGCGACAGAGAACCGCTGCTGTTACTTGATGCAGGAGACATAAGCTGGATGGAGAAGGCATGGATGGCCTTGTTTACTAAGTTACTGTAACAGGCAACTGTACTTTCACTTTCTATGTGAGGACACTCGCTTTTCCCTTCGACCTCTGGTGGTGAGACCTGCTCAGTTTAATCTACGTTTTAACACATTTCCTATTTTGAGAGCTGGTATAATTCTTATTCCTATCTTCCCCAAAACACAGTAAGCCCAAATTAAATTTATAAAATCTATTTCATATGATTATTATTTGATGATCAAAAGATACACCACACTGTTCACTGTGGTGGTAAGATTCATCCACGGCAGAGCTCCTTTCAACTGTAGCTGTGGTTTTCCCAGACATAAAAAAAACAGATTTGTACACTCTCTTACTTCCTTTTCACTGCTGTGATAAAATAAGGGATAAAGGTTTTTCCTTAGTTCACGGTTCAAGTCTATCTTGGTGGGGAATTTAGGGCAGCATGAGCTTGAAGCAACTCTGAGATCTAGTGCACAATCAGGAACCGGAGTAGTGCGTAGTGCGCCCCCTCAGCTCACTTCCTCCTCTTTGCACCCTCTAGGGTCTCTCTCCAGGGAAGGGCCTCAGGCCCAGTCAAAATGGGTTCTCCCTTATCAGTTAACGTAACCAAGGTCATCAAGGCAGCGGCTCACAGGCACCCATGACCCAGGTGCCTGTGGGTCACGTCAAGCTGACAACAGTAACTGTCATACACACTTTTGTAAGAATACATTCATTTTGTAAGATGAAGCATGGTTTGATATCTGGTAAATGGTTTTCCCAAAGAGAAGAAAACCAACCTCTTAGCTAACTGCTGGTCCTTTTGGTTCATGGAGATTTTCTTATTCTTTTGGCAAAAATCCCTCGTTCCTCAAATGCTCTTTATAATATAGGATGTCAGTGTATTCAGCATTCTGATCAGTCCCTGCTATAATGCAAGTGACAGTTTTCATTGTTCTTTTAATGACAGAGAGTTCCATTGGGCCCTTTTTTTGTTTGGTCACATCAGAGTAGAGATGGTCAGTCCTTTTGTTCTGTAACAGGAGAGACTTCTCATGTTGTAGCTGCCTCTGAGCTTATTATAGCACTAACAAAGTGACCTTGAGGCCACATCTCCAGTTCATGCTTTTACTATTGTTTCTATGGCCTTGGGAAGAACAGTATGTTATTCCTTTCAAATTTATTCTTGGCAGACATATGCTTTTTTTTCCATTTTCCAAGATAGTCTAGATTATTATTGTTGTTGGTTTTTTTTTTTTTCCTTCAGATGTTTGCTGGCCCTCTCAACATTGTCAAATTCACCAATGTGACCAGCAGGTCCCTCTTGACCTTGGTGTCAATCTGACTGAAAAAGTTGGATAGTGGGGGGAGAATAGAGCCCTGTGAGAACCCACAATCATGGATCATAATTAACAATGTCCAGTGAAGTCTCTTTGCATAGAGGTTCTTTATCGTCTCTCCTCAGGGAGAATGTCCCACAAGTACAGATCAGAGTGACAAAGCAAGCTTGTTGGCCCACCCTTCTATCCATTGTCCTTATTTCTGGGGTATCTTATTTAAATTAATTTATTCTTGTTACATCTCAATGGTTATCCCATACCTTGTATTCTCTCATTCCTCCCTCCCTCCCATTTTCCCCTTACTCCCCTCTCCTATGACTGTCCCTGAGGGGGATTACCTCCCCCTGTATGCTCATAGGGTATCAAGTCTCTTCTTGGTAACCTGCTGTCCTTCCTCTGAGTGCCACCAGGTCTCCCCATCCAGGGGACGTGGTCAAATGTGAGGCACCAGAGTACATGAGAAAGTCATATCCCACTCTCCACTAAGATTTTTTTATTGCTGCAACAAAACACCGTGACCAAGAAGCAAGTTGGAGAGGAAAGGGCTTATTTGGCTTACATTTCCATACTGCTGTTCACCATGGAAGGGAATGAAGAACTCAAAACAGGACAGGAACCTGGAGGCAGGAGCTGATGCAGAGGCCATGGAGGGGGTGCTGCTACCCCTGGCTTGTTCAGCCTGCTGTCTTATAGAACCTAGGATCCCCAGTCAAGGGATGGAACTACCCACAATGGGCTTGTCCCTCCCCTATCAATCACTAGTTAAGAAAATGCCTTACAGCTGAGTCTTAGGGAGGCATTTTCCCAATTTAGGTTTTCTCTTTTCAGATGACCATAGTTTGTGTGTCAAGCTTGACCTAAGACCAGCCAGCACAACAGATCCCTTGTCAACTTGACACATGGACATGTCGCTATTAAGCCGCATCTCTCCTTTCTTGTTTATCCCTAAGATCTCACATCAAAAACATAAATAACTTTCAAAGACCTATAGAGTCTTTTCCAACTCAAACACATTGAAATTTAGGTCTTTAATTAAAAAAAAATATCCAATCTTCTTAATATTCCAACGTCTTCTAAAAAGTTCAAAGTCTTCCAATGATGGGCTTCTGTAAAAATTGAAATTAAATACGATCTTTAAGAGTGAAGAACCAGAGCACAGCACAGTATGACCAAGCAAAACCAAAATCCAACAATATGAATAACTCAATATCTAATTATCTGGGATCCATTCGCAATCTTCTGAACTCTGAAAGAACATCTCACTGAGCTCTCAATACTTAGTGGCTTTTCTAAGTTTTAAAGTCCTTCCACAATCCTCCCCAAACATGGTCGGGTCTGATGCAGCAATACCCCACTTGAGTACCAACCTGTCTTGGTTAGGGGTTCTACTGCTGCAAGGAAATACCGTGACCAATGCAAGTTTAGTTGGATTTCCCTTCCACATTGCTGTTCATTATCAAAGAAAGTTGGGGCAGGAACTCAAACAGGGGAGAAACCTGGAGGCAGGAGCTGATGCAGAGGCCATGGAAGGGTGCTGCTTACTGGCTTGTTCCCTACGGCTTGCTTAACCTTTTTCTTATAGAATACAAGACACCATCCCAGAGATGGAACTGCCTACAAGGGACTGGGCTCGCCCATACAAATCGCTAATTAAGGAAATGCCTTACAGCTGGACCTTATGGAAGCATTTTCTCAATCTAGGTTCCTTCTTTTCTGTTAACTCTAGTTTGTGAATCAAGTTGACTTAAGGCTAGCCAGGGTTACTCCTGTTCCTATCAAGTGAGATATAACCCGAGGATAGGAACGACCTTGTCTTGTTAAACTCCAAGGTTCACATAAAGGAATACTTGGAGCTCAGGCCCCAAAGGTGCCTTGTAACAGCCATGTCCTGTGGAAGATGCTCTTGTCAGCGGTCAGTCCTGATGTCTCCCCAACATGAGCAGCTACTCGCCCCATAGCCATAAATGTCTGTACCAAGGGAAGGGAAAGGAGGCTTTTCATCAGATGGAAGGATGCCTCTCCATCAATGGAAGGCTTCCTCTCCCTCTCCAGAAGTTTCTGTGGAGAGTGAGACAGAATCACTAGTGCCTGCCAGCCTGGAAGCAATCTCCAATAGCCCAGGTTCCATGGACCCCGATCTGGGATTTGCTTTAAGGAAGAAACTGTTCCCTGTGGAATTCTCTTCCTGCCTTTGTTGTGAAGGCTCAGGTAGATCCTGTCTCCTTGCTTTTGCCCCTTACCTCCATGCGCACATGGACCACAATCTTGTGTGCAGTCCTTACATCCCCCTACGCATTTGAAATATATTATTTGGATGGGTGCTCCTGTTTTAGTTCCTGTGCCTATTTTTAAATGTGATTTCATGACCAGGTGTTTAGCAAATTAAGGCAAATTATAGAGAAAATTAAGGCAAACATCTCCTTGATATTAAGGAAATTTTTTCATTAGCTTGATTATTAGCGTCTATCAGTCCGTGTCCTGAAAGGCATTGCCTTCCAGCAGATTTGTGCATTGTCTGAGACAGTGTCTTCCTTTTGTGTTGAACATGAATGGACAATACAATAGCATTCTAACTGGCTCATCACTTGTCTACAAATATGTAGAAACTTTTTTTAAATTTTTATTAATTTATTCTTTTTACATCTCAATGGTTATCCCATCCCTTGTATCCTCCCATTCTCCCCTCCTTCCCATTTTCCCCTTATTCCCCTCCCCTATGACTGTTCCTGAGGGGGACTTCCTCCCCCTGTATATGCTCATAGGGTATCAAGTCTCCTCTTGGTAATATTTACCTTCCAATATACGTGTTATACTTATAATTAATAAAGATTTGTTCTGTGTATTTATTTGCTCCAATACACACAGAGTGTGTGTGTGTGTGTGTGTGTGTGATCTATATCCTAGGTTTCTGATAGAACAATGAGGTTTCTTATCCACTCAACTATATCCCTAGCCCAGCCTCCATTTTTTCAATATTTTACATAGCTATTTTTAAGTTCTGCATGACTGTAACCATTCTCTGGCCTGATTATTTCTGGAACCACCAAAAGTTGTTATGAATTTGCTTCTGTCCTTGGCAAAATGTCAGAGTCTGCTCTTCCTATGGGCTTCATTAGCAGGGTCTGTTCCAATGGGTATACACGCAGTTGCCTTTAAGCACAACCTCACTTGTGTCCCCTGACAGCCTTTGTGACCTCCCTAGCAGGGATGAAAATATTGTAGAGAGACTCTTTTCCATTGTCTACTGGACTCTTGAGGAAATGTACCCCCAAGAAATTGGCATTTTCCCAGAAACCTCATGCCAGGAGAAGGAAAGTTATGAAGCCTGGGACCAGCCAACGGGGATCTTGGATCCCAAAAGGAGGAGAGATATTTCAAGACAATTCTGACAATTTGTAAGATTGCCTCTTTGGAGACTGGAGCTCAGACAGCGATGATGGCTGGGGTGGTGCCTCGCCCTCGACGGGCTAGAGATAAATACATCTTGTCCTGTGGTTAAACCTGAACTTCATGTTATGGGGCAGAAGAGCAGCTCGAATAAGGGGTGTCACTGGATCTTTCTTCCTCCCAGTGAATCACTCTGAGTAACTTTCCTTTTATTTGTATATTTAATTGTCTTCTTAGAGGCTCTAAGACCTAGTCTTTGGCCCTCATAGTTCCTGTGATGCCTTGGTTGCTCTGGGCTTTTAAACAGGAGCTTCAGAAGGTCAAATTCTTACCTCGACATTGCGCAGACACTCCTCCAGTTTCCTAACGACTTCAGAAAACTCGGGTCTTCCCTGTAAAACAAGAAAAGACTATTTTTCCTCCCTTAAGAATAAAAGAAAGGAAATTCTTTGAGTTTGAAAATTGAGTATTTGCATTTGTAAAGAATGAGATTAGCAATAAAGTATATTTTTATTTAAAATGCACTTGTATTGAAGGGCTAATTGAATGTTCATTTACTGTTCGTGGAGGGATGTAGAGTCTTTCTGTGATAAGAGTTTTAACTCAGAATTTGGAACTGCATTCAGATAATGAAACAGTGGAAAATCTTTAATTAGCTTTGCATGTTTTTAAATGGCAAGGTTCTTCAAAATGAAAGAATAAACGCAAATGCTGAAAACTATTAACTATCTCTATGCCTTCCAATGTGCTGTCCACACCCCAGGGAAAGAGTTCACGGCTCTCTTTTTGTAATTAGCTTCATTTCTGGGATGACATTTCAGATTTACAACCAAGACCAAGCTAGGGAACCCCACAACTCTGCCCTACTTCTGAGTTTAAAATTTTAGCTTCAAAAATTGCCATCAAAGATATTGGTTATCACGAGCTGCAATGTCATATAAGTTTGGTTAAGTGGTTATTGTGTTATTTTTTATACTTCAAGCCTTGTTCAAGTCACAGGGGATATAAAAATGAATGATAACCTAGAGGAAAAAAACTGAAATCTTAGAAAATGTTGGTCTCTTTTAAAGAAATAATATGTTTCCTCGTGTTGGATACTAAGGGCTGTGCACCCTACCACTTCTCCCTTTATGAGAATTTCACTGCCAGGAGGGTGAGAGGCTGATTGAACTTGCAGGCTCAACAGCCAGCTAATTTAAAATCTTAGCAGAACAATTTCTCTGTCTCTATCTATTCCTCCCTGGGGACACTGTTGCTCCAGTGCCCGCACAAGTGGGAGCCAGGCTGCTCAGCACAGGCCTGCTCCTCTGAGTTGGTGGGTCACCAGCTGTGTCTTCCTCGCTGCTGTATCTAAGGGTTTCTCCTGTAGTGCTCTGTATCACCCCCCTCCGCACAGTTTCCTCTCTCTGGAGTTCCAGTGGCTGGCTTGCAGGCCAGCTCTGTACTCTCTCTGTCCTTGCTGTACATGCAGAAAGTCCCCAACATCCTGGCCTGCGGGGGCCTTGTCTCTTCTTCCCAGCCTTCTCCGGTCACATGGTCAGCCGTTCTTGCTTCCTGCCTGAGTCCCATAAGAAGGCCTGTGGGTTCTTCCTTGTTTTCCGTCCTCCTCCATCACTGCAGAGTCCATGCTGCACCACCTCCTCTGCGTCCCTCACTTACAGAATTTCAATTCCAACACCTGTTTCTCTGAAGCCAACTTACCAGTAAAAATGAAGGTTTCTTATTGAGACACTTTTAAGCTGGTCCTCAGGCACCGCACTGTCCCTATAACGCACCGTGTCCAGTCTGTTCATTTTACCCATTTTATCCATCCCTTCCATGGTCTTGTATTTCACCAGGTACTTCCTTTTGTCACCCACAAAGCCCCAACTTCCTTATTCTTCCTTGTCTTTGACACTTTAACCCCAGCTGGCCTCCTGCACTGCCCAGCAAGCCTCTTACTTACTCCTGGCTTGTGTTCTGTCACAGCTTGCAAACCCTTCCCAGTTCTCCAGCTCCCAGGACAGCATCTCCCCACCCACCCACTTCTAGCTAGCTCTGCCATTTGTTGCTTCTCCAGCAATTCTCCCCAGTATTTGTTTTACCCAACAATGTCTGTCCATAGTGTCCATCATTACCAGCCTACGGATGTACAGTGTGTCTTCCCATTCAAAACTAAGCAAGAAAATAGAAACAGTATGTGGACTGTCTTTCAAGGTTCCACTCCACTTCTCCACTCACTTTTGCCCACAAGTTGTCCTAAGAATTGTGTAATTTTTCTGTCTTTAAGCCTACCACACCTTTGCCCCAACCATGCTTTCTCCTCTGATTTTTTCCTAAAATCATTCCTGAGTGGAGAACAAACCCCTCCTCTTTGCTAAACTCAGTGTCAAGGTTCAATGTTCATCTTACTTGGTACAGCATTAAATGCATCCCTTTGGCCCCCAAATACATCTTTTCAGTTGCCATTGAAGCCACTGTTTTTGTTTTTGTTTTAGGTTTTGATTCCTCAGTTCTCCTCCCACTCTCTAAATCTTTAATTGTCTCGGGACAATCTTATTTTGAGTCAGTTTGCTGATGAACTGGCTCAGCCCCTCCCTGCAAAGAACGATCCCCAGCTTCCTACCTGTAGATCACGTCTCCCCAGCTGTGACCTTCCCGTTTCAGTTAATGACACCAATGTTGATGTCCTGGGACCCTAAGCCACAGAATGACCTTTGATTTCTTTCTTTACTGTGCACTGTGAAGTTGTAAAGATTTTCCTTCAAAGTTTGTCCGCAACCTCCACGGTCCAGGGCCTTGTGTTAGATGAATCTGCCTACAGACAGATACTGGAACCACTGGGGAAATGTACAGAAGATACAGGAGCATGGGCAAGCCTTGTAGAAGCACAGGCAGCCACTCAGCAGACAGAAACAACACAGAGGAAACCTGATACATTTGTCCTTTTAGTAATCACATGTATTCTGGGGCTACACACCCCAAATGCATCACAGGAACCCCTGTGGCTTGTTTGAGTAACCAGAGGACAAAATTCAGAGCCACTGTGACAAAATATCCACTGTCGTGTAACAGATGATTTCATATACAGGAGTCACAAAATGTATGTTTTGGTTGCTGTTCTTTGTAACTTGTTGTCTCTATGGGTCATAGACCCAGCACAGATTGGCTTGGTCCTCTCCCTAGGGTCTCATCATATTGAAATTAAGGTGCTGCATGCCACTGACAGTCTTATGTGAACTTCAGTGGTCACATCCAAGATGGCAAGTAGTTGGTGGAATGCATCTTCCTGTGCTTGAGTTTGTAATAAATACTCCTCATGAGTGGCCCTAAACTTTCAGAGGATGCCACAGTGTGTCATAGGAAGCTCACAAGATGGGTGCTTGGTTTTCTCTTGGCCATCATGGGTTCATGTCCCTGACTGATTCCTCTCTGACCAGCTAGACATAATCTCTTCACTGGAGTGGGTAGTCCCCCACAGGACAACCTTCCTTTAGCATATGACAGAAGAGAATCATAGATAGATGCCTCCTCCTCTCTATATGTTTTTCCCTCCCTGGAAAAGGTTATGCATACATGTAGAACAGGTGAAAATCATACCGGCCATTCTGGAAGCATGCCTGTGACAAACAGACAGTAGAGATCAAAGAGATCCTCAGGAAGGTAACTCCAAGATCCTGTGTGAGCTATCTAAATCCCTGTATGAGCCCTGAACTCCACACTCAGGGTTACTCCACACTCAGGGTTATTCTCTCATGCCTACTAAGGCCACAAGGGATGAGCAGAGCTCACACTCATGGCTCATAAGGCCTTGTTCTGAATATTTCTTCACAACAGAATGTTTGACTTTTATGCTCAGCCTAGAGAAAACTGCCGCACTCTGCAGATACAGTTAATAAACCACATCCTTTTGATGCCCAAGTGAGTTCATCCATCCTTGGCTAGCTCTCCATCATTTGCTATATTTGCTTTAGTCTTCCTTGGACGATAAGCTACAAGGTATTTTGAAGGTGAGCAGTGTTTTATTTCTTCTTGTAGATTTAGCATTGTCTACCAGATTGATTTGAGCTCACTTTTGTTAAGTTAAATTATATCATTAAAATAAAAAATTCATCCTCAACCTGCATCTCTCTCTGCTGTCAGAGCCACACCCAGTTCTGCTGACATTATTAAAACCGGCTTCTTTGAGTACAGCTTCTGTGCTTGTCTAAACAGATGATGCAGATGGCAGTCAAGGTTAGCATTTAAGTGTGCACCTCAGATCAAGCGAAGCTTCTCATAAAAGCTTGTAATCACATCCCCATCGAATTTGCATATGTGAGAAACAATGCTCCTGTGCTGTTCTCTAAGGTCCATGGCAACCTGTCATGTGATCTCTGACCTACTGTTCCTCTTGCACAATCCCACCCAGTGACACCAACCTGTGTGGCCCACCACATCGATCCAACACTGTGTGATCCAGCACGCCCCATGTTTGGGCCAGTCCACTGTCATGTGGGTCCACACCTGTCACCCACATGAAACGCCTCTTCTTGTGTTCACTTCGCATTGCTTATTCCCCTGCAAAGAATGCACCCTGAGGAGGCAGGCTCCACCCACATCTCCATACCCACAGTGTAAGGTCTATGAGCAGGGCCTTGAATGTAAAAAATTCACTAAGACTCTTATTGAACCACTAGTTGAATTAATAATGTCCACTGTACCCTCATGTGTGGTCCACCATACCCTCATACAGTCTGCCACACCCCTCAGATGTGATCCACCACACCCTCATACACAGTCACCA
>OU015753.1:105358796-105373903 GCA_907169655.1 Acomys percivali
AGAGAGAGAGAGAGAGAGAGAGAGAGAGAGAGAGAGAGAGAGAGAGAAGCCTCAATAGTAATATTGCTCAGATTTCTGCGAGGGTGGGTACCAGCTTTTATCTCAACATCCTCTGAGCCCTGATGCGATCTGTAGTAAACAGCCTTCCTGGAGTGTAGTATTTGAGAAGGATGACCTCCTATAACCAGTGATTCATTTCAGGAACGCTGTCAAGACACACACTTTGCTCGCTGAGCTGTCAAGGATGATAACTTCTCAGTTCTGGGAAAGTCAGGGCTTAATTCATTGTCCCATGTTGGTAGCCCAGTGGACCTGGCCATGACACCTACCTGCTGTCTACGGGCAATGCCAGTATTTATGTGGAGGCAATGAATCAAGCGTCCTCCTTTCCTTCCTGAATGTGAGGGCAATGCTTTCAAGCCCTGCAGTGCAGACTCACACAGCTGCTCTGAAAGGAGGCCCTGACACTTATTTCAACCGGTTTGGAAGAAGCAAGATTCTCTGTTGAAAAATGAATGACAGAGGAACCATGTGACACACTTACTGTGGGGATCTGGCCCTAAGGCTGGATTCGGGCACCGCAGGATAAGAATGAAACTGTATTTTATTTCCTATGTGGCATAAGGTAGGATGTGAGTTTATCTGACTGCTCTTCTTGCTGGTTCCTTGGGGCTGATGGTTTGACTCCAGAGAAAGATGGCCAAGAAAAAAAAAAAAAAAAAAAAAAAAAGAGCTTCAATAGAAATCAGAAAAGATTGGTTTTACTTTATAAGAAATAAGGGCTTAGCTTTTTCATTTCCTTTTAGATTTCAGTGGTACCTAAAGCCTTGCTTGGTATGTCTGTGGGGGAGTTCTACACACCAGAGGACACAGCTGATTAACCCTTTGTAGCAATGGCTCCTTGGTTTGTCACACCAAGGTGACCTTGAGGAAACAACTGCAGTTCTGCAGCATCCTGGGGTGGGAGGGAAGAATTCACTAAAGTGGTCAAGGCCACACTTGGTCCTGAAGAAAAGCTTGAGTTTGTGCCTGGGGATAGAGAAGGTGCCAGAGTTATCTAGTTGGATGGTCCTTGCTGTTTACCTTCACTTTCCAGAACTCTCTGAAAGTCCAATAAAGTCCATCAGCTCTTTTACCCTGGGCACAGTCCCCATTTAATCCAGCCTTTTCACACCAGCAACTTCCTCAAGGTCATCCACAAATGTGCCTGAGGGTACAGTGACATTACAGCTTGGGGTGTGGTTAACCTCTTCTTTTTTTTTCTCCCTAAATAAAACAATTTCATGAAACAAGAGAAAGTAGGCTGGTATTCCTTGTGGATAAGAGCCTGATAGTGTGGCCTGAGTACTGATGAGGAACTAGGGGAAAACATCAAACATCTAAATAAATTTCCCTTAAAAGTCCAAAGATAGACGAGCATCTGCAACAGAATGTAGCTTTTATTAAAATGAGGTTATAAATTATAATATTTATCACATTGTGTAGTTCTTCTTATGAGGACAACTAGTATTAATGATATTATTGAAAGTGTACTATTAATAATATATTTACCTACACTATTTTAAAGTCAAAGGTACATACTGCTACCAGGCACTTATAAATAACTTACCCACTTAAAAAGAACTCTTTAGTGGATATTACATTAAGTTGAAGAAAGTAAAATAAAAGGCCTTCGCTAAGGCAACGAGTGTTTTTGCTGTTGCTATTGTCTGGGTTATTCTGTTTAAGGCCTGAACATTGCTTAATATTTCATCTACATTCTTCCAAATTTGTATTCCAAAATGGAAAATGAGTAAGAAAAACCTACTGTGCCATTTGAAAAGGATTCAGATAACCATGACGGAATCTGAATATGAGTTAACATGAATGTCATTTACACTCCTAATGCCACAGTGTCTAACTCAGCATCACAGCTATCTGACAGGTGGCTACTAAGAACTCGGCTGCAAACACCAAACAGCCAAGGTTCCTTGTTGGTGTCTGCAGAAAATTAGGAAATACTCATGAATTCTCATAATTAAAGGAGTCATTTCACAATTTCCCTAGGGTTCTTAGACCTCGGATGGCAGGGATACTATGACTATGCCTGGTGGTAAATTCTTGCATTTGTTGTTCAGCAGATACGAGCAGTGACACATTTAGGAGCAGATATGGGACATCTGCCTCAACCTTGGCAGGAGAGAGTGTTGGGACACATTTAACAAACAAACCATGGCAGCCTCCAATAGGAAGAGGAGACAATGCTGCACGGCCGCCCAGACAGAGCGTTTTCATCACCAGCTCATCCTCCAAGCTCTGGGAGCCCAGGGGAGGTGCTGCAAGCAGGACCCTCCGCAGACATAGAGTGGGGTATGACAAACACCATGGGTCCCTAAAGCAGAGCAGGCCTACACATGTTCATCCGAACACTTCCTTCACCTGCAAGTATGTGTCCTGGGATGAGTTTCAAGATTTTATGAAAGAGAAGAAGCCAGATCGCAGAGAGCACACAAAATCTGAGAAAGAGCAAATTCAAATTAACAGAGCAATAGAAAAATTCCTCAGGAGCCAGGGAGCCAAAGAAAAATCAAGGCTGTCAGCAAAAAACAAGAAGGCATATTCTACAGGGAGGGTTAAATTCCAGCATCCTGACTCAGTGAGGGCCAACAAGTTGGTGGGCTCAGCAGAAACACCAGTCTCCTGGAGACAGCAAGACCGTGAAACCCACTGCCCGACTTCCTTGGATCTCACAAAACATACCAACCTAGAGAAAGGTAAGGAAGCGGGAGAAAGGGGTCCAGAGGAACAGGCTCTGAGAAAGAAGAGATCCAAGCCATGTCCTCTGAGTGAAAAAGCAAAGGGACAGAATTTAAGGATAAAGTTAGATCTGCACCCCTTTGGAAAAACTAGGGTCCACCCGGAGGAATCCCCACAGAAGTCCCCCAGTAAACGAACAAGGTTATCTTCTGAGAAGACAGCCAGAACGTCTGAAGGAAAACACAAAACAAAACCTCTGTCCTTGGTCAGTTCTCAACCGCCAGAGAGAAGCAGCCATGCTAAACCCACTTGTTCAAAGGGACCACCGGCAAGCACCCAAGAGCAGACCCCTTATCGCGAACCAAGTGGCACCCTGAGAGCTGAAAGCTTGTCTGTAGGCGATCGGGGAGGCTCTGGGCAGGGCAGCAGCTACCCAGTGGGCCGCGTTCCTGACGGAAGCTCATCAGCACTGCCTCAGCCTACAGTCAAGGCCACTGAGCGTGCGTGCTCACACCCTCTTTGCTCACCTGAGCTAATGGTAAATGCTACTCGTCCACAAGCAGAAGTTCTGGGTCCCTCCCCAGCCTGCCTGGGAAACGGAGAGAGTAGTGTTTTACTATCTCAACACTCCAGGGGCATTACTGATCACCTAGCAATAGTGTCCACTCAATACACGGACCAGGATAAATTAAAGATCAATGAGTTAAACCGGTTTGCTTTGTCCCTTGGTGACCAGGTGACTGACACCGTCAGCAAAGATCACAGTTTAGATGAAAATCAAGCTTTACCACGGGAAGAGCAAAAACCAGGCCACAAACAGATTGGAAGTGAGGAAAAACCATTAATGAATAAATTCAAGTCATCAACTGAAAGTGTGGGAAATTGTATTACAGATGAGGAAAGAATGGAAGCAGGAGACAAAATTGCCCGCACAGAGGATGGTGGCTCCTCCCCCACTGCCTGGACACAACCCCACAGTGACCTGCCATTCATGGCGCCACATTGTACTCCGCGCCAACAAGGCAGTAGCGGAAGTGCATCACGCGGAGATAACCGTGGGGAACCCCCAGGGACACAGGCAGAGGTGAAAAAGCAGACACAGACATTTGATGAGAGGAAAACAAATTCTAGTGCAGTAAGTTGGATGATAGTTTCCACTAAAGACCTGAGTGAGGCAGACCCTCAAACTCACAACCACAGGTGTCATTACAGAGACTCTGGAGAGAACCAAACAACCAGAGATGGCAGTGAACACAGGGAAGCTGCCGGGAGAGTGGGTATTCCGGGAGCTCCCCAACCTTCACAGGACATGAATGTCATCCACTCTGAGGCTGAAAACGGGGGAGGAGGAGGGGCGCCTCTAACTCCTAAAACAGAAAATGAAGCTGAAAATCCTGCTTGAAAATGTGCAGCCATTGAGTGAGTATGCTCCTTCAAGGGATAGGATAATGAAAACTTTTGCCTAGTCCTGGAAAAATCAACCAAGAAGCCTCAAACAAATAAAAGTTTCAACATGGATGAACATTTGCATCTGATGTATATTTTATGGAAATTGTTACGCACTTCTCAATTAGTGCTATTACAATTTTGCTTTCTACATCGATGATTATATATCCATGTGTGCCTGATCTGTTTCCTTAATTATGCTGTAATGAAAATTCAGTCGTGTTTGTTAACTGTACTGCACAGTGGTACATTTTACCCACTTGTAATCCTTCTGTTGATAATTTTCTTAGATCTTAAGTAGAAGTCTTTAGAAACCTGCTATTTCTCTAGGAGGAAAAAAAAAATGAGGATTTCTAGGCCAACTGTAAAAATTTGAAAAGTCCTCTAAGTCCAGAAGAGGGCGATCTCAGCTTCTTTCCTTTCAGAAGGGCAAACAGGTTTCAGAAGCAACACAATGGCTCAAGAACAAAAGGAATTTTAACGAGCTTTATCACCAATTGTTATTAGTATAAGACTTTGAAAGCCAAATAAGCATTAGCATGAGTCTTTGGAGGTTCCATCTCTGCAGTTGAGATTGCCTCTGCTGTTTTTTGAGACACCTGTCCTTGCACAGAGGAAGCAAATATGCTAATAAATACTGGATTTAACAGCAACGGTGAATAAGCCTCTTCCATTGAAAGTCACATTTACTCAGAAACTACAGGTCCAGCCAGGCAATTCATTACCGATACCCCAGTAAGATGCTTGGTGTGTGCATTCACAGAACAGAATCTATCCTTCACATTGGCTGGGGTGGGTGGAAACAAATGTTCTCTTTCCCATCATTCTATCTGTCCTGGCCTCCATGTTCTTTTAGGTATATTTGATATTCATAATATTAAACAAGCATAAGGGATTACTCAGCCATTGCAGACACTGCTTGGGGCCTCACTTCTATTTGCCATGCAGAGCTGACAGCAAATGACGGACAATTCTAGTTTTGAAAGCCCTTCACCCCCTCCCTCTGTCTTACCAAGAGGCAGATGTCTCTGGCTCAGTTCTTCCCCTATCTGTTTTCATTTGGCCTCTCTGCCTGGGCTCCATTCCCATGTTACCCTCCCCCCCCCTGCAACCCCCCCCCCACACCTCCTCCACTTCTATGTGGGAAACACTGCTGAGGTTAGAGGAACATCTTCCTGCTGTCCTGGATGGGCAGTTTCCTCTGTTCTGACTGACAGCTCTCTTGGAAAGGAGATGGAGCGATGGTTTTGTTTTCATATCTTTCGTTTTCCTAATGTTTAAAAGTTACTGTCTCTGTAACGACAGGCGCTTAGCTTTGTTCTCTCTCCTTGCTGCCACCAGGATTCCGGCTGGGTAGGCCCAAAGCCTCCTCTTCTTCATCACTGGCTGCATCTCAGAAGGCAGCAGACACCCCTGCACACTATCCTCGCTTCCTTAAGGTTGCGTCCTTTGCAATAGACATCAGGTTTATGTTAGCCCCGGAATCCCTCCGGCAACCATACAAGTGCCTGTTCTAATCAGCTGGATCACAGAGCCAGCAGCTCCCTGGGTGGGGGAGGGGGGGGGAGGGGGGATGTTCTGACCTCACAGCCTTTGCTTCGGCTTCCACGCTTTAGATCTGTCTCCCCTGGCCACATTCTCCTAGGGTTCTTGTTCAATGCCTAGTTTTAGGCTCCCTCCCAGGGATGCTCTTTCTGAGGCTGAGGTTGGGGCTGGAGAATCCGTGCCTCCACAGAGGCACAAGGGTGGAGTGAACGAAACTCAAAGAAAACTCAAGGGTGATTTAATGAACAGAGAGTTACATGTGATGGTTTCAGTAAACGACGAGAAAGCCTTCATGCCTAACAAATATGTTTCTAAGGAAATATTTCTGATATACGTCTTTCACTGCATTAGTGGTAAAGTTACAATGGTCAACAGTCTCGTGTATAGGCGTGTGTTGCATTTTCCACGGCTTTCCAAAGCCAGCCTGCTTTACATTGCAAGTTTCCGGCCAGCCATGGTTACACAGACTCGATCTTAAAAGCTGAAACAACAGAGCATATTTCCTTATGTTTCTGCTACTGTCTAGAAACACATTAGTCTGTATAGACACTTAGGCCAGTACTACATACAGCCCCTAGAATAGGGGGTTTGGATTGTGTCATGAATTTGGAGATGGAGTCTTGGGGTGACACAGAAGAAGTTTCAGAAAGGCGGGAGGGGAATGAGAATGATGCCAACACAGTACTCACTTCTGAAATTCTAAAAAAAAACAAATGAGCATGAAAATAAAGCAACAGGCAGAATAACATGGCAAAAGTCTTTTACGTATAAAGGTCTTTTATCAAACGGTACCTGGCCTAGAGGTTTAAACTATCACTGGCTTCAGTGTTGTCAAGGACAGCAAGTCTTTCATCTCTTCGCTCACAATAAATTTACACATTTTCTCTTTGCTTGAACAGTTTCATTCTCTCACCAACCCTTTTTTCAGTGAATGTTTGTCTTTGGATTTTGATCTCAGCCCAAGTGTCACTTCTGGGAACACGTCCAGGACTAACATCTTCTCTCTGTCCCCCAAACTTTCTGGGATTGATTTAGTGTGCATTTTCATAGTTTTCCCTTCCTTAATCCGGGCTTGCAGTTTTAAATTTATTAATGTTTATTTAATCTCCACATAATGGTTAAGCCCTCAGCTCCTTTGACAACACGGCTCCATTGAGCATCAGGGACTTGGCAAACTAAGTGTTGAAGAGAAAAATCAAAGTCTTGGTCTCTCATTCCCCTCACCTTATCACTGATCATATTGACATGGTAATGACCTTCCTGGGTGTTGTAAAGACAATAAAAAGAGAAGAACATCAAAACCATGTGGCAGGTGCCAGGGTCAAGGCAGGACTCAGGTGAGTGAAAGCTCATATTACTAGCAGCTCGGTAACTGCTCCGTCTTCCTTGCTGAGACATTGCTTTCTGCTGATATAATTCACTCCTTACTAATACAAATTTCCCCAAAACAATCCTCATCTCTCTTTCTTCATACACACACACACACACACACACACACACACACACACACACACACACTCATATACAGTAAATATATCTCTTGATTGATATTTTAAGTGAAAGTCTGGCACTAATTTCTTCCTACAGAGAGAAGGGAATTCTAGGTAAGATGCTCAGTACATTTGTCTCTGGATAATGCTCTCAAGGTTCTGTTGGAACCCACACATACAAAAGTGTCCTACAATTTTAAGTCATACAATTTTTAATATAAAACTCTCCAGAAATCGAAATTTAGACATGGAATGGAAGGCGCTGACGAGGGTGTCTGTTCATTTACTGAACAGATACGACATCTTGAGCATTTAAAAAGTGTGGTTCTGAGGCTAGAGTTGTACCAACAAACACCCCAGACTGAACACACACGATGGGCATGGTGAGGTGGGCAATGGCTTGATTTGGGTGATGTCTTGAAATATATATATGGCCAAATCATACTTTTTCTTTTGGATGTCTTAAAGTCGGGCTCACTCTGTCTGTCTTTGGGGGTGCTTTCTAAAATAGTAACAGCTTCCCTTTGTCTGTTTTCTTGTTGGGGAGAGTTAAAATGTTTAAGAAGAATGACAAAATCAAGGCTGTTGAAGAAAAGAGAAGAGATGTGCTGGTGTGAACAGTGAGTGTTAGCATACTGCCCCAGATTGCCTAGCAAACTCTGATGTCATTACCTGCCTGCCGCTAGGTGTGCCCCTCACCAAAATTAGAAAAGGGAGAAAGCCACCGCTCTTGCACCTCTCTCTCTCTTTTGTTCCTGTTCTGCTCTCTTCCTATCTCCTTTGCTTCTCTCTCTCTCTCTCTCTCTCTCTCTCTCTCTCTGTCTCTCTGTTTCTATCCCCCCTTCTTCTCTGGGGTATACCTACCATATAATAAAACTCTCTGTATCATATCTGTTGTGTGGCTCATATTTGATATTTAAAATTGGTGTCCTGTACAGGGAAAGCCTTCTCCACCTACACTCAACAGATTGGCTTTCTGTAAACTCTGTTCTTGATCTGTGATGCTATGCTGCTACCCTCTCACACTGACAATGGCTTCTGTGTGCTCCATTCCATCCAAGAACGGGTAAGCTCCTGGGGAAAGCCTCTCACACCTCCACAGGCCTGCCCACCCCTCCCCCCTCAGCCTTGAAGCATTCCACAGTGGGCTCCTCAGGGTTCCAGGGTTCCCTAGCTCTCTGTCTCTCCAATGAACCCTTGCAGCCTGAGGAGCAGGCACTATGCTGCCACCTCCCCCTGCAGTGTCAGTCCCAGTACAGCCCGAACACAACACAAGAGGGAGAGCTTTGCACTGGGTGTGTGTGTCTGGGTGTGTGTCTGTGTGTAGGGGGCAGGGCTGTGGCACCGATAAAGCTCCCCTGCTGCTCCTGCCGCTGCTTCTCAGGTGCTGGGGATTTTTGGGTAGCATCTCGAGAGCCACATCTACCTGCATTTGGGTTGCTCAGCCTTGTGGCTGGAGCCCTCCTGCTGTGCTGATCATGGAACCAGGAGCTGTTACATAGCAAAATCTGGGATAAGGTTACTCTCACCATCGGGCCTAAAAGCCAGGGCTGTTACACAGAGATACCCTGTCTTGCAGGCGGGGGGGCGGGGGGGGGAAGCACAGCTACCAGAGCTAGCACTTTGAAAATCTGCCCACCACTGGCTGCTCACAACAGGTGCATCTTGGCTGAGGAAGATCAAGTGTGGCTAGCAACCATCTTTGTTTTGAGAAAATCATGGCTACATCCACCATCTTTACTAAGGGGCTGCCAACTCTGTTCAAATCCATGCTAAAGGCCAAATACAGCTTTTGTCTTTTAAGCTTTTTACTGCTCAGTCTCCTGGTACAATTAATTATAGGATTAAGTTTTACCTAATTTTTGATTTTTACATTTCCAAGGTTATAGTTTCACCCTGATTCAAAATGCTTTTATTTCTAACTTATGTCTTTACTAATTCTTAGACAAATAAATGCTGTTCCTTCTGTCATCAGCTGCCCTGGATTCAACTACAGGCTTCCTGGCTAATGGGTTTGACATAGTTTTTAAATTGTTCTAAAGTGTTCTGCTGTACTGACATTCATTTATTTACAATGTTAAAACTTTATTTTTATGCCTTACTTTCATTCTCAAAGCCTAAAAATAACTGGTTTAAAACATGTTTAGCTTTATTTTCTAAATATGGACTGCGTTTATGAATTTTAACACTCCATCTTAACAGGGATAAAGCCTAAAGTCTTAGTCTTTAATGATTAAGATAAACTATATACCTTTTAAAATTTAACATCCTATACATAACTTCAAAATTAAACATTTGTCTATCTAAATATTCTTAAGATAGACTACAGTCGCACTACCATCTTAACTAAAAGGCTGAGGATGGTCCTTAAATCCCCACATAGGAGCTGGTAAAAATAAAATCTTTATAGACCAAGAAGAGCCTTCCTGATAGGCTCAGCTACAGCAGAAAACTGTGCTCCAGGCCTCAGCTGCTGTGCTGAGACAGGAAAACAGACCTCTGCAATACCCCCTCCTGCCGGGATCCAGCCTGAGTAAGCTCTGCCAAGGACCTATTTCAGATGTGTCCAGAAAGGGACACTGGTCCACAGCTACCTAAAAGCCATATCCTGCCAGGCGGCAGACTGGCCTCTGGAAGTCAATGCTCCCATGCAGGATTGTTCTGTGTGCCCAGCCACTGGAGGTTCAACCAGCACAAGAGCTATAGACACTTCCAGCCTTCAAACTCCTTGACCTGGCAGAGTAAGATGGCTCCTAGATTCAGCAACCTCAGCAAACCCAGGGTAATGATGCAGGGCTGTTTTAACCTCACAGTCGGTTTACATAGTCACATTGCCAACTTCTATCATGGGAGGCGAGGCTTCAGATACCTTCTCAGTCCCCTTCATATGTAGGAGACCAGGCTTTAAGTTTCACTCCTAGAGCTATGACTGTTGGTCTAAGTACAGTCTACCTTGTTACCAGACTCTCAGACACAACCCTTTACCTTTCGTTTAGCTAAAGAACAGTGAATACTCACAGCAATTACACTATGTCTTAAAGCTTCCAAAAAAGATGTTTTGTGAATGTTAGAGGGTCTAAGAAGGTGTTTTAAGGTTGATACATGCAAGTTATGAGTGTTAGAAAGTCTAAGAAGATGTTTTATAAATGTTAGAAGGTCTCAGAAGGTGTTTTATGAATGTTAAAGGGTCCAATAGGGTGTTTTAAGGTTGTTACATACAAGTTATGAATGTTAGAAGGTCTAAGAAGGTGTCTAAAAAGAGGTTTTATTTCCTCCTGTTGATATGCTACCGCTGCTTTGAGACTGTTCAGAATATTGACACTAATCAATGAAGTCCTGTTTTATTAATCTAATTATGGTAAAACATTCCACCATACAGTCTTCTTAGTTCCAAGCTCAAGATTTTAAATTTCCTTTGGTTTGTCTTTTCCTTACAATGTTTCTCATTATGCTTAAACTGTACACGTGCAGTCTTCTAAACAGAGGGAAGCACCCCTCTGTCATGATGTGCACAGACGCTGAAAACTAAGGTCAAGTGAGCTTCTGCTCTTCTGCTCTGCAGGAGGCTTCCGTCCTCCCCATGTGTACTGTTCCACAGATGTCAGAGAGATCTGTAAGGCTTCTGCCTTTCCTAAGCTCACCTCAAAGAGTATTCACGCTTTTAACCCAAAGGTTTTTCCCAAGCCTCTGCTATGATCTATGTCTACTGCCTCTTTCTACAATGTACACTGTAGATTGTAAACAATGGTGGTACTAATGTATCTAAAATGTATCTCCTTTTGCAAACTTAAAAGGACTCTTGTAAGATACAGAAAATCCACCTCTCAGGTCAAATGGAACCCAGAGAAGTACTGCCAATCAAAAGTCTAAGTTTCTCACCTATCACCTAATTCAGAAGGTGAGATTCCTCCCCCCCTTTCACAGGTTTTGGGACCCCCCCCCCAATTACACGATTGCCACCTTTCTGCACCCAACACTGGCTGATTAAATGAGTTCCCCTTTCCTTGTCAGCATAAACGCTTCCCTTTGTCCGAGACACTGTCAACACCTCACTGGTTCACCCACCGGGAGTGAGATGCCCAACCCTGGGCTGCAGGACTGTGGCTGGTCCTTCTCGCTGACCTACAACGAGCTACTTCCCATTGGGAGAGGCTGCTGACACAGTTCCTTTCCTGACTGCAGAAAAATCACAGTGCACTAGGTGACTGTATCCCCGGGCCAGCTGATCCACCTGAGCTGCACTCTCTTGGTCGCTGACCAGCACTGATGACTCACTTGGACAGTCTGCACTTGCCTTTTTGAGTCACGATCCATTTCTGGGGACTCCCTAAGGGATTACTGACCTCATCTCCCCATGGGAAACATTCCATTCGCCGCCTCTCCAGGCTCCTCTGGGGTGCCTTCTGGAGAATTTGAAATCCCTACGCCCACATGAAGGGCTGCTAAGCTTATATACCTCTGCGACCAAACTTGGACAGATCCAACACCAGACTTTTTAACTATTGCCAGCAGTTGGGTAAAATGGAAGGAAGCTCCCCATGCTCACGCCTTTTCTAAGGTAAAAGAAAGTCCCTTACATTCAAGCTTTTCTCTTCTTTGCTCCAAAACTTCCATCTCTGCTCATTCTCCTGAAAGTTTCAAATGTACACCTAAAGGTTATTTTCTCCCTAACCTACTAATTTTGCCTTCTGCCTAAATATATGGTCCAGTATCCTGCTGGACTTCCTACATCAAGGACATCGTTAAAGCAGCTACCCACAGGTGATCCAGTCCAACCTCACAGGTCATTTCAGTTGGACCCGCATTGCCTCTCCTAGCTGCAGATGTTCTCCTGGGCAGCAAATACAACAACCTGCTGATGGTCTGACTTTGATTCCTGAGGTTCACATGGTAGAAAGAGAGAATTGACTCCTGCGAGACGTCCCCTGACTTTGCCGTGTACCCCCATCACATGCTCACATAAAAAAATAAATGCAACACCAAATCTTCAAGACTTTAAAATATCATAAGTACAAGGCTGATGTACTTTCGTTGTGATGCACGGATTATCCTTAGACTTGACACATATGAAGGCTTCTGTATTGCTTTAAATATATATATATATGTATGTATATATATAATATTATTATTGACATAGATTTTGAATTTTGATCCTGAAAACTACTTGTTCATTTACTGGCCAAGGATAGCTCAAACCCACTGTTCCACTGGAGTTACTCACTGGTGGACTCCCCTCGCTGTGCCTAGGGGCATGGCCTCCTGTGTCACTCTCCTCTCAGATCCTGCAACATGGGACTCCTCTGTTTTCTTTTTTTAATGTATTTTAATATATTTTATTAACTTGTTCATATTACATCCCAATTGTTATCCCCTCCCTTGTATCCCCCCATTCCTCCCTCCTTCCCACTTTCCCCTTACTCCCCTCCCCTATGACTGTGACTGAGGGGGACCTCCTCCCCCTGTATATGCTCATAGGACTTCTCTGTTTTCAACCACTGCTTCTCACTTCCCCTGAAAGCTAAGTGTATGGGTTTTTTTTTAATTAAGTGAGTTTTTTGTTTTGTTTTGTTTTGTTTAGTATCAAGACTCATGATAGATAGTAGACATAAGTACAAGTCCCTGTTCAGAGCAGGTACTAGCATCTCAGCCTGGGATGAGTCGGCCTCCAGTCATTTAAAAGACAACTCCTAGCTGGTGGAACTGCTTTCACTCCAGAGCCCATCCTTCTTCCATACACATTGCTAACGAAAGTGACAAGCACCACAAGTCTGATGGTTAAAAACGCTCCACTCTGAAGGGAGAAGGAGGATCTCAAGTCCGCTCTACACCCTGGCTCTGTGGTGCAGTGCCACTGCCTTGTGTCTTACTGGCTTTGAGATATGACTCTCAACAACAAAGCTCCACACCCACTGAATTCTGTTTATCCATCTAACCCCAGTAGATCCAGTGAAGTTACTCTCAAAGTAACTTTAAGTTAATTGCTTTTGTGGTTATTCTAAATTAAGACTTAATTTTTACCAATTGTGAAATTAGTAATCATCCGTTGTAGAAATTGAGAAAATTAACGGAATTAGAAAATATAAAATATTTTTTACTAAGAAACAGATTATTCTGTCCATAAAATGAGTTAAACTGATCAGAGCCACATTTTAGGTTCTCCTATTAATTATAGAGAGTGAGTGCTTCTTTGCTGTGAGTCTGGAAAATCAATTATAGGTGAATGATCTTTAACAAACAAACAAAATATTTGTTAAAATATTTTGAAATTTTCTCTTTTCATTCTATGATTGAGCCTATGTTGACATATGATTATGTAGTTCCTTCTTTCATAAATTAAGCATTAAGCAATTAAGCATTTCCCATGTTATTAAAACTATGTGTTAACCCAATTTAATGACTGTGTTTACTGTGATTTACTTAATCACGTCTCAATTTTAGGTTATTTGAAATTCTTCAAAGCGTGTTTTTAATGGAAATTTCTGTATATTATAGGTAAGACATTTATGGTATATTAAGGGGTGAAAATAGCATGTCAAATGACATGAATTGCAAGTGGCTCATATTAGTAAGTGATTAGGAAACAGTTGTGTTAACTGATGTTCTTACTGGGGAGTGTGAAGATTGTTATCTCCACCGTTGCACCTGGGGAAAATACTCTTCAAAAGGCAGCTAAATGGCTCCTTGTCATTTAGACTGTGCTCGTACTTATCAAAGCATCTTTCTTGGCTCACGAAGTAGGGTATTAGAGCCCCATTGTTGGTTATTCTGTACTGTTTCCAGTTCCTCCAAGGATTGAGGAAGTCAGAGCCACGGATTCAACAGATGCCTGCTTATTAGTAATCTTATGGCTGTGCTCTGTGACCTGGTGACTGGATGGTGCTGATCCAGTGTCAGGTCCCATACAGAAAAAAATCAGTCCAGTGAGGGTGTTCAGTTACAGGGACTGTCCTCAGAGAGGGTTAAACCAATGCCTGTCCCTGGCAGCTCCTTTAGAAGTGCTTTCATGTTGTGAGAACAAACACAAGAGTAATTTATTTGCTTCTTGGTGGTGTGTGTGTGTGAAAAGTCCATTTTGATAAGTGATCTTTCACTCTTCATTGTTCAAAGCAGGTTCTGCCAGCCGTAGGCGTCCCGTCTGCTCTCCTCTTGGCATGCGGGTTCCCGTCATCACCTCCACCTGAATGTGGGCACTGTGGCTTCTGGGAGGTGGTGAAACTGCAAGGTGCCATTTTCAGGTGGTTGGTCAGTCTTGCCTGTGGCAGACGGCTCTGACAGCTGGGAACGTCACTGGCACTCAGATGCAGGGGTATGACTGTCAGCCCATTCATCAAGTCCTTTCTCTGACAGTTACAGAAAATATGCTAAATGATCTACGGAAATGTTGGTGTCTGCTTTTGAAAAGAGAACTTTGCCATAAGCAACAATTCACTGTGCAATTATTTTTAAAATTCTCTCATGAGGACATGATGTTATTGAACTATAACTAGCTTGTACTGTATAGAGCTGCCCCAGACCTCTGTGCAGTGATGACATCATGTCACTCTGCACTGTATAGAGCTGCCCCAGACCTCTGTGCAGTGGTGACATCATGTCACTCTGCACTGTATAGAGCTGCCCCAGACCTCTGTGCAGTGATGACATCATGTCACTCTGCACTGTGTAGAGATGCCCCAGACCTCTGTGCAGTGGTGACATCATGTCACTCTGCACTGTGTAGAGCTGTCCAGACCTCTGTGCAGGATGACATGATGTCACTCTGCACTGTGTAGAGATGCCCCAGACCTCTACAAGATGACATGATGTCACTCTGCACTGTATAGAGCTGCCCCAGACCTCTGTGCAGTGATGACATCATGTCACTCTGCACTATATAGAGCTGCCCAGACCTCT
>OU015753.1:105374125-105403725 GCA_907169655.1 Acomys percivali
ATGATGTCACTCTGCACTGTGTAGAGCTGTCCAGACCTCTCTGCAGTGATGACATAATGTGACTCTGCACTGTGTAGAGCTGCCCCAGACCTCTACAAGATGACATGATGTCACTCTGCACTGTGTAGAGCTGCCCAGACCTCTGTGCAGTGATGACATGGTGTCACTCTGCACTATTCAGTGTGTGAACAGAAGGCTATTGGGCACTTCCAACATGAAAATGTGACTGAGAAACTGAATTTGTAGTTTTGTTAGTTCCAATTAACAGTTTTAAATTTAAATAGCCGTGATGAGAAGTCTCTATATTGAACAGTACTATTCTAGAAGATATTTTTCCTATTCACACATTCAAAGTAATGAGATATTAAGATAAGATTGTAAGTCACCACTAAGGGTCTCTTCTGTCATGGACTCAGGTTGTTCTATGGCTATCACCATCTTCTTAAGAGAAGAGAAGACACAGATGTAGTTCCTCAGTGTCATCTCTGAAAACAGGTTGCATACCATTGGTAACAACCCTCATCCAAAATTCCTGCATCCAAAGGTACTCATAGGGCTCTTGAAGTCACTCAGATGATAAAAACTGTTGCCACACAAGCCTGGTGACTCGAGTTTAATTAACAGAACTCACAATGGAAAGACAAAACTGATTCTAAGAAGTTGTCCTCTGTCCCCCACATAAATGCCAATGCTAACATACTTGTACACCCCACACACAGAGACAATAGTATTAAAAATAAAAATGCATTGACTGGTCTACACAGGTGTAACAATCTAAGTGTAAATCTTGTATCATTAGTTTCAATAAAATGTGATAAGTTAATGGATCATTAAGAAATGAATCACTGCATTTGCCAATGTTTTCATGTTTGGGTATTAAAAGTTCTACAGTGTGGCTTTTCTCACCTACCTGCTTCTCCTTTGTGGAATGTGTTGTTCTGGATGTTGGCATAGATTTACTGTCTTGGATCCTGCCCAAACACTCCTGCAGTGCAGCACCTCACACTATAGAGACTTAACTGAGTAACACTTTATTGCCTGGTTATTTGCCAGCATCTTTGTGGCCATCACAAACTTCTTGAGGTCAGGGACTACATCTCTTCCCCACTGTGTGGACTGAACAGATAGAGGAATATGAAAACAGACATGAGGAATCAGAATGATATTTAGCCACAAGTGCTTGGTTCAGTTTTACTGGACTCCACAAACATCTGTTGAATGAGTGAAAGGATGGAGCAATGTTAATGATCATTAAACTCATTATTATGCTTCAGAGGAAAGCCCAATGCCTATCTTCTAGAGACCTTGAGGGATGAACACAATGTCCAGTGGGCCATTAAATTATAACATCATCAAGAGAATTGTTTAGACCTTGTGGCAAACTCACCCAGTAATGTTTCATCCAAGGCTTCTGAAGCCTCATGGCTGTGAGGCAGCGACCTTCGTGGGGAACTGGAGGCCTAACTGAGGCTAGCCTGGCTCTAAACTCTCTAGGAGAGCGAATTAGCAGGAATACTCTTGGTAAGCATGAGATTTGGCACAGAAAATCCAGTTTGATGGGGACAATTATGGGCTCAGGACCTTGGTTGTGCCTTCATTACAATGTGACATTATGTCTGTCCTAACAGAACCCAAAGTACAGAGCTCAGTCCTCACTGACACATATTGGCATGATGTTGACTCCTGGTAAGTGTCAACCTGCTGCTGTTACTGTTCATGTGATTGTTTTAATCTGAACCCAGAAGACTACATGTTAAAACATCACTGATTTTTTTTTTTTTTTTTGCTTTATTTAGATCATGAGGAGTCTGAGGTCCTTTTAAGGTCATCTTTGTGTATAGATAGAAAGTCAAATGTCACACTGAGTTACTGTATTTTGTTTGTTTGTTTTTTGAGACAGAGTTTCTCTGTGTAGCCTTGGCTATCCTGGACTCACTTTGTACACCAGGCTGGCCTTGAACTCACAGAGATTCACCTGCTTCTGCCTCCCTGAGTACTGGGATTACAGGTGTGCATCACTACGGCCTAATGAGTTGAATTTCAAGGCCACCAACTACCTTCACTACATCAGTGCCAGCTTATGATGCAATGTGACCCTGTGGCAAGAGTGGCACCACAGCTTTCCACAATAAAACGAATCATCTAGTCCTTATTTATGCGTAATCATGTCCTGAACTCTCAACTCCTAAATTACCCCTATCTGTCTTGTTTTGTAGAAATTAAACAAATATTTCTGTTGTAAGGAGAATAAGAGGGTGTGAGATGAAGGTTCAGTTGGAAGAGACCTTTGCTGTGAGCATAAGCAGACCTCAGTTCAAATCCCCAGCCCTTGTGTAAAATCTGTGCATGGCCACACATGATTGCATCCCCATAGTTGTGTAATATGGGGGAGGTAGATCTCAGGAGCTTGCTTGTCTGCAAATACAGTCAAAATGGTAACCTTTAGTCTCAGTGAGTGAGACTCTGTCTCAAAACCAGGATGGAAAATGATAGAAGACACCACTGCCTTTCTCTGGCCTCCATACATAGTACATAACACACATCTTCACGCATGATGGCAGGAGGGGAGAAAGTAAAAGTAAGTATCTGTCAGTAACTATTGACCAAGGTAAAGTTTATAGAGTATTTAATTTTTTTTTTTTTTTAGGTCTCACATTGTAGTTTATGTAGGATCTTTTTATTTATTTAATTAATTTATTCAGATTACAACTCAATTGTTATCCCATCACTTGTATCCTCCCATTCCTCCCTCCCTCCCGCTTTCACCCTATTCCCTCCCCTAAGTCTATGACAGAGGGGGACCTCTTCCCCCACTATATGGTCACAGGCTATCAAGTCTCATCTCCGTAGCCTGTTTATTCTTTCTCTGAGTGCCTCCAGGCCTCCCCACCAAGGGGAGGTGGTCAAATATGGGGCACCTGATTGTGTGGATGTGTTCTTCAAAGTGCAGGTGATTGCATGCCATAATTTCTAATGGAGCAGGCTAAGGCAATGTTGGGGCTCTACAATCCCAGGAAGGGTTAAGATACACTCTTAATTAAAGATGTACTTTTCAGCCACATGCCTCTGGAGTGAACAGCAGTGAGGTGGGCCTAAGATTGCAGGCCTGGAGTGTAGTAAACATGCCTTGGTTTTGAGAATCACATCTTGTTCTCACTAGAACAGTCAGGGATAGATTAAGCAGCACCGATGTCTGTTCTCCATGCAATCTCCATCTGCACAATGAAGTACCAGAGTGTTGGCATCAGGTACAGTCACGCAAACATCAGCATCTACTGGACCAATGCAATTCTTTCTGGCATGTGAGCAGTGATCAGATGGCTCACTCATTTCAGCAATAAACTGATAAGGATTAGCACAGCAAACATGGGACATGGCCCACTCTATTTCCCTGCTACTTGTTCATACCGTCAGTGTGCTTATCCAGTCTACGATTACTATCTTCGAGGTGTCTTAGACCCAGATCATGTATAGAGATGGACACAATTGACCATTATTTAAAGAGGACTATGGAACTGGGCTACACATGTCTCTAAGTGTATGCCATTCGTTCTTTCAAAGACTACGTGTGAGATGCCCCACGAGGTTTGGAGGCTGTGTTTGGTTCTCGGATTTCCACTTCATGACTCTGAATCAAACTGTTAATGTGAAGTTCCCTCCCCCAAACCTGGCCACAGTAAGTGTCAGATGCTCTTAGTTTGCTGGTGCCTTCCAGACTTAGCATGAACTCGGCATCAAGAAATCTAGGATATAACTGCAGTTCCCTGTGAGCCAGTTGGCACCACTCTGGAGGGGAAAAAAAAAAGAAAAAAAAGAAAAAAAGAAAAAAAAAAAAGAAAAGAAAAACAAGAGACTCTCTTCTTTGGACTCAAACAGGTTTCAGGATGATCTGCATGACTGGGTAGCTGGGGACTACATAGGATTGAGTAAAGTATGTACTGTTGGATTAACTGATTCAGCACCCTTCTTTTGTTGCTCATGATGTATTAGAGGCGAGAAGCCCAGGAGAGAAATCAAATCCAGGAAGCAGGTGTTGATTTCTTTCTCTGAGTCACATCCAGGGAAGCTCTCACTTGCCAGGTGACTGGTATCATTATCAGCTCACTTTCTTCCTGGCTCAGCATCTCAGCTCTTTCCTTTCCAAATGGTATCTCTCTTGCAGGTCTGTTCTTTTCCTGTATCCAGCATGCATCTTTGGCTTTCACTCCCCCACGTATTCTGACTTTGAATCCATTGGAAAGCTTTTGCTCATGTCTTCCAAACCAACCTTCTCATTTCCATATAAGACACCACCCCAGTTAGAACTTTCCACATTTCTAAAGAAGAGCTGGTCTTCTGATGTGAACTCCAATCCAGATTTTGCCAAGTAAGAATAAAGAACATTCTAAATTCTCTTAAAATCCTACAGTGGCTTCCATTGTTGATATGCACAAGCCTGTGGCAGTATTAACTTGGCATGCTTAAGGGATGCCAGATCACAAAATGCCGTATCTGGGCATCTCAGGGTGTTTCTAGATGAGACTAGCATTGTGAGAAATAGATGTAGCAAAGATCAACCGCTCTCTCAGTTCAAGCAGGTGCCATCCAGTCTAGTGAGGGCCCAGAGAATGAAAGGACAGAGGAGGGCAGGTGAGTTAGCTTTCTCTTCTGAAATATGGGCATCTGAGCTTTCCTGACCTTTCACATCAGGGCATGGGTTCCTGGACACTCGTGCCCTGCTGGACACAAAGTCACCTTAGTGGTTCTCAGCGCTGTGGACTCAGATTGATTTATATACTTGCCTCACAAATGGCAGATGGCAGACTGCAGGACTTTGCAAAATTCAAAATCACGTGACTAAAGTTCCATAATTACTTCCCTCATATCTATTTCATTTCTCTACTATCAATCTGTCTTCTACCAATCACCTTATCTATCTTATATCACCTATCAATCAATCAACCAATAAACTATCAATTATTTATCATCTGTCTATCTATCTATCTATCTATCTATCTATCTATCTATCTATCTATCTAAATATCTATTTATCATCTATCATCTATCTATCTGACTATCATCTTTTTCTATCATCTATTATCTACCTATTATCTATCTATCTATCTATCTATCTATCTATCTATCTATCTATCATCTAACTACCTATGTACCTTTCTACTTTTCTTTTTTCTACCTATCTATGGCTATCTCTTGTCGACTCTATGTCTACAGAAACCCTAACTTAGACAAGAGCTTCACCATGTGGCTCCAGTTTTGCTTAGACAGCATGAGTTTTGTAACCACTGCTTTCTATCCTCTGTTTACTTCCTACTCAATTGCTGGTGGCCTTTTCTGTACCTAGCTCATGCTGCTTTCTGGTAGAATACTTGCTTCTCACCATTTCAATTGTTTATTGAATGAGAAGTAATTTTGATATATATAATTCACATGGGATGTGATCTAAGAATCCTTTTGGTGTATTCCCACCATCAGTCTGGCCAGGAAACCCCTTCAGGGGACGTCCTTCGTCCTTCAGGTATTGTTATCTGAATCTGAAGGGTCCCTCTGTGGCTCATGTTTCTCAGCTTGTGGTGCAGTGAGGAAGTGCCTGAAGCCTTGAGGATGTGAAGTGTAGCTGAGGGAACTGGGAGAAGCAGGTCATTAGCTGTGATTTCAAATATTATAGCCTGACCCGTGGTTCTAGCCTTGCTCTCTACTCTCAGTATTTAAGCAAGAAAAGAAGCTCTGACACATGCTCTTGCTGCCCAGCCCTGAGCCATTGTCCATGCTTTCTCTTTTGCGTGTGTACTAAGTCACTGCCCATGACTTTCTCAGCGTGTACACGTGGAACATTGTTCATGCTGCTCCCAGTGTGAATGCAGAGAGCCACTTGTTCACACCGTCCTCAGTGTGGCAGCCTAAAATCCACCAAAACCATGATGTGAAATAAATCTTCCTCCCTTGTACTGCTTACACTGTTTCTATCAGGCATTGTGTGTGTGTGTGTGTGTGTGTGTGTGTGTGTGAGAGAGAGAGAGAGAGAGAGAGAGAGAGAGAGAGAGAGAGAGAGAGGTTACTGCTATAAGTTGCTGTTCTAGCCCTCAACTTGTGGAAGGTCACAGACATGGGCCATGTGGATTCCTTCTCAGTCTTGTGGCATCACCTGAGAAATGCTTTCTTTGAGAACACCAAATTGGTACCACCAGCATTAAAAAGCACCTTTTATATCTAAAGAAATAAATTAACTAAAATCAGTTCGTCTGGTAACTGAGCAAGCACACCTGCGCTGCCTGACATTCAACAAGATCTGGCAGCATCTAGGAGGTGACTGCCCTTGGGGCTTGAGCATGTAGTTCCATGGTCATCACCCCAGGGCCCGAGTATGTGTACTTGTCCCCTGGCCCTGCAGGCATTTGCTGTCTCAATCTCCTCCTCATGTGTTAGAAGTGATGGGTTTCCAATCCTTATTAAAACTTGGATTAAAAGCTTAATTTAAACATGTGCTACTGAAAGAGACTCCCTCTAGTGTTGAGGTCCCGGATGTATGCACCCATCACAGTGTTAGAATCAATGCCAATATTGGGGTTCTACTCTTATATCTCTCCAAGGAGTTTGCAAGAACTAACAACCAATCCACATACTGTGCAGTATTCTGCATGTAAAAATGAGGAATACACTATGTAGTAGAGATGGAGGTACAAGGAATCATGTGATATTGTACTTGTGTATGGAATTTTCAAAAAACCTTAAACTAAAAAATAACAAAATTGCACGCAAGACAAAAAATTAATAGTTATATCTAAAAATTGTGTAAGATTTGTATAGCATTAAAAGTTCATTGAAAGAAATTCAAGTAGAATTAAGCAAAGACAGAGACAATGAGAATGATGTGATTGAAGCACGGATTTACCCAGAACTATACAGCATAAGTCTAAGGGCCAAATGTGCTGTGCTTCACTTCCCCCTTTCCAAGCTTCCTTTTACATGACAGAAAAGCTGCTTCTAAAATTTATATTGAAAACAAAAATAGCTCATAAAACTAAAACTACTTTTATTAAGAAAGAGAAAGTTGTAAGCCTAATGTTGACTGGGTGTCAGCTGTTAAGAGAGAGTGGAAGTTATGTATGTGTGGATGAATGTCAGAGACACAAAAGTGTCAGAAACATATATATATATATCCAATTATTGACAAAACATTAAAATAATTTATTTTAAAAAGTGTAGTTTACTTCAACAAATCATGCTGAAACAATTGAACACTGATAAAATAAAAGACCAACTAAGTAAAAGATGGAAAATCATTTCACATGTAAACCATAAAGATACAGCAGTTGTTATGGATATGAAACCTAAGCGTGTCTGGTTTTCATATAATGTGTCACAGAAAAGGAAGACATTTCTGGGAATACTTTGGATAAGACATTAAAATGAAATAAAGTTTGATAAGAGGGACTTTATTGAAATGACAGCTCTTTGGTCTTTTTTGAAGGTGGCGCTAAGCAGTTCACAGATGCGAGGATGTCATTGCAGCCTCCCATTAGGTTCTGCCTAGAGTCCCAGCCTTCTTACAACTAAATACTAGGACAATGTGGAAACACTTCAGCAAAGAAGAAGCAGCGATGCCAAACATGCACGTCATTAGGTTATGAAAACCAGTAATTTTAGGGTTGTGTCAATAACAACAAAGTGCTCTGAGCATACCCAAGCCTGAAGGGTTAATAGGATATGTATCTGAGCATAAATTGTCAGATTCAACTGGGGGGTCTCCATGATGGTATGCAGAGTATGGGGGAGTTTATCACCAGGTCCAGGAGTCAGCCTTGTACATTTGAACAAACACATAAGAGAAGCAACAATGAACAGACACTTTCGGCAATTCTCATTCCCACAGCCTTAAACAAGAGACACACAGAGAGGTACCAGCTGGCCTCTGCATCATCAAAGTCATCACGCAGAAGTCAGAAAGAATGAGTTACAGAGAAACAGGACGATAAGGTCCCCTTTCTGTGACGTTCTGGGAGACGTAGACGCAGAAGTGAGGCCAGCAATGGCAGCTGCAGAGCTGGGGCACTGGCACTGCTACAAGGGCATGTCACAGAACATTCTGGAGTGTGGGAGGGTGCTGCACCTGAGGGGCTGTGGCTATACTAGTACACGCATTCACGAAAATGCACTGACTGTTAACCTTTCCTTTAGACAGTTTTCCATTAGGCCGCAATAAGCTTGACTTCAAGGATACTGTAGCAGCAACTTAAACAAAACACTGTGGCTTGAACTACACATGTGATGGAGGATGGCAATGGCAGATAATGCCAAGATTGGTATTAGCTGTACTAGATGAATGGACTGGTACAAGGGATTAGGAAAAGGCAGATGGGTCGCTATTAAGAGAGCACATCACATGTACCTGGAATCAGAAAAGAATTGTCAAATACCCAAGTGTCATTATAGGGTGCACCCTCAGTCACCAAGACAGCCACAGTCATAACTACAACCTCCAAAGGGTGCTGTTCGTCCAGATTGCAATTGACTTCCCTTTTTTTTATATATTTATTTATTTTTAATTAATTTATTCTTGTCACATCTCTATGGTTATCCCATTCCTTGTATCCTCCCATTCTCCCCTCCCTCCCATTTTCCCCTTATTCCCCTCCCCTATGAATGTTCCTGAGAGGGATTACTTCCCTCTGTATATGCTCATAGGGTATCAAGTCTCTTCTCAGTGACCTGCTGTCCTTCCTCTGAGTGCCACTAGGTCTCCCCCGCCAGGGGACATAGTCAAATGTGAGGCACCAGAGTACTTGAGAAAGTCAAATCCCTCTCTCCACTCAAGTGTGGAGACTGTCCTGTCCATGGGCTAGATGGTTTCAGTGCAGAATTCTACCAGACCTTCAAAGGCGAGCTAATACCGATACTCTTCAAGCTACTCCAAAACATAGAATTGGATGGAACATTACCAAATTCATTCTATGAGGCCATAGTCACGTTGATACCTAAGCCTCACAAAGACTCAACAAAGAAAGAGAATTTCAGACCAATTTCTCTTATGAACATCGACTTCCCTTTTATAACCAGGGGCAGTGACGTCTTTAGTTGACTCACCCACATGGGAATAATAAACACTACAAAAGGAGTCCAAGGCACGGGCACACCCTCTGTACATCAGCACAGATAGGCACTGCGCCCTTGGTAAAGCTTTATAGCCAAGTTTGGTTTTGCCCTGCGCTACACTGTTGCAGGTGACCATCACAGTGGAAGTTGTGTTTCATTCAAGACTCATGTCCAACTGTACTGTATAGCTCTACCTGAAACAGGTTTAACTCTGGGGACATAGGGTCTTTAAATGCCTTCAGGTTCAGGGTGATGTGGCAGGAGAACATGGTAAATGTGAAGATTTGGGGTCAGCAGCGAGGAGCCCTTCCTCTTCAATTGTAGGGCCTGGACTTCAGACCCCCAGGACCCCTGCAGCTAGTCAAGCTTCTTGCTTCTCGAATGGTAGAAAAAGGAGGATTGCTGGAGCTGCCTGACCTTCAGCCAAGTGAAGACACAAGCCCAGGTTCCGGGAGAGATGCCGCCTCAAGAAATGGGCAGAGGGTGCTAGCTAGGAAGGCCTCTGGGTGTGTGTCTGCACACACTCATTCACACACACACAGTTGACATTAAGTCCTCTGTTCTGTGCTCACTTTACTCTGATTAGATCGCTCTTTTCCACGTTCTACATGCAAATGGAGTATACTTTACACCATCAGTGATAATTAGGCTCACTCAAGAAACTTGATTTTTAGAATGTAGCCTCACCTAATGCAAAATTATCAGGAAAATGTGTTTTCAGTCTTGGCCGGGTGTTTCCCTATTGACACTTCCACATCCCAAGGTCCACATTTAAAAGACATCTTTAACGTCTAAGCTCAAAGAGTGACAGCATTGTTCTCTTTATCTGTCTGTCTACACGCAGGGCAACAGTTATTTGCTTGTTCTACTAGAAATAGATAAATGAAACCCGAATAATGCTCCCTGCACATCTGGGCACATACCTATATCTAAAGGCAAAGTGAGGCCGTTACATTTGTGACTGGGATGTTTACCTTCAAACAATGCAAGATCTTTTGCCACCCGCCAGGAATAATTATCTTTATGGGGAGGGAAGTTGTACAAACTTCCCGTCGATCACACTGAACAAGGGAACCAGAGCTGCTCTGGTGCGGCAGGTTCTTACCTGGCTTGAGATGCGCGAAAAGGATTTTGCCAGTGAGGAGCTCCCACAGACACAGGGCATAGCTGAAGACATCCACCTTGATGGTGTAGCACGTGCACTGTGTGAACACCTCGGGGCCATCCAGCGCAGGTTCTGCACAGACCAAAGGTGACTGGGCTCAGAACCACCCTGCAAAGCTGGCTTCTGAGCCTGCGCTGGAGAAGGTTCGCCAAAGCTCTCAGGCAGCACAGGCAGAAATTACCACAGCTCTGCTCTTCCCCCAACGTAATGAAAGTAGCACATCTTTATGTGCATGTATTAGTTTCTCAAGAAAACACAAAACGGTTGAAAGATCATAAAATCCATACTCTACAAGACACCTCCACAATTAATGGAAAATAAAGCCTTCGCGGCAGCAGCTGCGCTTTCTCTTTCTTCCTGCACCCAATCACCTGAAGGCTTCAGAGCAGACCACCAACAGGGTCATCCAAGCAGTTCCTTCCCTTGGCCCAAGTTGCCCCGTGGGAGGCACCTCGCCCTGTTTCAGTCTCTGGGTTCCAAGTAAGTGAGTGACTAAATTAGGCCCGTTACTGTGTTCTCAGGAGGGAGGACAGAGGGAGCCACGGAGAAGCCATCCAACGTGGTAGGATCAACTTTATGATTTTAGTGTCTGCAATGCTTCAGGAAGCAAGCTAATGACTTTGTTACAAAGCACCCGCCCCCATGCTGAGTCTCAACTACATGGTGGCATGAGCTACAACCTTTCTATTAGTGATAGGGCAAAATATATAAATTAGGTTTCTGTGCAGTTCAAAAGCCAGAGCACCAGATTCTGCCTTATGAAATGACAGTTGCAACTTGACTCTTCCGCTGACCTGGCAATTTCTCCCTCCGCAGAGTTCCGGCTCGTAGGTCACCCAGCTCTGCACCCTGTCAGTGAACTTTCCCAACCACCTTCCTATGGGCAAGTAGGCAAGCCGGCACTCTTTAACTATCCTTAGGAAAGTCCTGTGTGTAGTGCTGCCCTGGAAATTCTTCTGACAATCTGCCTTATGTTGGAATCAGGTACATACTATTAACCCCAAAAATGCCTTCATCTTTGGCACATTACATGGGGTTGCCCTGCATGACAGCCAGTGATCTGCAGTGTTCCTGTACAGGACAGGTTCGTAGGCCACAGACAAAGGCATTTCCTGGCTACGGCTATTCCCACTGTGCCACTCCCCACTTCCCCCTTCCCCCTTCCCCATTCCACCCCCATCCCCATCTCCCACCCCCACCCCCTACCCCCTACCCCCACCCACAAGTTTACATATTTTAATTGCTTAACAAGAGCAGGAGGGTCACAGACCCCTGGCTGTTTTGTCATGTTGTCTTTATCCGGGGACTGCAGAAATCTTGACTCTAGAGAAAAGAGAAAGCGTGTGCATGTCAAAGGAAGTGTCCAGAAGCCTGTGTCCAAGATCACAGCCAAAGCTTCGAAAGCCCAGAACGTCTGCCTTTGTGTTATTCAAATTTTCACTTTCCTCTTCTCAGCCTCCATAGCAAAGACAAAAAGATAAGTGCAAACGGCGTGCATTCAAAGTGCAAGATCAAATTGAAATTAAAGTAACAGAAATACTAAAGATGTGAAATTTGTTTCCAGATTATTGAACAACATCAGGCAACCAGTATGAATGAAGAAAGAATGCTATTTGTGGGTATTTTTCTGGAACTCTTACCTCCAAAATCTGCCACCACAGCATGGCCATCCTCATAGAGAAGAACATTGTGACTGGGAAAGAAGCAGACCGTGTAGGCTTTAGTGAGTCTTAAGCAGCTTGCATCTTGGGTCACCATTTGCTCCCCACAGAGATAAAATGTACAAACTCTGATGCTCTTGGTATTTGTTGACTCAGAAAGGGATTTACAAATGAAGTCATGATCTAGCTCCTGTCAGCGGTAAGAAGAGTTCCTGCCTCCCCTCTCAGCTGGCCAGAGGGCCTTGTTGGTTGATGAGACGCTCCATGGCTCACGGAGTCCTGCTTGAACACTGAGCTCTGGGTAGGCAAGACAGGGTTGAACTGGCTGCGTCTCAGGCCTGGGGATCTTTCACGAAGAGGCATGCAGTGAAAGTGCTGTGCAGAACAGTCACCGGACTCAGATCCCGGGGCTCACATGACGGAAGGATATGAGTAAGCCCTGCATGCTACCCTTTGACCTTCACATGTGCTCTGTGACCTGTGTATGTGCACACTCCCAGCCTCCTTCTCACTAAATAAATGTGAATATGTATGTATATGTGTGTATATATATAAAATATATATTTATATATGTATATGTATATATATGTAATATATATATATGTTGGCATGCTTTTGTGGACTGTGTAGAGTTTACCCTTGTTTGTTCAAATGCTGGTTTCTCTGCCCCAATGTCCGATTTCAATCAGGAAAATGGCATTGTGATGTATATTGTAAGTATTTCCTATGTCAAGCTTGTGTAAACACGCCCAGCATTTGTTCTCTGCTCTGCTAAGCAGCCAATGAGGAGCAATACAGAGAACTGGGTGGGGCATCCAGGACCAGTGCGGGGTGGGGGAAAGAGGAGAGCAAGTAGGAGACTGAGGCATGAAGAGAGGGCCAGGAAGCACCAGGATGGGTGAACAGGGAGTTAGGACGTGAATAAAAAGCAAGTGCTACTGGGAAAATCTGAATGGGAGGAAACTAGACTCGCTTGGAGGTTTAGGATGAAGTAATTACTGCTCAGTATTGTGCTCTAGGTTAATTAAAAAAAATCATAGTCTCTCTGTGTGCCTATTTGGGAAAATAGCTTATTAAAGAGTAACTGCTGCATTACTAAAAATATGAGTTCATATTTTAATGATTAACAATCATTCTGCATACATATGTATATATTTAAAGTAAAGAGTCTTTATGGAAAGTATTCTGGACCCAAGTTACCATTTTAATGCAATCTTGTCTCCATGATACTGGGAACATTCCCTCTTGCTAGCTAGACCAAAGTGAGGGCAGTCTAGGGGAAGCCACCCCTCCCCAACACAGAGTCACCCCTTCTCCACACAGAAAGCTGGATCTCTGTGTGACCCCTCCCCCACACAGAGAGCTGGCTCACAAAACAACTGATGAAGAAGCACAGAGCGATGCACACTGTTCTGGAGGACTGTACTTGGTTTTTAACTTTTAAGTAAAGGTTATGTGGAGCCTAACCCAACTGATATATCTTCAGTGCATGCCCCACGCCCAAGTCTCAGGGGCTGTAGCTGAAGAGGAGACAGAAAGATTGTAAAGGCCAGAGGAACAGGGAGGCTGCTATGAGGCTGCATCTTCTAGAAAGGTCAGGAAGGCCACATGCATGAAATCTCATCAACATGGCTGCCTAACCAAGACCTGAACAAGGACCACACCTCAGGGGATTAGATGTAGAGTTGGTTCTGTGCTTGGCTGATGGAGGAGGCATTTCCAAGTCAGGAGGTGCCTATCTTGGTTTTGGTACTCAGTATGAACAGGGCGATCCTCGCTGATTTATACAATGCTTCCTAATGCTCACTTGACTCTGTGAGAACATTCATGTGGAAAGCCTTTTGCATTGTGAAGGAGCTTGGAGCATAGACACAATACACTGTAAATTCTAAAACTCAGTATGTGCTCAAAGTGAGATGGTAAAGCATAGGAATATTTGAGGATATCAAAACAGGCAGGCCCGAGACGTTATTTTTATCCCTAAATTACAAACTAGTATGTGTCGTGAGGACAATGCTGTTATAACCAAAAAAATCTCAGACCAATAGAAATATCACAAGGCTCGTTCGAAGAGCAGCCCGGCCCACGGCCTGTCAAGGGAGTGTGAGTGTGTTAAAATTAACCCAGAACACTTAAATATATGTTGAGCAAAATTCCACCAGCCAAAGTAAAACCACGGTTAGCCGCTGCCAGTTATTTTATTGTTAATTCCAGTCACAGAGTGGGAAGAGCAACGGAACCCTTGTCCTTAATGGCAAAACCTTTCCTGGATAGTTTTGCAAATGCAGCTACTTGAGGTAGCTGCACGAAAGAACGTGTAACCTTTGTGTGACTCTCCAGTCTAAGCTTCAAGGCTGTGCTCCTGAACCAAAACTGTGGCTGTAGGGCACTGGGCACTCACGGTTCATTTGGTTAAACTTTGCTTCATGCAAATATCTTACCAAGAATAATAATACTGGCTAGCTACACTTAGGTCAGAATGGTTAAAAAATACTCTCCCAGGAAATAAATGTCATGCCTGGCCAACAGTACCAGCCTCAGGGTGGAGTATGCCCAGAGAAGGGCTTGGCCTATGCTCTGCTCTGAGGAATTATGGTGAGGGGGGAGGGGAAACTGAGGGCAGTGGTTGGATATATTCCACTGATGACTCCCTAGCATCTTCACTGTATTATTTTGCATATAAGCATGTTCAATACATTTTTATTGAACAAATAAGCAAACTAAGTGACACTGAAGATGGATCTTACTCCTGCAGGTGACAGCCACAACTTGGTAGAGTAAAGGTCATATCCTGGCATAATTTACTGCCTGCTAAATACCGCTCATTGACCTACAAATGGATATTAAAGATTCAGAGAGTGATGAGGTGCAGAGACATTAGGGAGGGGTGCAAAGCTCAGAATTCTGGCATGTCAGCACACACCGCAGAGCTGTAGAGTGTGAACCTTGAGTTCATTTCCTTTAGTTATCAACTCAGGTGTTGAATCAGTGGGAAGTCCATGAGTGGTGTTTTGTGAGGTACCCCCAAAGCATGATGTTTACGTGCTTTCTGATAGCAGCTGCGCCTGAAGATGCAAAGCGTACATGCACATGCACATGCGATGGCTTTCCCCTTCATGGAATTTATAATCCACTAGTAAAAAGAAGATGAATGTTTTCCAAGAAAATAGCACGGGCTAAGAAGGTGATATGAAAGAGGCTTTTAAAGCCAGTCAGCTATTACATCTACAAATATGTATTGACACTTTGCCACATGCTGGAGAGTTTCCAGCTGTGAATCAGGCAGGTTGGGGCTGGGCTCAAAGTGCAGGGAGGAGACCAAGCAAGAAGAGACTGAGAAGAGAGAAAAGCAAATCCTGGGAAGATCTTCGCAATGGCAAGAGTTGTGTGCATGGGAGAGGAATTATAAAAGTGGACTTACTAAACCAAAGAATACATACTAGGAAACGATGGGATATTTGCATGGAAGTAGGATGGAATTGTGAACATTAGAGAGGCCTCCTGAGTGGCCAATAACAGCAGACTCAGGCTTGCGTACGTCCAGAGAAGAATGTGCGTGCGCTAAGACCTGAAGCCAGCGGGGCCTCTCAGCTGCCATTACTGTCAATAATGAGGCTGGTGCCAGCTGAACACCACAGGGAAGTGTATGTTTGAAGGACTGTGAGCACTGTAGCGCTTAGAGGCGGTGGCGGAGAAGAAGGCAATACAGTGAGAAGTGGGCAAGTGCTACCAAAGAGCACCAACCTAATCTCCAGAGTCTCACAGGAGTCTAGATCAGAAATCCTTCTTGCAGGTGATAATCACGCAGGGGGACGAAGTCAGATGCCCCACAGCCCTGCTGCCAACAGCTGCAACCAGAACTTAAATTTCAGCCTTCAGAGTCAACTGGACCTCGGGGAAGACCCCCCCCCCACCATATCAATAATGAGGTGAAGAGTCAATGGAGACTCTAGTGTATCTCTGTACCAGTATGAGCCAGTAGGCACAGACCAGCAGCCCTCCTCCTCCCACAGGCTCCGGAAAGAAATTTGCAGACAAAGGAAAAGCAGTTGCTAGGAGCAGGAGACCTGGGAAGCTAGCCAATCTGGTGTTAGGGCTAATCAGCAGCATCAGAAGCTGGAAATAAGAGACAGATCTGGGAACTCTGCATCTCCTCCATGCCTGTAGATCACCTGTGAGGCATTTTGTCCTGGATAAAGCCTCGTGTGTCCTAGCTAAGGGGTGTGTTTGGCCGTACGGTGGCACTTACAAGAGAACCAACTTTACTATGGGATTATTTTAGCTCGGAAAATTATCTGATTCCATCCCTGCTGTCTGACTTTGCAAAGCTATTGCTTTTTTAATTGAAAGTTCACCCTCACCTCACCTAAGACAATCTTCGTCCCTCCAACTGCAAGGAATCTGTGATATCTGGATGTGGCAGCAGCTCTGTCTTTAACCATGAAGCAAAGGACATTGTTTACATAACAGAATGTTTGGGTCTTTGAGATGCCTGCCCCTCACAGATTACTCCAACAAGGCTCTTTTAACCTCAGCAAGGCAGAGTACAAGATGTAACCCCAGGGTGACATTCACTTCATCCAGCAAAGCTGAAAGCAGAATCTATGCTCTAAACATCATGGCTTTCTAGCTAGTAACAGTCTCGGAAAAGAGTGACCTATCTGCAGTGTGTGTGTGTGTGTGTGTGTGTGTGTGTGTGTGTGTGTGTCAGAGAGAGAGAGAGACAGACAGACAGACAGACAGACAGACAGAGAGACAGAGGAGGAGAGAGAGCAAGAGAGGGAGAGAGAGAGAGAGAGAGAGAGAGAGAGAGAGAGAGAGAGAGAGAGAGAGAGAGAGAGAGAGACCTTTTAAAGAGTTTTCTCTTCGCTATGGTTTCTTTTCCATAAAGGAAAAATTTCTCCAACCTTACTACTGAATAAATTTAATGAAATCATTTCGTGAAGATTGGGAATCTTTCCGTTGTAATTGCCTGTACTGAAAATTTACCTAAAGTGCTCAAATGATTCATAATCAGTTGGTTGTGCGCTGTAGCCCAATGCTAATTGTCACTATTAATCAGATTGGCCTGATTATTAGGCCATATCCCAATTCTGATTTCCTCCCAGATCTGGACTGAAATTCATGGTTAGTCTAAAAAGGAGCAAGGTAACTGGCTGCTACTCTCACTCCACTGCCATTACGAACTTTAGGAAAAAGTCATTACAATGCGTAGCTATTAATTTAATTTTTTCTTAATTACAAAGCCATCTGCCTGCATCAGTTGCGCTAAAAATCTTCAGTTTAAGGGCCCCACAGACACTTCTCAGTATCTTTCTTTGGAGAGATGACTGCACTGCTGAGTAAACATCTTAACAGCGCAGAGCCTCCCAGACACGCGACAGACCAGCTTTCTGAGGTATCCTTGAAGGTGATTAACTCATGATTAAAGAATTGGCAACCAGCCTGCCTGGAAACATTCCAAGGGTTAAGCCAGTGCAAGCAATCAGGCTTGGTTTCCAATCTCATCACACTGTGAAAGTCATGAGTTTACAAGCGCCATCTTGACAAGCCATCATTCATAGCCTAAGATGAGGTGTCCTGGGTCTGCTGCCCGCCATCCCTCTCCTGCCTGCAGGGCTGTGAGATGGCAGGTCTCTTCCAAGAACAGCCTTCTCACAGGGGAAGACCTTCAGCAGTTAGTCACACTGTTCCCTGCTGAGCATTGGTCCTGTCAAGCTGACTGTCCTCTCAGACAGGACCCAAATATACCGAACCTCTTCCAGTAACTCACAAGTAACCCAGAGTGTTGACTGAGTCTTTGATATGAGCACCATTCACAACTACTTAACTTCGTAGTTTTGCTTCTTTTGTACAAAATTATTTTGGAGTCGTCTGCTCAGTTCTTGGTAGCAGCACTTGTTCTTTAATGGCTTGATTTTGATATCTTTGTGCCTCCGGTTTGTGGCTAAGCTAACAGAAGTCCTGGGTTTAATCTCTAGGGTGACATAGAAGCATACTGAGACTTGGGGACTTTCCTGACATTCACTGATGCTTTGTGGTGACTGGGAGTGGCCCCGGGTTTGGACTGTGTGATGTTGAATGAGAATTTGTTGCCCACTTGAGGGCTGTTTGGACGGGATGTGGGGTGGGAGGGGGTAGGAGGGGGTGGAAGGGGGGAGGGCCCTGCTGGAGGAAGTACGTCAGTGGGAGGGCCCTGCTGGAGGAAGTACGTCACTGGAGGTGGTTTTGAGAGCTCATAGCCCCACCCCTTCTGGTTCACTATTTGTGGTTGGAGAGGCGATCTGCCAAGCTTCTTGTTCCAGCAGCCTGCTCTCATGCCCCACAGCCATCACGGGCTCTCTCTCTGAAACCAGGAGCCCACATAAGCTCCGCCTTCCTTCAGTCGCCATTGTTGATAGAAAAGTAGCCAATGCAGGCAGCTCCCAGGAGCCTGGTTCCCACTCTGTGGTCACCCTGGAGCTCTGCGTCACAACTGAGCCGGGACTTTGTTCTCATTCTTGAATCCCTCTTTATTGTTTTCCCTCAGAGCTCACTATTACCTACCCAAAGGCTCTTACAGTGTCCAAAAACTACATCAGGGTTCCTACTGCGCACCCCTGTACTCCAGGAATCCCACTGTGTCCAAACAATTTTTTGTTGTTCTTCTGCAGTATACATAGAGTTCGTCGGGCTCCCTTTAGATTTTATTTTACCAGGGCACCCTGTTCTTGTCAAGCTTCAGAGAACAAGAGCTTAGATCTCTCTGTTAGTTCCTTAAAGACATAAAATGTTACCCTCTCATAGAACATCGTTCTGCAACTGCGTAGAACCGACTTAGTCTGGCTTCAAGCAGACTGACTTCGTTGTTTCCCAAAGATTTCCAGAAAGCTCTTTGGAGTCTGGCAGCCCACAGCTGACTGGCCATGGCAGTGCACGGGTCTGAACGTAATCTTGGCGAGAGAGAAGCAGCTTTCCTAAAGCCCAGAACCATGAACTTCTAAACACCAAAAAGCTTAATTTCATCCAACCCTTGGAAACCATGGAAACGGAACACTCTAATAAACACGAAGGATTGCAGAGCCTCCACTCCTCCTAAAACAAACCAACGACTCTCAGCAGAAGTGTATTTGAAAGCTTACCTCAAAGCCTCTGGATTTGTCCCAATGCTAGCGGGATTGAAGATATAGATTATGAGACCTGCGTTGTGCTTCGACCTGCTTATTCAGGGTAATGTGGAAAGCACACCCCCTTCATTCAACATCTGCCCAGAGCGTGAGATGCAAGTGGGAGAACACGCTAACCGAAATGACCTGGACACCCACACGTGCCCCTGCTGAGAGCAGCCTGCATGCGAGTATCGTGCAACCAGCAAGCGTCATTTGAACAGTGATTGATCATACCTTTGAACAAGTGATGGAGATACTTCTTGGCTAATTTTGGTAGAGATTAGTCTCATGGGGACGCTTAGGTACTAAAACTATGAATAGAACATTCTCAGATGCTGAGGTATCAGTCAGGAAATGCCTCACATGATAGCTCGGAGTTTGTCACACAGGATTTCTCATACTTCAATCTGAAATCAGTGCATTGGGGTCATGGATGAACAGGGACTACTTGTGATTTCACGGAGGTGGCTCGGAGACCTAAATTTGGGAGTCACAGGCAGCCAATGTGGAAGAATCTTTTTTGCACAAAGTACCTGGGCCAAATAACCAGCGCTACCTGTTTATGTAAAAGAAACAAGTAGCCAGTCTTATTGCTGAAAGTCACTGTTCTAAAATGCTGAAAGAAACTTGTAAATGTGGTCTCTCACTGTGACCTGGAAACAGTATCCGTGTTGCCTTTCTGAACTCCTAGTTGTAGAAACAGTAAAGACATCAACTTTCTCAGAAAAGCTCAGCTCCCAGTGTGAGGACTCAACCTTCAGGATCCTGTTCTGACTTATCTTGACAATGGACCGTGACCTGGAAATAAAAACCAAATAAATATTTTTTCCTTTTTTTTTTTTTTTTTTTGGCCAGAGTGTTTTCTATTACAGTAAGTAAATGAAACTAGAAGATCAGCGGTTCTTAGACGATCTTTGTTCTATAAAGGAGAACCTTGCACATCCTTTCCCTAGGCCTCTAGCTTAGTGGCTGATCTTCCCCTGCTCAGCGCCCCCTACTGGTCCTTTAGCCCCATGGATCCCTGTGCTCCACCACAGGTTAAGAGGAGACAGGTACTCTGAAGCCAACTCCAAGGATCTTCTCACCTGCAGATCAGAAGCCATATTCAAGACACCGATTTGCCAGGGACATTTTGAGTACTGACTTCGTACTTGGGTATAAAATATATTAAAATTCAGCCCCAAATAGCAATAAGGAAGTGAGGGATGGGGATCAAGGTCGTGGATGGAAGTGTCAAACGACCTAAGGGAAAGACGGTCTTGAGAAGGGAAACCATGTACGTGTGTTGTGGGAGATGCTACTGAAGTCATGCCTACCACATTTCCTGCTTCAAGTCTCTCCCCAACATCCTGAAGTCAGTGTACCAGAAAGAGTAGGAGCAAGACAGATCCCAGAAGGCAGACAGACAGGGAAGAGAAGCTACAGGTAGATCAATTTACTTTTCTCTTAATCGTGAAGATGGCTCACTTTCTGGTGCATCCTCTCCCAGAGGGAAGAATTGAGGCCTGGGGCTTTCACACCTTCCATGAGAGGTAACTTCCTGTGGTAGGAACCAAGCAAGTTCTCCTTCTCTGTCTTGATCATTTGATATCCAATTAGCCAATTCTGAGGGGAAAGGGGAAGACAATTGATCCCTAAACACATGAAAGTTTGGGGTGGCACAGCCATAGCCACTGGAAACTACATGAGTCATGCAGCCAGAACAGCAGTGCAGTTCCAGCAAGGCGAGCTAAATGCTGCAATTGCTGTCATTCTATCTTTAACTTTTGGGTTGTGGTCTCTGTGTTCTTTGGGACTTTCTGCAATTTGATTCGTTTTATGTCTAGTTTCCTGAGTAAATTAATGTCTGAGTCTTTTTTTTTTTTTAAATCCTAAAATTAACTTTATCTGGCCACTATTTGGCAGTCTTCCTTATGCCCTGTAGATCACTAAGCACAGATAAGCACACAGCTAGATGAGACCATCACTCCAGGAATTCTCCTGGGGTATCTGTCCCTGAGCTAACTTATACATTATAATTGCTGTAGGATAAACAGAGAGAACTGACAAGCTGACAGGCCAGGAGACTAGGTTACAAGATTCAAGGTCTCTTTTTATTACAGACTTAGAGCTATTTGAAAATGTAATATAAACATAGGGGTGTACAGGATACACTCCTGAAGGAATAAATCTCAGTAACTAAGATAGATGGACTAAAACAAGCTTTTTCTATTTTACAACACATATGATGAAACATATAGTAAAGGAAGTTAAGTATTAGTGTTTGTTATTCATGTAGAGACCAGTTCAGACATTTTCTGTTTGTCTGGAGTGCTCTCAGATTACAAACACTAAAAAGTAGCATGCCATATAATCAATGTGTTTGCTTTGAAGGAAATTTCTTTAGATGATTTAAATTGTAGTTATAGGGAAAATAATGATAACAACAACGACGACGATGATATCTGTTCTGCTTGTATTTTTCTAATTGTAACTGAACTTATAACTTGGACATGTAATGAAAACTCAAACTCACAATTTGTACCATTTGTATAATCATTAGTTTGTCTTTGTTATATAAATAAAGAGCTCCCTTATTGCTAGTTAGTCACAGCAGTGAAAGTCCCCTGACGATTCCCCCTGACTCACTCCCTCCCCTCCACAACTTCTTATCTCCTCTACTGGCCCTTTAAGCAAGGACCCGATCCCCCTGGGGAAAAGGGGGTGATCAGGTAAACTCAGATTCTCTTGATGATCCAGATTCCTTTCCTCTGTCTCTATGCCTTGCTGCATGTGTGTGCTTACCTTAATAAAATCTGGGTGAACACTGAACCCCTGCTTCTCTTGCCTGCATATTCTTTAAACCAGTGGAGAAGGGGAAGTAGAGACCATCCCTGGGCCCTTAGGAGCCCACATCATAGGCACCGTGTCTGTGCCAAGCAGACTGTGGCGGTGTACAGGATTAGCAGTTGGGAAGCTGCTAGTCTATATCAACAAACTCTGTTTCCTGTGCTAAGTGAAGAGACCCTGGGCCTGGGCAAGCTGCTGTAGGCACACAGAGAAGGGCGCCATCTCTGGCAGCAGTAGGCATTACTCCTACACAACTTGCCCTCCAGCGAGCACCTATTCACCTCTCAGAAGGCCCCACAAGTAAGTGGTTTTAAGTTTCGGTTTCAGAAGAATCTATATGTGGCTCTTCAGCAACAGGGATTAGTGTCTGGGAACGGAAACTCCTTGCCTATTGGAGTATTTGACCTGGATGCTTCCTGACTCACCTTCATCCTTACTCAGCAAACACAGGGAGGGCTCGATGCTCCCACTCCTACACGGACACGGGTTAAAAATGTACTTAGTCTCACAGGCTTTCCATCAAGGGCACTTTGAAAATTCAAAATGAATGGACAAATCTATTCTTTAAAGACTTGCTGAAGCACTCAGCGTCTCTGCAGCTGTCTGGGAGATGTACTGCGGATTTCTTTGCAGACACTAGGTTGTCTGCTTCCGCAGGCTGAGGTATTAGTCATGAGGACGTAGGGTAAGAGCTGCAGTGCCTGAGCGCTGGGGTGTGTGACTGCTAGTCTCCTTCTCGCTTTCTTCTTTTTGCTTATGCTGCGTCCCTACAAGCTGGATCTACTTCTATCTTCCCGCCTAAATAAAAATTCACATTGCTCTGGTCTCTGCTCCAGGTTCGATTCCCTTCCTGCCTCTCAGAGCTCATTGTTTATTACCTGTAAGACTATAAGACGCCATAGGCTAGAGTTCTGAGCCAGCGAACTTACTGGTGGCCAATAAATTATTTAAAATTTATTTTAAAAAGTATTTTATTATGTTGCTTTTTTAAAAAACATATGCAGTTATATTATTACACATGAATAAAAAAAACTACGTACAACAGGAAGAACCATGAGACAATCATGAGTTATATAAATGTTACATTCATAGTGATTTGGCTATTTGCATTTGTCAAACTTGAAGTAAACATCTTTCCTATCTTGTTCGGTCTAAATTTCTGAATGAAAATCAATATCTATTATATCTCATCTCTATTAACTTAAATCCTTTATTTTGATCTAAGAAGATCTTATCCCCTAACCAACTAAATTTGATTGTAAGACTAAACTCTCTGGTCTTCAACCCCCATCAGAGACTTGAGCAGGAATAAAACTTAAATGCCTGAGTGAACCAGTAGTGCCGGTTAGCACTTTCCAAAATGAAACAAACAAAAAACGACTGACAGTTTACTGTCTGAACAGTCACCCAAAACTCTGTATCTGGGGGTGGTGAGATATGATCTTCTTTAGCCCAGGATGACCTCAGTTTCCCTGTGCAGATGAGGATGAACTTAAACTCCTGCTGCTACTTCTCAAGAGCTGGGAAATCAGACAGACTCCACCAAGCCTGCATCAAAATCTGTCCTTGGTGCTGGAGGACTATGGGGCAGGAAAGCATGAGCGAGCTAGGGAAGTTTTATGTGGTGGTTGCATGATGGACAGCAATCCACAGATACTTCAGGGTGGAATTCTGACACTATTCAGAGCAAATTGTGGTTTAATGCTTTCTATAAATATTCATATTTGTGATTCCAACGCTCTAGGATTTTAACCTTATTTCCTCCCTGTGTACTCTTATCTGTATGCTTTCAGTGCGGTCATCATTTCTCAAACAAATATTTGAACGGTACTTATTTGTCTTTAGTCTACGGCTTCATATTGTGCAGGAGACAGCCTTCCAAAAAATTCATCTTTACTGTAAAGATAAGGAAGTGAGTTAAACGTCCACTCCCTCTCTGTAACCATCTGATGTCCTGTGTTAGCCAGACCTTCCAGATAATTCCTGGTTCTGCCTCAGGAGCCATCATAGGGCCAGCCTGCTTTTTATGGTCTTACTCAAATAATGTACTTCCTGTTAGAGGATATGGTTTGAATGTATGTTACTGTGTTCAATCTTATGTTCAACATAGCCTACTTCCCTGGGCAGATTAAAAACACTTGTAAGCCACTGCGTGTCATTTATATCCAAGGATTAGAAAAATTACAGCTGCTCAAGAAGCATTAAGTATGATCAGTAGAATACCTTTGTGTCCTTTCCAGGTGATCTTCTGATCAGCAATTCACTTCCTTCTCTGTCAATACTATTGCAGCCTTTTCTGCTTCGGCATCCTTCACAAACTGCATTCCCTTTATCCCACCACAGTCTCACTTTTCCCAACTGCCCTTTAAATTCTTCTGTGAATGGTTGTCACTAAGTCTCTCCAGGTGTGTTGGTCATTATGCCACAAAACACCGTTGAGCCGTTCCTCATGACCAAAGCTCGCTCATGATCTCTTGGTGCCTTATATAGGCACAAATCAAGCCACAAAGTCAAAACACGAGGCCATTCTTGCTTCTGTCTCCTCTTTAACCCCCTCACAAAGTGTCTCCACACCCTATAAATTATGTTTACAGAACATATTCTCATCTATCTCTTGTGTTTTCTGCACCTTCTCCAATTCAGTAGAAGGTAATGGTTCGTTCCTCTTTTATAGGTGATTTATAAGTTAGACATCTGTAGAAAGAGCACATTACAGAGAACTTCCATTCAGGAGGAGGTATGGCCCATGTGGACCATGGAGGTCAGAACAGGCCATCAGATCTCCTGGAACTGGAGTCACAGGTGACTGTGAGCCACTGTGTGGGTGTAGGGAACCCAGATCTCCTGAAAGAGCAGGGCTCTTCCTGCTGAGTTTGTCTCCAGACCTTCTATGGCAATCTTATGTGTGCTGTTAATACTTCACTTGACAGCTGAAGAATTGATGCTGAAAATCTGAAAATGCTTCTTCAGCCACACACTCGCTAAAGGGGTCAGAGTCCCAATCATCATCCCCAGTGAGTTGGCTTCTTCCAGATTCATTTGCTTTCCTTCACAGGTGTGTTTGCTGGTCCACACAGGGTGGCTTGAAATAGAGTTGAGTGAGGAAGTGTGACCTAATGTGCGGTGTTACATCGGGATGTTCAGTTTGAATACTGTTTCTAGCGTAGATGATGGGGCTGGACTTAGGACGCCTGGGTTCAAATGTCAGCTCTGTTTATTTATTTGTGGTTTAGTTGTTTGTTGTTTGTTTTGTTTATAGCAAATTTTGTGAAAGAAATTACTGTAGGAAGTTTCAAATTCTTCTTCTTTAATATGGTGAGTTTTGGGTAAAGATTAACTGAAATCATGCTTGTGAACAAAAATCTACAAGCAAGTCTGACACACAACGTCTCCCCAGTGAGAGGTAAAACAATGACAGTGAACACCACGACTGGGCATCTGTTAGATGGTTTCTCACAGACAGAGTAAGGGTGGCCAGCAAACCAACAGCGAGCAGTCTTCATGGGACAACAGGAAAACCAAGCAGATTCCTGCATCTTGTACCCAGAAGGAGAACGGCTGGACAACCTTGCAGAGAACAGACAACCTTTGGGGAAAGCATTTGAAGGGGGTGAGTCTTCCATGAAGTCAGCCTGCACTTCATGGTTCCAACCACTCTGTTTAAACAGCCCTCTCTCTCTCTCTCCCCCCCCCCCTCTCTCTCTCTGGAGCAGAGAGACTGAATCCTCTCCATTGGAAAACCTAGCTCTTAGGACAAAGGCCTTTGTTTCCTTTCTGACTTTCAGGTTACAGCCCATTTCCACGAGTTTGTCAGGATAAATAAAGGCCTACAGAGTGCTGATCACCAGGGCTCTGTGGCTGACAAGGCACTCCATGGAGGAGTGCCCAGGGTGGAAGCTACAGTGTGACCTGGAATGCCCAGCACGTGTCCCCCTGAGTACCTCTCCCATCTCTTTATTCCTGCAGCTCACTAGTCAATGCATCTGAACTGTGAAGTCATCATCATTTCTAGCTCAGGCTATGGCTCTTAGCATATGCCGTGTCCTGAAAGGGGAGGAGACTCAGACATCCAAGTCTTCATTATGGTCCAGTTCTACCAATGAATATTTTTAGAAATGTTTTGTCTCAGATTGTTCACTTCCCAGAACATTATCTCAATGTCTCTTGTGTGTGAGGACCATCTTGTCAGGTTATTGCAAGGGCTGAACAAGAAGTCATACCCTGAAGATTTTGAAGCCTCAGGTACCACTGCTGTGCACCTCGCACCATGCTCCACGTTCGGCTAGAAGCACATCAACAATGGTAGTCAACAATTTTTTTTTTTAGGACATGACAATTTGACTACTTAAACCTCCAGGGTTTGTTGCTTTCCTTTTGCCTCTGCTTACAGCCATAAGGCACAACAGATGGACGAGGCCTTAAATGCCACAGAGGCACCTGAGGAGGTCCCAGCAATTGCTCTTCCACTTAGAAGCAAGTGGGTAACTAGCTCACTGTGGATGGAAGTAAACTTTATTTGATATAATAAAAAGCAAATGGAGCTGGTGAGATGGCTCAGCAGGTAAAGGTGACTGCTGCCAAGCCTGACTACCAGTTCCTACACAGGATACACATGGTGGGAGGAAAAAAAAAGTGACTGCCACAAGTCATGCTGTAACATGCACATGTGTGCTATAGCATGCAAGCACACACGCACACACACACAGAGGCACACACACATGCATGCACACACACACAGAGAATAACAATAATAGCAAATAAACGTGATGCATTCTAAAAGATTTATTTTTATATTTAAATATTTGTTGTGTGTATATGCTTAAGAAGAAAGTTGCTTGCAAAGGCCAGAAGAGGGTGTGGATTCCCCTGAAGCTTGACTTGTAAATGGCTTTTAGCCACCTGACCTGTGTCCTGAGAACTGGCCTCAGGTTGTCTGCAAGGGCAGGTCTTAACTACTGAGCCAACTCACCAGCTGTACAAAGTTTGCTTTATCCTTTCAAGGTGGCATGTGTGTTTGAAGGCAAACAATTACTTCTAAAGATAATACTTCTGAAAGATACAAATACTTCTGAAAGACACACTGCCAACTTCTGAGTGTTACCCTGCATATTGTCTCTGAGTGTTATCATAACCATTCCTGCAAGTGACAGGTGTGGGACACTGTCTCTAGCTGACCTTGCAAGTGGCCATTCAAGTTTTTTGAAGCTGCTTTACAACCTGACCAGGAATTCTGGAGGCCACGAGGCTGTGTGAGGTGTCCTGTCCTTGTCAAGTCATCTTGTGGGTGACATATGCTGTGTATTGTGAAGTCATCTTGTGGGTGACATAAGTTTGTGTCTTTGTGAAGTCATCTTGTGGGTGACATATGCTGTTTATTGGGAGGTCGTCTAGTGGGCGACATGTTGACCTGCAGCTGTAAGGATCTTTTTACCTTTCTAGTAGTCATGTGCATATTTTGTGCATCCATTTTCCCTGTCTAGGAAATAAGTTAAGTGTGTATCTCCCCTACCTTGTTCTGTGCATTGCTCTTCCCAAACTCCTCTCTATTTTATTTCACCTTCTCATGGTTGCTTAATTGAGAAAGCCCTCTTCGGCCCATCTATTTGAATACTTGGTCCCCAGTTGGTGGAACTGTTTGAGAAGGATTAGGAGGTGTGGTGGGGGCAAATGAAAATTGCCCCCAAAGGCTCATAAAGTTTAATATTTAGTCACCAGGAAGTGGCATTGTTTGTAAGGCTTAGGAGGTGTGGCCTTGTTGGAGGAAGTGCGTCACTGGGGTTGCTGGGCTTTGGGGTTTTATTCCAAGTCCAGAGTCTCTTTCTTTCTGCTTCCTTCAGACCCAGATGTAGAACTCTCAGCTACTTCTTCAGCACCATGTCCACCTGCGTGTCACCATGTTTGCCACTACGATGACATGGACTCAGTCTCAGAAACTGGAAGCAAGCCCCACTAAATGCTTTGCTTTGTAAGAGCTGTTTCCTTTTCACAGCAATGGAACACTGACTAAGACAGGAGCAAGGCACGTTTGGAGGAGGTGTGTCACTGAGGGTAGGCTGCGGGCTTTCAAGAGTCTCCTGTCACTGCTAGTGTGCTCTCTGTCTCCTGCTTGTGGATCAAGACGTGAGCTCTCAGCTGCTGCTCTGGCCACCTGTTGCCCATCCTTCCTGCCACCATCACAGGCTCTAACCCTCTGTAATTAATTGCAAGCATAATTAGGTGCTTTCCTTTCTAAGTTGCCTTGCTAGTGGGAATTTATTACTTGGTCTTATTACAGAAATTAAAAAGTAACTAATGTGCCCCTCTTTGGATACATTTTACCTTCTGTTTTGAAAGATAGTGGCTACTTCTTCTAAGATGTGAACTCCTCAAGAACATGCATGTGCCTTCATCGTCTCAATTATCAGTATGATGTTCGTTCCAGAAATGTGTGCATAGGAAGCAGATGAGTCAATAGTTTGCTTTTCTTACTTTTTTTTTTCTGTTCAATATACTACTTTACTAATAGTCTGTCAAAGTTTTCTTACTGATAAAATGAAACTTCAGCCTAAAATACAATGTGTTATACCATCTCACTACACATACCACGTATCTAAGTTATAGACACAGAAAAATACTTCCTTTTGAAATATCAGAGAATAACACTTGTATCCAAGAAGTGACAGGGGCATGGTGATTTGCACTAACTTAAGCTAGCACATGTTGGGAGCTCACTCATCATTCAGAAGAAATGCACCTGTTAAAGCATGACTGGTGCAGAGAGTGGAATGGGGGCAGGAGTTTCCACCCCGTGAATGTTCCGTTATTTTGATAAAAATATTCATGGATGTAATCAAGTCACTCTGTAAAGTGGTCATCGTCAGTGATCTATGTAAAGCCAATGACAAGCCTTTCTCTGAGGGGCAGGAAGAGGGCTCAGGTTGAGGAGGTGATGAGAGATCCAAGTAGAGAAATAGGATGAAAACTACCAGACGCCAGAAGAGGCAAATACAGAACAATTAGACCTTCAGGAGAGAGAGAGCAAGTCTGAGGATGCCGTACACCTGGACCTGGCTTCAGAAATACAATTGAATAAAAAAAAAAAAAACTACTTCTATTATTTTGTTATATGGATACAGCATCAAACTGCCTTCTAAATACATATTTCTATACACGCAGACTTATGTGGTTCTCAATCTTCCTTGGAGCAGCTTGTTTTTAAAATGCTCATTGAGTGGTTAAAACTGAGACTCACAACTAGTCAAAGCGCACAGAGTAATTAGCTGGGATATCTGTGAGATCTGTGAGTCTCTCTCATAGGCACACACAGACAGGCATGTGCGCGCACACACACACACACACACGCACGCACACTAGGAAATATCTCAGAAGAAGAAACAGAAAGATGGAAAGAGCAGTAGTTTAGGAACTGCCATGTAACAGTGTCTTCTGGGCAGGTCAGGTAGCTGCAATCAGGACTTAGAGCAGCTGCGGTTGCCTATGTAAGACCTGCGCAGAGTCAAGTCAGTCTACATCCCAGCATGCACAGGGAGACCCCTCTCCTAGCTGAGGAGCTCTTGGCAGTTTCCTTCAGAGCTGTGGTTACTGGTAGGTTGGCCAAGCTCCAACGGATGGACCAGCACTGCTGTGAATATAGGCAGCACTAACTGGACTTGGTGGATTGTGAAGAAAAATGTTTGAGTGTGTGTGTGTGTGTGTGTGTGTGTGTGT
>OU015753.1:105404769-105431820 GCA_907169655.1 Acomys percivali
ACAATGCCAAAATACAAAATTTAGAGAAAATTCATAATATGTTGTTTCTTCTTGCATAATGGAACTTATTGTTATGAAAAGCACAATAGGTTATTTCATATGGTCAAAATATTTTCAAGTACAAATCTCAAGGGACTTTAAGTGTGTGATTAATTCAGCTTCTCCAAGCACAACACTAATAAGCATGCAGCCCAATTATAAAATCATTATTCTCTGTGCTTGATGATCCAGTAATGTTTGTAGTGGGTTTTGATGAGGCGTAAAGTTCTAGAATGCTCCATTCCACCACCACATGGCAAATAGCGCAGGGAGAGATGGTACTATTTCCTGTGAAAGCCAGACTTTGCTTACATCTGCAGGCCTGCACAGAACAAAATGTTCTGAGGCAGGTCACCGGCCACCACGTGGCTGACTATGTCCGACAGAGTCTGAGCTAAGCCTGAGGAACACAGGCTGCCTGCCCACTGCGCAGGTGACTGTGATGGAAGCCACTGACACCTACATGATATCCTCACTACATAATCATATATGTTCTCTTTGGTGATGCCTTGGACACATTTGGGAAACAACACTGAATAGTAAAATAATTTGATTAATAAAATGCCAAATGGAACATTGGGGTCTTGTTTCTACTTAAATTAAGCAGAGTGTTCAATTTCTAAAAATTGTAATGAAAGTAGGCCTTCTTTATTTTTTACCTTCTCAAGTATACTAACACATATTAGTGGCATGACAAACATTTGTTGTCTTGAATATTACCGACATTTCTCAGGCCTGGGATTGACCAAGGCTTTGCCCATGCTAGGCCAGCACCCTCCCACATGTTATATCTGGGGTTTAAATTCCAGAAGATTGTGAAGCCTCTCTGACCATGCTGCTGTCACTGTCTCAGAGACCCCCCAATCCCCCCCCTCATCCTCCCATCCCCTCATCCCCTCATCCCCCCCCCCCCCCGCTTCCTAAATGTTGCTTAGGATCGCCTGGGGCTGAGGCAGGAGTGTGCTCTGTGGGAAATATGTTGGGCAGCTGTGTGTGGAAGAGGCTAGAATGTCAAATAATCTTCCGTGGCCTTAACGCTAAGATCGAGTGCTTAATACCATCCCAGACAATATGCTTGTAACCAGCAGAGCCATTGGCTCATTGTATGCTGACAGAAAAGCCTGTCCTTACTCTGCCCCTACAGAACCCTACATGTTAAACACTTAGGAAATGTTAAAGTTGGATGGCACCTCATAGAAAATAAATAGGCAGGGCCTTATCTTTTATGTCTCTGTGTGAACAAGCCCTGCCCATCTTTCAAGGCCAGGTGCAGATCCCTCTTGTATAGTGGGCACTGCTGTTAGCAAGAGCCTGGGGAAACAGCCCTGAGGAAGGGAGGGAGCCGGTTTGGGCTTAGGCATTAAGGACGCTGTCCATCATGCAGGGAAGACAGGGTTAGGCACACGGAGGCATCCTGTCACATAATGTTGTTTGTTTCTTCTATTTATCCAGCCTGACTCCACCTAAGAAGTTGGTGTCAGCCATTTTCTTTCTTTCTTTCTTTCTTTCTTTCTTTCTTTCTTTCTTTCTTTCTTTCTCTCTCTCTCTCTCTCTCTCTTTATTTATTTATTTTTGGTTTTCAAGATAATGGCTTTTCTGTTTAGCTCCAACTGTCCTGGAACTTACTCTGTAGACCACAGGTCTCATAGAGATCTGACTGCCTCTGTGTCCCTAGTGCCAGGATTAAAGGCCTATGAGCCACCACTGCTCAGCTTGTGCCAGTTATTTTTCAAGTTTTTCCTGTTGACCCTGGAAACGCCGTCATAAGTATGTTTTCATGCTGGATTGATGTCAAGTTGACAATAAATATTATCCAACAATGTCATCTCTGCCCACTCCTTTATTTTACTGCTGCCCTTCAATACTTTCCTATTCTCGGTTGGCAGCAATCATTTGCTTCTTCTCTTTGCTGGCTGTGCTAAGTAGTTCTCTGTAGCTGTGATAAAATATCACAACCAGAAGCAACTTAAAGAAGGAAGCCTATTTTGTGTTTACAGTTCCAGAACAGTGGGAGAGGCATGGCCGCAGATAGCTGGGTGAAGAAGCTGAGAGCACACTCATCTCAGCCACAGAGAGGAAGCTGAGAGCTCGAGCTGGAACCAAGGCACAGCTGTGAACTTTCGATTTCCTCCCCCCATCAAGGCTTCACATCCTAAAAGTTCACAGCCTTCCCAAATAGTGTCATCAACAAGTGTTCAAATACATAAGCTTGTGTGGGACACTCCCCATCCAACCACCATAGCTACTTTATAGCTCTGGAGGTGAGTGATTGATTTCAATCTACATTTTTTTCCTCTAGGGCAAAGACACATAATGGATAGTAAGGAATATTTCGTGAGTAAATGAACTGGGGGAATTTTTTTTTCTTTGAGACAAGCGTTCATATGCATGATGGGATCTCCCTTCAACGCACACAGCACATTTGTTCCCTGTTCGACCCACTTGTAAAGGCCTCTTTTGGCTACATTTCCTCTGTGACATTTTATTGAGGATTTTCTCTGGTTGGTGCCTACAAAAGCTGAGTATCATCCAGGTTATTACCCTCTCTTTAAGATAAAAGGGTTTTTATCAGGGTGTCCACACTTAGTCGCATTCCAAATGCTTTGTAATGATGATAATTAGCATTTAAATGGAACCTCACCTGCTCAGGAGTTATAGCCGTGCTCACTGCCTAATGGAACAGTCACGCTACCATCATCCATTGGCAAAAAAAAAAAAAAAACTTCATATATAATATGCTGTGACATATGAAGACCGCAGAAGCCCGCGGGGGGAGGGGAGGGGCGGAGGCATCACCGATGGCACGCATTCGCCAGAAACTTCAATTTTATGGTATGAAATTGAAGCATGGGCAGCTACTTATACTTTCCGGCCCTGAAACTTAGCATGCAGCATACAACTTACAGCCCAACTATACACACAGAAATCCCTTCCACAATAGCTGCCATTTGTCAAGGAGGAAAAAAATCTTTTCTTTTCAAAAGTGTCTTAATCGCCACAGGACAGGAGCCCGTTTGAAACTCAGTGAGATCACTCAAAGCCAGTCTCAGGCTGTGCTCGCTCATAAAACACTCCTGATTTCTGAGAGCTCCACAAGAGAATGGTTAGGCCTTCAAAGAATAAATCTCAATTCAAGATCCCCGTTGGCTTCTGACAGCTAGCTCATCATCTTCCCATTACACTACTGATCTTGAAGAAATGCCAGGATTTCCCCCTTTTATTCTCTTCCTAGACACCAAGTTTATGTTTCTCGTCTTCCCTGGCTTAATTCTGCAGCTGATGAGCTCATAGAGGAAGAGCAGATGAAGTCTAATCAAAGAATTATGGCGCAACTTGAGATAAATGATAGAATACAGATTTAAACTAGAAAAATTTTCTTTCAGTTCTGCTAAACATTTAGTATACTTTTCTATTTCTCGAGAGACAAAACTTCATTTTAATCTCATTAAACTCTCTAGACTTACACAGAGAGATATGAAGTGATGCAGACAGTAGTGGGCTCAGGCTGAGTGCTGGCCAGTGCGGGTGCCCTGCTCAGCTTACCACTAACTAGCTGTGCAGTTTTGTGGGGGATAACAAGCCTCCCTGGGGATACGCTAGCTCCCCAGCTTTGAAACAGAAAGTTGGGTGCTACTAGTCACTTAGGTTTTGCATTTTGATGTCTGATTCTATAAGTGGACATATGAAATTACAAAGTAGAAAGTGCCTTTATTTTTGTGACTAGGAACCTGGGTTTCTGTATCTTGTCAGAACTGGCTCATAAGAAATCCCGCTACTCAATTCATCAGTCAGGAATTATTTGAAACACATTTGTTTTCTCATTTACCCTGCAAATTAGTACTGCCCAACTATTTTTTTTAATTTTTCTTTGTGCCTTGTTCGTTTATTTTCAAAAGAGCATGTCACTGTGTGGTCTTGAAGTCACTAGGTAAAACAGGCTCTCTTTCACTCTGCAGTGGCCACTGTGCCTCTGACTCTTGGCTTTGAGATTAGGCACACCATCAGACCTGGCCTCAACTGATGTTTTGGTCTTTAGCATATTCAGGTCAACGTCCAAGCATTTCAGCTAACAGCATGCTCGTCAGCATTTCCACAAACAGACCCTGCAGTCAGTTGTGGCTTCCACAGAGAGGTTACTAAAATATCCAAATGACCTGTACCCTGACAGAGGTCCTAGCTTAGAGCTTCAGGTCTAGCTCAGGAGACAAGAGGAAGGAGCCTGCAGGCCACACCCCCTTCCTCTCTAGACGGCAGCATCGGGGCTGCTGCATATTGGAGAACACCATCTCCTCTGGACAGCCCCTGCTGCCCTCCAAGCTCAGGGTGCCATCCTGCGTATTTCTTCCTGCCTTCGACACCATACAGCGCAGGCCTAGAGCTAAGAATGGCCTCTTCTTTTCCCACTAAAAAAATAGTACAGCAAAAGATGACCTCACAGATGAGGGCAAATGTTACCCTGCTGGATGATCCTAATTCTGTATAAATTATGGCCTGTACTTCCAGTAGTTTCCCCCGAATGTAAAAAGAAAAATTACACATGCAACACAAGTCCCTTCAAGTGAAGAACAGCTCTGGAAGAGACAGGACAGCGTGGTCTGGATTCACTCAAATTTCTAGTTTAGGTATACACAGCAACAAAACTTGCAGCTGCATTGCAAACAGAAATGTGAGATTTTTATTAAGTGCAACTCATCCCACACTGGGCCCCTGGATAAAATTTGGGGGAAATATAATGCTACTTGAATTTTAAAAAATATTTGTCAAAACAAATCATCTATGGGCAGGTACCTAATTCATATTTCCATTTATCCAATGTGACGTGCTCCTGGGTAGAGAGCTGAGTGGCCTAAGTATGTGACAAAAGATCCTATAGAGTTCACCTTCCAAGTTCTGAGTTAATAGTGTTTGGGTCAGAAGCCCCTGACACATGTCCTCCACAGCACCAATGCATACGTGAGTGCTGAGTTCCAGGGGTAAGAAGAGGGGGCAGCAACTCTGTCAGTGCATCCTTCACCCGTCTCATCTCCCTCCATCCCTGGCTTTTGTTGAACATTGTGTTGTCCGATACAGTGCTGAACCTGAGCAATCATTAGCTTAAAATGAGCTCAGGTGGACAACTGTTGTATTACTGGAGCACTTTGACCCGGATGTGTTTCCTCTCTCTCTCTCTCTCTCACATCCTCACTTTGGTAAATAGAGTGAGAGGGGCCCGAGAGAGCCCTATAAAGTTTTAAAGGCTGCTTTGTAACCTCAGAGCCGAACCAGAGATTCTGGAGTGACTGGGGCAGCAGGTGGTAGCAACCATTCGTGCTTAACCACTCAGAAATGGTTTCTGTTTAGTGCAGGAAAAGCCTCCATATGAGTTCTGGGAGGCAGGTCAACCCTGTAAAGAGACCTATACTTTAGCTGGAACCTTTGAACACGCCCACTAGACACTGGAAACATAGAAACAGGAATCAAAGAAACAATGTCTGTGCTGATGTGACTAGGGACATAGACTTTTAAGGCAGGAGTGCTTTAGATGTGACAGAAAAAGCCAGAGAACTCATAAGCACCAGAAGTTTTTCAAAGCGCGTTGTCATCTCTGAGTAGTGTTCCACATGCAGAGTAGAGAGAGCCCCTAGGACCAGGGGCTCCCCCAGCTGTCACTTAGAAAGGAAATGGCTGCGTTCATTGGTGTTACGTTACTATCACAAACTGCATGCTGCCATGTAATGATAAATAGAAAAGGTTCATGTAGCTCCCAGTTTCAGACATTCAAGGTGGTGTGACTAAATTGGTTTAGTTTTTAGGGGGCAGCAGATAAAAAGACTGAGAGTGTCAGAACAAAATGCTCACACCTACACTCACGGTAGAGAGGAAATGGGGAGGGTTACTTAACCCGTTGTGAAGTTGCACACATGCACACTGTGACCTGACCGAGGGGCTCCCACAAGGGCCTGCCTCTTTCTTAGGGGACGAAGCTACTTTGGCTTATACCACCAGGTCATGGTGCATCATTGAGGCAAGTCAGGGCAGGAAATCTATCAGGACCCTCAAGATAGAAACCATAGGAGAAAATGGGCTTGCTCCCAGGCTCAAGCTTAACTTGCTTTCTTTCTTTCTTTTTTTTAAAATTAATTTATTCTTGTTACATCTCAATGGTTATCCCATCCCTTGTATCCTCCCATTCTCCCCTCCCTCCCATTTTCCCCTTATTCCCCTCCCCTATGACTGTTCCTGAGGGGGATTACCTACCCCTGTATATGCTCATAGGGTATCAAGTCTCTTCTTGGTAACCTGCTGTCCTTCCTCTGAGCGCCACCAGGCCTCCCCATCCAGGGGACATGGTAAAATATGGGGCACCAGAGTTCGTGTGAAAGTCAATACCCACTCTCTACTCAACTGTGGAGAATGTTCTGACCATTGGCTGGATCTGGGTAGGAGTTTAAAGTTTACTGCCTGTATTGTCCTTGGCTGGAGCCTTAGTTTGAGCTTGCTTTCTTATTCAGCCCAGAACCATCTTCCTTGGGATGGCGATGCCCACAGAGGGCTGAGGTCTCCTCATGTCAGTTAACAACTAAGACAAGCCCCACAAAATCCCCAAAGGCCAATCTGATCTTGGCAATCGAGACTCCCTTCTCAGGAGACTCTAGCATGTCAGGTTGACATTTAAAGATAACTAGGAAAGCACCGTGAAGAATTGATAACCGATATATGAGCACCAGTCCTGGCAAGTAGGCGCGGTGTGCCAGTGACGAACAGAATGGTAGGCCGTACAGCCGCATATAAGTCACCGTGTGATGACTCTGCATAGCTGCACTGCCGTGAGAAGATTGGCTCCTGACATCCTCAGCCGAGGTAAGAGAGCTGTGTTCTTCACTGCCTTGCTCTTAGGTGAGACGCACAGGTTTTCTTGATTTCTACGCGTATCTCCTAACTTTAGAGGCCCGAAGCAGTCAGGGCAGCTCGGGTGGAATGATGCTGGGGTGGGAGCCAGGCTTTTAACCGACAAACATTGCTAAGTAAATAGGACATAAAGAAGACAGACGATTCTGTTCCTCGCTCAAACTGTAACGAGCACAGGAGCACAGAACGCAGGCAACCGCAGCGCAAGGGGCAGAGAGAGCTTCAAACCCAAGCACTGCTCATTATCCACGGGATGTGATTAGCCTGGAGCTAAGCCAACTCTTTCGACGATGCTTCTCACAAGCTGAGTGCAAGAGGGCCAAAGCAGCACATCCTCAGTGCGCATGCGTGCTCCCAGGGACTCACATAGGAAGGAGATGCCAATAGCTGCCATTGCAGAAGGTGTTTGCTCACTATTACTCTCATTTTGTTTATACGGATGTTTTGGCATTTGCAGCTAGCACAGGACCTCATCCCCAGGACCCTACTTGTTTGAATCAGTAGACCGAATGACTTGAGGGCCACCTTATGTTCAACAGTGTCTAATTAAGTTAGTGATGAGATGATCAAAGTCTGGCAGCCATGCAGAAGAGAAACACATTTTATTTCAGAACTAAGAAAATCCAGAACAAGAGCTAACCCAGTTTGCCGCAGAGAATGGAAAACAAAGTGCAGTGTTTGACAGGTTAAGATGGTTTTAGCTGTGCCTTGTGAGTCTAATTTGGGTAGTTACTGAGAACACCCCCTTCTGAAAGGGAATGTATTAAACAGGCTGTGTGCATGCAGGTGCGTGCATGAGTGCGTGTGTGTGTGTGTGTGTGTGTGTGTGTGTGTGTGTGTGTGCATGTGTGTATGTGTGTGTGAGTGTGTGCATGTGTGTATGTGTGTTTGTGCGGGTGTGGGGGTGTGGAGGAGTGTGCATGAATCTACTTAGAAATGCAGGAGTCATGATTAGTGACTGTTTTTTTACAGGGAATCTGTTCACTTGATTCTGTGCTGTTTTTATTAACTGCACTTGGAGAATTCTTTATGATGAGCAAATTCAGTTATTACAAGCAAAGAAATAAAGTGTAGAATATGAGGCCTCTGAGTGATTCAAATGTAAGCTTATTATTCATTTTTCAATGTATACACCTAAGCCTTGTATTAATTTTATGGTATATGTAGGGTAGAAATAAGGAATGGAAGTAAAATTGTACTAGGTGCAGTGTCCTGGCTGGAACAGAGGCTCCTTTGAAGAATTTACTATAAAAGCAGCATAAGAAAGGCTCTGAAATAATTGAATATATTTTATTGTTTGAATTTACAGGAGAAAGACAAATCTAGTCACCTCTGACACCCTATTTCCACAGTCTTCCTCTGCAGTAACTGTTAGTATCTCTTAACCTCCTGACAAAGAACTGAATTGGAGTCACTCCAGAGCCTCTGTGGACCAAGGTGGGAGCCCAGCCCCACCCCTCTGCTCCCCAGCTGTTGACCAACCTTTCCTGACTTGTTCACCTGGAGAACAGAGCACCTAGCTTCCCTGTAACTGATGGTGGGAGTCGTCAAACAATTGAGGAGATGTTTATGTATTTTCCTTTTGAATCAAAACAAGACAGGCACATACCTTTCCACTGACAGTGTTGTTACAGTGTCAACAGCCATGTGAATAACAATGGGCTGAGGCATAGAATAAAATATAAAACACAGTAAATAAAATTTTTAAAAATACCTTTCTTTGGGCTATGAGTACATTTTTTAAAAATCTATTTTTTTAAAATTCAACACAAAATAAAAATCTTGTTAGATTATAAAAAATATGACATTTTGTGTTCTTCGTGTGTGTGTGTGTGTGTGTGTGTGTGTGTGTAGGATGCACATACAATTATACAATGATTTACACAGGGATAATTGTCTATCACTCCATCTAAGGTACACTTGTAAGCAGACTGTGCTCACTCGCTCCCAGTGAGAGGGTGATTTAAACTCTGTCTTTTGGATTATGTTTGTTATCAGTTGCCAGGATTTGGGGAGAAAAGTGAATATTGAATTTAGAACTTGCAGCCTTCACTATCCCTTTGAGGTCCCTTTGTTACAGGATAGCAAGGTTGTCTCCTCTTAGGTGTTACGGCTCCTGAGAGTTTCTCCTGTTTCCTCCGGGTGAGTCAGGACACTCACAGTCCATGGCTCCCTAAGACATCTCTGCAATGAGCTGAACTTCTTCGTGTTCTTCTTTCTCTCACCAAAAGGCATCAGTGAGGCTGCTCCACCCCTTTCAGTTAACTCATCTCCTGCTTATGGCTTCCAAGAACAGTTGCCTCAGTGGTCTGGGATGTCAGTCAGGATCTCTGTCTAAATCCACACACCACTCCAAACCGCAGATGGCAGCCCTCAGCCCAGCAGTGTTGGTGCCTCTGCCATCCCTCAACATTTAACAGTTCACCGACTGCCCGCCTGTGCCTTCTACTGGAGCTCAGCAGGAAGGGCGGGCTTATGTGTTCCACACCATCATGTGATTGGCTGGGGCTATTTCAGTTACTGGTGTCATATTTGGCTTTAGTTTTACATTTGTGCCTTCTTCTTGCTTAAAATCCCAGCCAATACCACCCCAGACTCATGGACAACTCCCTATTTCTCTGTGCAATGTCATTTATGTGCTCTGTTTCTTCACTGCACTCAACTCATAACTGGTCGGTTCTGTCTTTCTGTAGGATCAGGGCTTCTATGGACAAGTCCTCCATCTCACTCAGATGAGACTCCCTCCCACAGAGCATAGGGAATACACAATTAACTCTTAGTTAGGTGTGATTAACCCACTGTACCGAAACATCTCTGTCATCCTACCGCCTTTCCTGGAGCAAGGTCCAGTCCACCTGCCACGATTCCTCAGGAGCTGCTGCAGTTATTGTCTTGGATGCATGTTTGGAAAGCTGTTATTTTTGTCTGTTTAGCATACACACACATAGATCTTCACTTTTCCTTGGGTATTTCCTCTCCACATTGGTAGTTCATGAGCTTTGGGTAGATCTAAGGTTCCACAGCGGTTCACAAATTGTCTGAATGCTCATAACTTCACATTTTTCTGTGTCCAAAGGCTGATTTAGGAATGAGCATGCACAACAGCTGGACCAGCAAGAGCTTCAGAGGTTACTTTCAGGACCTGTGCTGTTGGTGTGTAACTGGAGGACCTGCTTCTGCCATACGAGCACCCACATGGTGGAATTTGGGGATGAAGTCAATGGCAGGAAAGAGATGAGGTAAGAAAGTCGAGAGCCGGCAGCGAGCTTCCCAGTGCGAGTTGGAATTCTAGGCCTTGCCTTACTTCTGTGAGATTTACTTGTAAAATTCTGAGTCACAGTAAATGGAAACGATTTCTTCTTTTGCTTAAACCACTGTGAGTGCGTTTCTGTCATTTGCAGCTTTAAATGTGCATCTAATTAGTCAATCTAGACTCACATTCAGCTTTTTTACAGATTGCAGATTATATATATATATATATATATATATATATATTCTCTTTTTAAAAATGATTGGAACAATACTATAGTAAAGACATACAGTAAATTATTGAGTAGATTTTGGCTGGTTTGGACCTTCATCCTCAGAGTCCAGAAGTTTTACTTAGGATTTTAATAGTAAAGACATTTTTTTTCATCTGCTAGCATTTATCTTAATCTCCATCTGCATTCCATGAGCACATACTGATTGATTTTCCTTTGAAAGACTCTTTAGTACTTTATTTTTGTTCAATATATAGTTGTTGAAAGTGTGATGTAAGTGGACCACTGCAAGATACCACTGATTCAAATCAGGGCAGCAGGCGTCCAAAAGAGTAAGTAAGGTCAGCAAATGAAAATCCCGTGTTTTCATGTGTCATGTTAGGCTGGCTGCTGTAGAGAATCACAGGAGGGCTGCAGGACACAGAGGAGGCTCCTATTGGGTCTACCTGTTGACATGGGATGTTAAATCTTTTATGCCACGTGTTAGTGTAGAAGTTGGTGAGGCTAAGTGTGCTGTCTCCACACATGAGCCCTTTGTATGCTGATCAGACCTGACTGCCGTTTTCATGCCCCATCTTGAGCAACCTTTCTCTTCCAGGGTGTTGGTTTACACTTGTGTGTGTTGCATGTGTTTGGCATATTTCACATCACATGGCAACTTTCACTTCTTTCTGTCTTGCTTCTATAGCTGCCCAGGGCTCTGCTGTAAGCATAGCATGGTTTCCTTATTCATCTACTGATAGGCAGCTAGACTGATTCCATATCTCAGCTCCATATCTCAGTGCTGCAGTCTATCTAGGACTAGGGGACCTGGGTCATATGGTATGTCTTCTTGTAGTTTTCTGAAGGCCTACCGTACTGTTATGCATAATGGCTATCCAAAAGAGGGACACTTATGAGAACCCCACAACCAATATCATACAATATCATGTCAGCCTAAGAGTATTTTTTGTAAGATCAGGAAGGAGACAAGAATTCCCCCTACCACCACTTCCATTCAGTGTTGTACAGAAAGTTTTAGCCAACAGAGCTAAGCATGGAAAACAAAGAAAAGAAATATAAATGGCAAGAGAGGGCTCCAGCTACCTTTGTTTGCAGATGAAAGATTCTATGAGCAGGAAAACTTAAAGATCCTGAGGAAAGATAACTAGATCTGATTAATTATATAAACTGGCAGCATACAAATTCTACACATGAAACATTAGTAGCTTTTCTGGGCTCCAATAATAAACCGGTTGAGGGAAAAAAAAAAAAAGAAAGAAAGAAACAGACCTAAAAAAGTGAGTGAACCAAACAAAGGAAAGACAAAGGAAGTGAAAGGCTTCTGTGGTAATTTGTGGAAGACATTGAGAAAGACAGAAATGTGGAAAGATCTATAGCTTGGCTTGAAAAAATTAGGACCAAAGTACTGAAATGAATTTAAAGACTCAATGCCCACCCTATCAAAATAATGGCATTCTTCAGTGAACTATAAAATCAATCTAAAATTCATATAGAGTTATAAAATAGTCAAAATAACCAAAGAAGTCTTGAGACAAAAATAAATAAATAAATCTGAAGACATTACAATAGTTAATTTCACTACATATTACAGAGTCATAGTAGCACAGAAAGCATGACATTGGCATAAAAAATAACTAGGCATGTAGACCAATGGAATAGAACAAGGGCTACAGAAATAAACTTATTTTTCTACATCCAACTGACTCCCACTGAAGATGTTCACCACAGGAAGGGCAAGCCCCGACATATGGTGCTGGGAAACCTGGAGATAGACACACAGGAGCCTTGGCCTCTATTTCTCACCATAACATAACATGAATCAAAGCCCGGAACACAGAACTTGGATTCTGACTCTGTTAGCCAAACCCAGAGAGGAAGAGGATCACTATGTCAGCAGATTTCATCAAAAGTTTTCCCATTAGACTGAGAGATTACTGTCTCAAGTCATATGATACTTTGACTTACAACCGTTTGACCCACATCTGACTAATGGCCACCCACACTGGGCCATGGGCTGCTTCACGTAGCTCAGCCTGAGCAGCACTTTCATAGTTTGAGCAGGAGTGTTCCCCCATGGGGTCAGGAGTGTGAAAATTCAGTGTCCTGTTGGTAGTGCCGTTTGGGAGATCTAAGGGGTGTGGGTCGGCTGAGGGATATGTCGCTGGAACTGGGCTTTGTTGTCTTAAAACCTCACACCATGTCCAGGTCATTCTCTCTGCCCTGCTTGCACTGAAGATGTCAGCTCCCAGCTCCCTGCTTGCCATGCCTGACATCGCCGGCTGCCATGCCTCTCTACCATGATGTACTGTTTATTCCTGAACTGTAAGCCCCAAGAAAACCCTCCTTCCATAAGCTGCCTTGACCATGGCAGTTCATCACAAAGACAACAAAGTAATACAAATACTGAACAAGTTGGCTTTTTATTGTTCCTATTATCCATTACTTTGGAAGAAGCATACGTGGAGACTTGTTTTAGCTTGTGTGCGTAGGTACGACCTAAGGACAGGAGCTGCCATGTCCAGTTGCCCATCGGTTGCTAATGTGGCAACCATTCTCTGTAGGGAACTCAGCGGTCCCTTTTCCACCCTCTCATGCAGAGTTACTTCCTTGTGTTTTCCGACCTAATGGAGGCAGCTGCTCCTAGTTTCATTAAGAAATTCTGTTGTCAGAGCAATATTTCCCTGGGAGATTAGGGGCTTTGGAGGTTCCGCTGTTAACACAACATATATTAAATCACTTTTATCAATCAAAAAAAAAAAGAAAGAAATTCTGTTGTCTTGATTCAGAGACAATGCTTGTAAATAACTCGGTTTTCACTTTAAGCCTTTGCCTCCCTCTCTGTGCCCATCTACCTCGTTACTCCTTTCTCTCCCTATAGTTTTAATTATCCCTGATACCATCTCCAGCATAATTGAAGAAAACTGTCTTGCAATTATGAAACTAAAAGAAATATCAAGCCAGTGCCCCTTCCCTCTCACCTGCATCCGCACTCTCCATTGCTCATTGTTTGCTGATGGTTGGCCTGATGAGAGCTGCGCCTACTATTTATTTATGTAAGGACTGCGTGTTCTGTGTCATTACAGTGGCCAGTGGAACACAGCAAAATGGCTACAAAAGGTCTGTGTCTAAGCACAAAATGCTCCCCAAACTCTAGCTGTGACTAGTTCATTTAGTTCCAGAAGACAGTTGTATAGTCTCAGTCTTAATCGTGCTTCCAAGCTTTTCAAAATTAAAGCTTTGAATTAAACATTTTAGCGATGATGTGCCTCTGCAATCCAGCCATTTGTTTCAAAATGATAAAAAGTGAAAAAATCACACATTGCCGCGTGGTATTAGGTCATGATGTCAACCTGCATTCATTTGTATGTCTTAGAAAATGGACGCTAAGACACCTGCTGTGGAAAGAAGGTGCAAAGAGGGAAATGAGGCAAGGGAAATAGCATGAAAGGGAGGATTGTCCTCATCTGTAAAGAGTCTGTTCCAATGAGAGGTTGACAGGCGCTTATGTGTGTAAAGCACTAAGGGTAGATGACGTCCCAGGACAGCTCCATTGGGTGAGAAATGGACACATTCCTGACCTAAGAACAACTCAGACTCAGTGTCAAGGGTGTACCATCAGCTCCTGGGTCCAAGCAATCCGCTCACTCAGCGCCTTCCCTCTGTTAACTCTGCCTGCAAGGGCATTGCATGCAGGGTTGAGCCGTGTCCCGTAGGATCAATTTCTTCTCCACTGGAGCAGTCCAGCAGCCACTCAGAATCCAGCACTCCCATCATGCCTCTCGCTTCCCAACAAGCAGCCCTCCAGCGGCAACCCCATTTCTCAGTTGCTCAGGTCTTCAAAACTTCCTTTAAGCGTCCTGCGTGCTAGGTCCCCTGTTCTACCTACCGACACGGTTGAGTTGTGTTGGGAAGACACACTGGGTACCCAAAAGCTGCAGGGTTTTGTTTTTTGTTTTTGCCTGCTTGCCAATGCCAGCACGGTTGCCTAGCAACCGTAAAGCCGATGGATGTGGAGATAGATGTTTCTTCAGAAGCAAAATGGAATAGCCGCACTGTGTGGGTTTCAATCATAACTGGTATAAAGTATTGAAGGCACGCAGAGGCTGATAGGCATTTTCGAAGTGAAGACGCTGACTGTGCGCTTCCAGCCATTCCCAGGAAACTTCCATCTGAGACCTCACAGGTACAGAGGGCACGGTTGTTGCCTTTGTTCTCTTCCAGTTCTCCGTTGTTTTCGGCATCGCGACTAAGAGAGCCCTTCTCAACTCCCCAGACAACCTTCCCCGTTCTTTTCTCCGCACATTTCCCCAGGTCTTTTTGGTCTTCTCTGATGGTGATGACTCCTATCCTCAGCAACCCGGTGGACTCTACATGGAAGGCGCTACCAACTCTGTTGACTTCTCCGTTTGTACTGGGCACCATTCCAGGACATGCCTGGTTTCAGTAACGTGGAAAATGGCAAAGACTCTATATTTGCTGACGTTAAACTGTTTCCCACAATGCCACAGTATGCTCTTTATTAGAATCGTTAGCTATCTAAGATTGTATCCCCAGAGAGACGAGACCAGTTTTGTATCCCCAGTGTCCGCAGTGGCAACAGAGGAGCTTGTACTTGGTACATTCTGACCAAATGCAATAGGCTGACCAAATGCAATAGGCAAACATGCTTCACTACCGTCGTGGGCTCCCCAGGAGCTGAGCACATGTGGTGGTTGTTGTACTGTTTGTTTGTTTTGAGATAGATCACCCAAATTTGAACACACCAAGGAGGCCAGTCTGTCTGAACAGTGATCCTCATGGCTCTGCGATTGTGTCCCTCCAGCGATGGGACAACAAGTGTGTGTGTCCACACCCATCCTGTTTACATGGGTTCAAGGGATTGAACTTCGGTCCTCAGGCATTCATGAGTGTTCACGTTCTCCACCGAGCCATCTCCTCCCTAGACTCCATCACTCCTAGTTTGGGTTAGACAGCCCTTAGGTCAGGGTGGGAATGGAAGTATTCTCCACAGGGATCACCTGATACACACCTTTTCAGTTTCTGAGGTGTTTCTTGCACCTGAGTTATATTGTCTATTTGTCCTCACTTCTATGACCTAGATTACAAATCATTTGCTATCTCCATTTTTATTAGAACTTGCAGATGTCTTCTGTCATCAATGTACTGTAACAAGGGAAATCTAGTCAGCCATTTTAATGCAACGCACTGGATGTCACACACTTAACGAGTGCTTTGGGGAAACCTCATTTTTTAAATTTTCAGGTAGTATATTCATTAGGTAGTGACAGTTATGAGGTCACAAGTATTTATTCGTCATTTTTTTTGTTGTGGGACACAGACACTTTATGCCCTGTTGCTGGTCAGTGTGTATATTTGGATAATCACTAGAAGCTGGTACTAAGCACCCACAACTTCATATCAGAGCCTGTGAGATTGGACGGAGGGCAAATGCATTTTCCGAGGAAGTGTTCACTCTCCCTTCATGGCCCTGTTCACAGTCTTGGCAGCAAATGCTCACATTATTAGACAGATACCTTGACCTCAGTGTGTGCGACGAGTATCTTTAAGGTTATGAAAACGTCAAGTACTTTTTGTCCATGACTGGGGCAGTTCCAATCCCTGTAACTTTGCATATCATCTTTGAGAGAGTTTGCTCTTCTGTGTTCCATAGCTACATTAGACTATTTATCTTTTATTCATGTTAGAAGGAGGAACTCCATCTATATAAAGGCTATATTTTGATGAATTTAAGCAGATATATAATCTTGCGAAACCATTAGAATTGCGGTCTCAAGATAGATGGCACCATTTCCAGCCCAGAAAGATTCCTTGACCCTCTTGCAGCTCACCCAGCTCTCAGCCTTCAGCTGCAGGAAACCATTAATCTTATTCACTATAGGTTAATCTGTAGCTTCTCTGAACAGTACTGAGGCTGTTGTGTGCAGCATCTGCCTGAGTATTGTCTAGGGCTTATTCTGCAGAACTATAACACACAAAGCCACACATGTATGTGTGCATGTGTTTATGTGTGTATGAGTGTATGCATGTGCACATGTATAGCTGTATGTGTGCATGTATGTATGTTTGTATGTATATCTCTATGTATGTATATATTATGTATCTTATTCTAGGTAATTTGTTTCACATAATTGAGTAAAATTCAGCTAGAGAATTGTGGCCATAGTTTGATCTATAATTTAGATAATTCTGGTTAAGTTGGGAAGAGTAAATAGTGACTGAGAAATGAGCACTTCACCCTATGAGCAGAAGGTATCATACATTTATGCTGTTGAAACAACAGGCATATTTTATAAAGAAACAAAAATGCTTCTTCGAGAGTTACTTCTGAGTCAGTAAAAACTTAAACCTTTTCCATTAAAGACATTCAATAATCCCTTCACTTAAGAGACCAAGCATCACCATTAAAAAAAAAAAATCTGAAATGATTAATTTAGATGTAAAAACATAACAAGTGCGAGAAGCATCGCCACTGTTTCTGCAGGTTCACAGGAATCTGATTTGGGTTCCCACACTCTTTTCACAGGAATATTTAAATAATTTGACTGTGACAAGCCAAACTGTTTTGAGACCTCATTGAAAGTCAAATGAAAACATTAATCACATGCAAAAATATTCCAGTCAGGCAAAGAAATGCTTCAGGTTAGGGAATAAATATGCTGCCCATGAGAAGAAAAATCAATCGACTTAGAGAAAGCTAGTGTTGGCTCAAGTAAACATGGTCAGCATTGACTGAAAATCACTTGGGCTTCAGGGTCTTGTTTTGGCTTAAGAAGGAACAGACATCCTTGAGCCATGCGCACACTATACAATACATTTCTTTGACTAACTCTTAACCTGAGAAAATTAGAAAATCAGATCACTGAAGCTACTAATTACTTTTCTTTTGTTTCTCCCTGTTTTCTTTATTCAACATTTTATATATATATTGGAGTGGGGGAGACTTTAGTGACTAATAGGCGTATAATTATCCCTAACACAAAATATTCAGGCCACTGATTTACACAATAGTAGTAGTAGTAATTCAGAAGCAGAAAACATCTTTCATATCATGAAATACCAAATTTGTATTGAGCGAGAATTAATTTCTTATGCCTGTTTTGAATTCTACAAAGTGAGGCCCATGTGGTGAGGCAAACTATTGAGTATATTATATCGTTGTCCTGTCATGGCTGTTCTGGTTAATTGGAACTAAATATCAACTCATACCTGTGTTTTGGACTATATGATTGAACAACATGGGTAACAAACTTAGCCTGTGACAAGCTTTATTGCTTTAGTAATGTTGTTAATCTCCCTAAGCCCTTCAGCCATTTTCTATTTAAAAGAACCCTTAAAATTAGAAACATTTAGGATGTGTGAAACACTAAATTTGATGGCTAGGGCACAGACACATCAATAGGTATTACTCTTATGGCCCTTGATATTTTTATAATTAATTCCTTCCTGCATTTGACAACCTGCACTGCGGCTACTTTGATAGAGAACCTCAGGTTCCCTGGAGCCCAGAGTGATTTGAACTGACTGAGATCAGCACCAGCATGAGAGATGTGGTAGCCTCGAGGGATTCCTGGAAGAGGCACCAGAGGTGGACAAAGATAAGTCAGGAACAAACAGCCCAGGTGAGATCTACGCCAAGTGTGATTTCAGATAGACATTAGACACGTAGCCAAGCAGTAGGGACAGAAGCTGAAGGACACTCAGTTTTTCTCTGCTGCTGCAGAGCTGAAGAAGTTTGGCAATTAACAGCTCATTAGCTTCATGTTTAGGATACAAAGGGAACTTTGTCAAGGTTAATAAGAGTTCAGTGGGAAATCTCTGGCCACAAGGCCACCGACATCCCAGCAGGAGGCTCAACGTACTGTTCTTATTCTTTATATGAAACGAGAGAGGAGAAATTAAAAGAAGTGGAAGAATTAGAAGATGTCTGTGATCAGTACTTTCCTTCAAAAGCCCTGGTGGGTTGGGAGACGTCAGAGGACAGACCTTCCTAAGATCACAGAGAGCAGAAGTCAATTGGGATGAGCTCCCCTCTCAAAGAAAGGGGTCACCCAAGATCCCTGACCCTTTGCTCTGAATGGACTAATGAAAGCTGTCTGCTACTCTAAGAATTTAGAAGTAGGATTTCCCTCTTCATTAGAGAGAATAGCAGCATAGTAAGAGTCCTTGCTATTCCATATGTAGCACTGGGTGCCTTGCACTAACTTCTGGAGGGTGTTGAAGCCCTTATGTGGGGACCGTCTAGCGACGGAGAGTCCAGCTCTTCATGGAAAGCCTACAAATGTAACTGATACCAAGAGCATCCCTGCAGCGCTCAAGAGCTGTGATCATTCTGCAAGGCTGGCCCGGATCTCCTCCCCCACCTGCTACAGATAACAAGCAAGCCTTTCAGACAAGGAGTTCGCTGTCCCCACGTTGTCTCACCACCTCAGATCTTCCACCTTCTGCAGGAAGGAGAGCCTGAGTGCTCTCTCTCTCTCTCTTTGCAAACAACACTGTGCCAACAGCTGGACAGAGACACACTCTCTATCTGAGACCTTCAGGCAACTCTCTGGGTTGCAACAAATTCAAATTAAATGAGCGAACATTCACAAGGTGGTGTGGGGCGCAGGACCCTTACCTGTGTAAAACATCTCCAAGGCTCTCTGGCTGTTTACATCTAGTGTGACTGCAGAGCTGCTATGGGCGCAGAGTCAAATTATCTGGAGGCAGCTCACATTCTGGAACAGCCGTTTATTGCCCACTCCTTGTGTGCAATAAACTCCATTCAGGAAGCATATCCTTGGTTCCCACTAACTGGAGGCCAGGATGTTCTAATACCTGAGGCTGAAGGCATAGACTTCTCCCTTTGGCTGTAAGTGGCTGACCTGAGGTCTCTACCGGCATCTTGATTTGTGACTTTGTCTTGCTCCTATAAAAATGTCCTGGATCTGTTGCCACTCCGGAAGATGGAATTTGGGGAGCTCTAAATGTGTGTTCCCGGGCTGTGGCCATTTGTATTTTGGCTCCACGATGAGCTGTCTTGTATCCCTTTGAGATGAGAGCTTTCTGTGCTTACGGAGTTGACCATTAAAAGCAAACTTCCTTTGTGGAAACTTTCTACACTGAACACATGACCTGACTCTTATTGCTCATCAGCAACATGTAACCTCCACTGTCTCCACTTTGCTCATGAAGAACTTGAGTCACAGAGAAGTCAATAATGCAACAAGGATGAACCAAAAGGGGGAAGGACGACAAAGTTAGTTGTTGCTCAGGAATCTGAAAGGTGTGACTGGGCGGGACTCCTCCCTCCTGTCACTATTAAGAGCAGCACAACCTTTTCTTAAACATTTATCTGCATTGCTAGCTGAGCTCTGTTGCTGAGTGAGCTGGCCAGCCTCTGGGGAGGAAAGCTGAGTAATAGCCCAGATTCCCCACACAGTCTCCACGAAACCACAGCTCAGTCTTTCTGACTACTCCCTTTCACCACGAAGTGTATCAGTCAGCTGCTGAGTCAGGAGGTGACAGGCCCTACCACTGTGTGAATGAGGCCTGTGGACAGTCCCTGAGGAGGAACCTGGACACATGTAACTCAGATTCTGCCCCAGGCACAAGTCTGTGTAATGGGATCACCAATGGCATCCTGGATGCGAAGCTCAACCACAGAGGACTGCATGGCTCTGTGAAGGCAGGGATGCCGATCAGGTCCTTTTCCCACTCTTCACAGAAAAGATGCACACACAGTCCAGGCATTCCCCAGAGTGTTGTGTGAGATGTTACCCTAACCCTTCAACGTGGTGAGCAAAACCATGCTAAGAGGATCAAGAGAGAGACAGACCATCGGAAGCACACTTGACACTGAGGATAGATACTAAGTGATGCTCAAGAGATGGCTCAGTGGGTACCTGTGCTTGCCACCAAGCATCTGTGACCTCAGTTTGATCACAAGGACACACGTGGTAGAAAAAGAGAGAACTGACTCCTGTAAATTCCTCTCTGATGTCTACATATGGATTGCAGCATTGCACCCCTCTTGTACAAAATTAAAGTATAACCATTTTAAAGCCCTCATCAAATGGTAAAATATTCTTTCAGAAAGCTCATAATTGCTAACGTACACTCTCATTTAGATTCAAGAAGTCAAGTATAATTGATCCCTGAGAGTTACAGGTCAGAGAAGATTCCGTGAGGTGAGATTATTCACAGATGTACTGACTGGCTTCAACTCCTGGGCTCTCAGCTCCTTTGTCCTCTGGGTTTCAGGAGCATTGTGCCCTCAGCAAACAGACCACCACACATGATCACGCTACAGCTAGAGGCAAAGAAAATGCACATGCCTAGCAAGTGGCTTTCTCCTCAAGCTGATGGAGGATTTACAAGTAGAAAGTGATAGATATGAGATTTGATAGATATTGATTTACATTCAGAATTTTAGTCTCACCAAGATAGGAAAATGTTTTCTTCAAGGTTGCCAAATACAAATAGCAAAAACAAACAAACAAACAAAAAACTATGAACGTAACATTGATATAATTCCTGATTGTTTCATGGTTCTTCTTGCTCTGTGTATTTTATTTTATATATGTGTAATAGTACAAAATGTATATGTAAAAAAAGTTAAAAATATTTTTTAAAAAGTTATCAATGCCTTGCCTGTTTTTACTGTCAAATTCACGTATAGTTGCTTAGGGGAATACAATGGGCAGGAAAGACAGTGAGTTATGAAGCTTAGACTCTGCTTTTAATTATTATTTCTGAGTTGGGATTCATTCACACATTGTTCTGAAACTTTAGCATCTTAAGAATCGAACATTAATGTCTTTCGGGAAGCAGGGGTTGGAAACGAAGATGTGGGAAAGGCAGAGATGCCAAAGGCAGCGCTAATATCATTACTGAAAGGTTAGCTGCTCAGGAAATCGACAACACTCCAAGAGGGCGAGCACAGAGTCTCCTAAGAAATGAGAGCAGAGAGAAATGGGGCTGGACAGAGAGAAGCTCTTGTTGACATTTTCAAAGGCCGCCTTTCTGCAGGCTGGGTCTCTGGAGGATGGCAGACAGCCAAGTATGGAACCAGCCACACTAGATACTGCAGGTCAGTGAGCTCAGGCCGCAGCCTTGGGGAAGCACAGGCAGAGAGAGGCCCATTCTGCTTCCCCACACTCAGATCCTGGTGAGGGGAGGAAAGAAGGTTCCAAGAAGGGAAGGCGGCCCCTGGCTTGGACGCAATTAGCCCAAGGTGTAGCCCTGTGGTTTTAAGGAAAAGGAGCAAAACCAATCGCCTAGAAAAACAAAACTGGATTTTTCTTTTTCTTTTCTTTTCTTTTTTTTTGGTCAAATGAAATGTAGACTTTTTATTACCGAATTCCTACTCACAGCTTACTGTGCTCTGTGAAAGACACAAGAATCACACATGACTTAGACTCCATCTCTGAGTCGGGGAGTTGGGATCTGAGTGGGATGGCTGAGCTGAAGGTTCTGGTGTCACTTACACGTGAGAACACCCGGGGCAGGTCTGTGTAGCAGCGCAGTGGATGCAAAGAGAACGAACCTCTCAGGCCTCTGCGTTATGGCGGTAGAGCACGGAATAAGGACTCGGGCAGCTGCACACTTGTTCCCACTTGGGGAACCATAAGCCGTACGGAATGTGCAGAGGGTACTTGTCACAGAACCGCCTCTGTAAGCTGCACAGTAAGGACTGTGGGGACTGTGAGGGGCCGTGGGGGGCTGTGGCAGCCACACAGAGAAGGTCAAGATGGTTTGCGCGGAGCGTGTCTGTTGAGACAATGAGCAGGAAGTGGAGAGTCATAAGAAAATCATGGTTTCTTCTGCACATTCTGGGAGCTGAGAGCAAACGGACAGACTTCTAAGTCAGACAAGCACGTCAGAGTGGAGGCCAGCCAACCACACCTGAGCAGGGTCGCACAGAGAGTAGAGACTGGTTTGTCACACAGGATGGCCAAGGTGCCTCTTTGCTACGTGGAACGCAGTGAGGCGCTCTGAATGCTAAAGCCATAGCTTAATATTTACATTTTATTTCTTCAATATGAAAAGTGTGTGCATATGTTTTGACTGATGTGGGCTCCCTCTGTGTGTGACAGTCTTTTTCAGAACGAACAGTGTAGTTCGTGTTCTTCCACCCAACCAGTCTCATGTGCTCTGTTACTTGGGCCACATTCTGGTCCTGGACCATATGTCCCCACTTTCCCAAAGGCGTTTTTGTTTCAGACCTAATTAAGAATTGAATTTGAAGATAAATGGACAAAGACAGTATGTTACGTATACGCAATGAGATTTTGTTCAGCCATTAAAAAAACAAGCAATATCTTGACATTTGCAGGAAAAGGTAGAAAAGGCTTCAAGCGTTGGGATTATCACAGAAACCCAGGACTATATATGGCTGCCTGTGAATTGACATATAATACGCATGTGTACGTATACATGGGTTTTAATGCACATGACTGCAGTGCATACTAAGCATCCCTAAGTTAGAAATCTGAAGTCCCTAACACTCCTAATGCTCAAGGTTTGAACCTTCTGACTTTCACATATTCTAGTTTAAACATTTTTATGCTTGGATTTCCAGGCGAAGGCTCCTCAACTGGAAAACTGTCTGATACTGTTCCAAACTCTGGATCATCAGAAGCAAGAAACACTTCTGTTCTAGGCATTTTGGATGAGAGATATTCAATCATCATTAAATTCTGCATTCTCCTGGGGTTTGTGACCTTGAATACATCTATAAAATATTCACTGAAAATGTCTGATATAGAAACTTTTCCTCTGTTTCGGCTGCCAGTGAAGAATATACAATGCTTGGACATTTCTACTGTCACTCAGAGACTACACCTCAGAGTCCACAGCAATGGCTACAGACCTTCCTTAGAAACTGATGAGACCTGGGACCTATTCTCTGGCCCACACACTAAGGAACTATGCATCCCTGACTTCTGCGGACTGAACGAATAACCATATCTTAATTAGCACGATTTCCAAAGCCCCATTCTGTAATGTTTATAGTTGTGTGATCATAGAAATGAGTTGTCAGTCCTGTTCAAAGCTGCAAAGCTTCGGGCTCAACATGAGGCTTTCAGAATCAGTCCATTCATGGCTGAAAGATGCAAATCTGTCTTAAAGTATGGGAGCCCACATGAGACTCATGATCAGAAATGTTCTAAAACTGTACTGGAAAAGTCCTAGTCTACCATCCTCACATATACCCACAGACTAACATAGGTAACAGATAATTTCAAACATTCAACAAGCATTTGAAATGTATTTCTGAAGTGAAAAGGATTAGGAAAAAAAATGTTTAGAAAAATCTTCAAGGCCCTCTTGCGATGATGGATTTAAACTAGACAGCCACAAAAACAGAACTTTCTGTAACTTCACAAGTGTCCACAGCTTCCTGTGGATGTCAGATCCCTGAAGTTTAGTCATATCTTTGTTTGTGTGTCCTCAGGACAGTACTGATCAATGAGTGCTAATGTCATTCTGTACCACCACGTATTGTAATAGACAGCCATGCAGACTCTGTCCCTGCAAACAGGGACCATGCCTGATGGGTAGTAAGAAAAGAAATAAGTTACTTTGTTTGACTGTTGTGTTTTTAATTGCAGTTTTATATTTTGTATTCAATTGAAAGGCAAATGCACACGTCAAGTTAAAAACAACTATTAAAATTTCTTTGTTATTTCCTAAAAATCTTCACTAGTTTATTTAAATGTCATCTTTAAAATTAAAATCCATTTAGCCCTTATCAGGCTTGTCTTTTTAAATTACCTGTCATTCATCACCAAAAGATTTTCTGTTTTTAAATTATGCGCAATTATTTTCCTTTATATTTACTGGGAGAAGGTGGCTCTCAAAACACCAGCAGCGGCTCCTCAGAATTATACTACTGAATGCTCAGTTTTACTTCATTGAAAGAAATATTTGTGTGTGCATGACATAAAGAGTTTTGTTTTGTTTTGTTTTATTCTTTTTCACTTGAGAGAGGGTCTAAATATGCAGCCAAAGCTGGCCTCAAACTGGCTCAGATCTGCAATTTAAAACCCTACAACCACTCGCTAGGATCTGAGATTACAGGCATGTACCATGGTACCGGGCCTGACGGAGTGTTTTTATAATTCCTTTCCTATATAAGGGAACACATGGGATATTAAGAAAATATTCACATTTTCTGTAGTGCATAATAGTATATAAAAGTATGTATGTATGTATGTATGTATGTATGGCCACTGTAAAGTATTTACCATTATTCATCTCCCATGGTTGTATAAAATGCTACAGTACAGATATCTGGAGAGAAGACCATCCATTTAATCCACATCAATTGGCAGAAATGTCACTGCCTTCCAACAATTTGGAGATATACATGTTCAGGAGAACAGGCCCCGTTAATCTCAAGCACAAGGATTTAAAGCCTTTAGCTGAAACTGTAATCTTACTTAAGCACCAACTTCATGAAATAAATATGTAAATTGGGTTAAGGGCTAAGTTGGTCCTTAAACAGTTAGAGCATTCTTGAATAAAACTGAGAATCATTTAGAAATGTTTACACTCAAAGGGCCACCCATAGTGGGCTGGATTTTCCCGTACCACCTAAATGAAACAGTCCCTAAAGAGATAGATACCCACAGGCCAATGTAGACAATCCTTCATTGAAATTCTCCCAAGCTGATTTTAAGTGGTGTCAGTTGATAATTAAAGCTACTCAAGACAAATATCAGCACCACAATCCTCCTCTCTCTGTCTTCTGAAATGACTGTATGTACCATTACCATGTGGTAATAAGGTGACTCTGGATTGGTCTCTTCTCTCAGTTCATTGTCTACACAATAGTGAAAAACAATACTACTACAGACTCGATGTGAGCACGGCCACCTCTTAGCAGAATCCTCCCATTCACTGCAGATGAACCTTCTCTTTAGTATATAGTGAGGACTAAAAGTAATGTTCACGGTATAACAAAAAGTGAGAGAGAGAGAGAGAGAGGGAGAGAGAGAGAGCACATTTTTTCTTGTCAAGAGAAAAGTAGTTTTTCTCTTTTGATGAACTAATAGCTCCATCCCCAATATAGAAGAGTCCCCTTTCTGTAGGTTGATCAGCCACCATCAATAGCCTCTTTCCCATACAAGTATGAAAGACGTTTGGCAATTCCACAAGACTCTAACCAGAAGTAACCATGATTGTATAAACTACCCCCTCCTTTTTTAAAAAAACTGCAATGTCTCCAAGAATATGCATTTTTCACATTGAGTACAGAATGTGAGGAAAGGGGTGAGAAAAGAGAGAGAGCTCTTTGACACTGAAGCCCTGTGGTATCTTCAGGAGTGGGAGAGATAAAACTATAAGCAACCAACAATCACATCAGTCCAAAGGCCATTGCTATCAGAGCTCCCTCTGCTTGCTCCAGGGAGACTTTCTGAGAACTGAGAAAGTGCAAAGTATGCATTCTTAGGGAAAAAAGAAAACAGGCCTATTCTTCCAGCTCTATAGCCTCAGCTTTCCACTGCTCTGTGATGTTTGCCTTTGCTTGACTTATCTGGAAAGATGCTTTCAAATTGTTTTGTCCCTGGCCAGAGTGGAGACTGAGCTGCTCCCTTGTGTATGACTTGCTTTTATGTGAAGAAATTGTGTGTGAAGCATTGTGCCTTTGAGCCATGTCCAATGCCATGTCTACAGAAATATAAAAACATATATGAAAGTTTTATTGTTGTTTCTGGGTTGAAGATGGGTAGAAAAGGGTTTGCAAATCTAGTTAAGTCTTTATGCTTGTTTCATAAAATTTAAAGAGTTTTGGAAATTTTAAGCTGTTTGGTTTGACTGTAGTCGGGAAAAGTAAGGTAAAATAAGTGTGTTTCTGTTACATATTAAATGTTTTCTTTTCACATCTAATCAATATTTATATTTCTGGTTCTGCTGGGCATGGGACAGTAACAACCTACACTTACTGAGAAGGTAACAGAGCATACACTGGGAATAAAGAGTGTGGCCAGAAGATACTAGCAGCCTTCCATTGCGTTCTGGTTCCACACATGGTGGCAGGAATGGATAATGATAATCTCCATACACAAAGTCCTCAGTGCATTCTGTGTCAGTTTGATATTGAAATCTGTTCCCTAAATCTTGTTAGCAAAGCTCAAATAAAAAATATGCTTATTTTTTATTAGCATAAATGTCTTGAAAAGGGAAAAAGAAAAAAGAAAAAAGAACTAGCAACAGTGACAAAGACATGGCCTTTACTTCAAAACCAAGACACTATAAGTAACTTCCCATAGTATTTACTTCCAATATTGGAATCACCAACTCTACCTAGATGTCTATCTTTCCACTCTTGCTATTCTGCTTTTAATCAACATCTGCAGTAATGAGCTCATCAAGTTCTTGACTGCGTCCTCATTGAGAATCTATCACACATAGCTTGGTCTTTCTTTAAAATGACCTCCGGTTTACAATTGCTGCCAAATGCCTCAATGGCTTCTTCTTGCTTCCAGGAGAGCATCTAACCAGCCTTGCCTGTCCAGCATGCACTGCTTTATTTCTTCTGGTCCCTTTTCTGTACTTCTTTCCAAGTGTTTCGCCCCAGACTTCACACACACACACACACACACACACACACACACACACACACACACAC
>OU015753.1:105442165-105496227 GCA_907169655.1 Acomys percivali
TGTCTCTCTCTCTCTCTGTCTCTGTCTCTCTCTCTGTCTCTCTCTCTGTCTCTCTCTCTCTGTCTCTCTCTCTCTCTCTCTCTGTCTGTCTCTCTCTCTCTGTCTCTCTCTCTCTCTGTCTCTCTGTCTCTCTCTCTCTCTCTCTCTCTCTCTCTCTCTCTCTCTCTCTCTCTCTCTCTCTCTGCCTGCAAATCAGATTTGAGCTCTCAGCTACTGCCTGAGCACCATGCAGCCACGCCACGATGATAATGGACTAAACCTCTGAAACGGTGAGCCAGGCCCCAATTAAACGCTTCCCTTTATACCCTGCCTTTGTCATGGTGTGTCTCCCCAGTAATCCAACAGCAACTAAGACAATATTTTTGGAGGTAAGTCACTCCTTCAACTGCCCCTCACTAAATTCATAGCTTGTAAACTTAGAGCTTGACCCCGTAATCCTGCAGCAAATTGGAAATTTTTCTTCAGTAACATTATTATAATAGATTTGGGTCAAGAAAATGAAAAAAAAAAAAAAGCCAGACCAAAATATTTCCCATCATTTCTGCTTCTCCTAGGAGACACTCCCCCAACACATAACCCAGTGTTGACCCAGATATAAGAGTCTAATTCACAAATTCCTCTTGCCCACGCCTCTGGGCTATCTGTGAGCTGACTCTGCTGAACAGGCAGAGGGCCTAGGTGCTCCCCAGCGGATCAGGGCGCAGCATCATGAATTCTGACCGCCTGTGAGAGAAGCTGATCATACCCGTCATGTTTCTCTCACTGTAAACGCTCTCTTGGCTCCACTTGCTCTGAGCAGTTCTAATTTCCTGCCAGCATGGTGGCACGATTTGCTGGCATTTTCTTTGGAATACTTTTCATCAAAAGTCTAATGAGTGTCTGGGTTCTGGCTGGTGATAAGCCAGCGGCTGCCAACGAGGTGCCAAGAGGCCCCCTCTGCTCTGCAGGGCAGCTCTGCCTCCTCTCCTCCATTCCACTGATGGCTGAAGGCACAGAGTAGGAAAAGCTCCTTTGCTAGAAGCACTTCCCTCAGCAGGCGAAGGAAGGAACTACAAACACGGGGCCACCCGTCCCAATCCTGGTCACAAGGAACAAAGCAGAAACGGTCCCTTTGAAATGGCACCGATCTACTACTCATCAAGCCACGCCCCTGAAGGTGGACGGGCAGATAATCACGGTACAGCGTCAACATGCCCAGACCTAAGCAAACTTCCACGGATTGAAGAAAATGTTCTCCTATAGGCAAAAATCCAATGTCTATATTCGCATATTGTAAACATGGCAGGTTGCTGTGCCCCTAGCTCAATTACAACAGCAGTCTGTACATTGAGAACTTCAGTGTCTGCAGCAGGGGGATCTTTGCTCTTACTCTGATGGATAGGAATGTTACTTTCTAGGAGTGTGAGACTGGAAATCAGTTTCCAGAGATGTTAGGGCAGCAGCCCAGGGATGATGCATTGTGGTCTTGGGTACAGTGGAAACCTCATGGCTCCTGAGGAAGAAAGTTTTACTTTCTCACAATGTCTCTCCATCTCGCCATTTCAACGTGGAGGCAATGGACACTGCCTCCACTCCTTGTCTGGGGAGAAGTTTAAGAACTAGATATGAAGGTCAACAGAAAGACAGCAATGGCAGCCACACCACCCAGGGTCTGGGATGTTGAATTCCTTTGAAACCTTTGTTTCAGATTAGAGGAGACACAGCTAAATGTTGGCTGCCGTTCCTCACACACTCTCCTCCTAATGTATCAGTGCAGGGTTGCTCGTGTGCCTGGTGCTCACCAAGTATGGTAGTTGTGTGTCCAGCAAGCCTTGGTGACCTGCTTGTCTTGATTCTCTGGTGCTCGGACCTCAGGTACACACACCACTACGCTCACCTCTTGAATTGGGTCCTCGGAACAGAATGCAAGTCCTCATGTTCCCATGACAAGCGCTTGTCCCATCCAGCCACCTCCCACCCTGCATACAGGGAAGTGTTACTGAGTTGGGCTTCGGTTGCCCAGATCGTTGAAGGCACAGACGCAGCTCCTGACATTGGCTCAGATGAACCCAACTTCCAGCAATGACTCATGTGAGATTTAGCCCAATGCCTTTGGGCACTTCTTATTATATAAAATGTCATTTTCCAGAAGCATTGAGACATGGTGTCAGATGGTCTCTTTTGAAGTCTGCCCTTCCCACAGCTCGGTTCCCTGCAGAGAGTTCTGACACCACGCTGTCGATGAGACCAAAGGTGAAGACAATTCCTGGCTTACTATGTCTTGCCATGACTCAGCTCTGCCAAGTGCCTCCACGGGGAGACCCACCTGACCTTACCCGCCCAGTTATTATTGCTCCTCCATTACGAAGTCAAAAGAAAATGTGACCCGCCATCAGGCACTAGTGCGGATTGGCGAGGATGGCCAGTTACTGTGAGATCCTGACAGCTGAGATATTCCAACCTCCTTCCTCTATTCTTCCCTTCTCGGCCCATCTGCCCTCCCCACTTCCTCTCCTTCTTTGACTATTTGTCACACACCTGTCAGAGGCCAGAACCAGACTCTTGCCAGTGAAGCCGTTCTGACTGCTCAGTTTTAGATAATGTCCTCAAACACTTTGCTCATCACTGCCCTTGACCCTTACTTTGTTGGCAGCTCTTATGTCATTGTGGTATATGATCCTCATCCTCTCCATTTGTTTTCTTGGCTTCAGTCTATGTCTTTCTGCTAGAACTATGGCCTTCCTCAGAGCACGAAGATGCTACCTGTGTTTCTCCTCGCTTCACCTCAGTTCCTGGATCACTATCCCCTGCATTCTAGCTGCCAATACATTTCTACTGGAGGAATAAATTAATTGCTATAGTAAATATATTGTTGAAAATCAGCTTTTTAAGAAATTCTTATAGCAAGGCTATTTACCAGCAAAAAATAAAAAAATTATATCCCCTGTGGGACTTGGGGAAGCAGGCTTGGAGCAAGAGTGTGGTTAAGGTATGTCCAAACCCTGGCATCTCACCCTGACAGCTGCAGAAGCAGGATCACTAACCCCCCTGCCCCAGACCTGTATGCCCTCACGCATGAATCCCTGTGCCCCCACCTTTGCTTCCCAGAGGAGGTCACGTAGCCCAGCGACCAGGTGAAACTTCCTCTCCGTTTATAAGGTTATGTCCTACGTCCAGCAGCACCTGGAACTCCACCTGAGGTAATAAGACATCCCCAGCACCCTGGCCAATGATGTACACTCGCCCTGAAAGCCCAAAGGTTTAAGGCCCCCTAATCCTGCTTCCCTGTGATGAAGTCTGGCAGTCTGCTTCTCCCCCAGCCCCTTCTTTCTTACTTCTGGTTTGCACTGTCATGAGGAATCAGACATGGCGAAGCAGCAGTTGCTACCCTCTGGCCAAGGATACTCCGTAGTATGGGTAGAAGGCCTCAAGACCTATGTTTGAACCATGACTGACCGTATGGGTGTTGCCTACAACCATTATGCTTCTTCTCATAAAAATCTGGTGACATGGGAGGCAGAGGCAGGCAGATCTCTATGAGTTCGAGGCCAACCTGGTCTGCAAAGTGAGTCTGGGACAGCCAATGCTACACAGAGAAACTCTGTCTCAGAAAACAAAATAAAATAAAACAAAAACAAAAACAAAAAGCCAACGACGACAAACATTAGGGTGTCCACCAGCTTTCTGAAATTTGTTGACAGACTTGTATCTAGGATATCAAACTCTAAAAGCCCAAACATATTTAGTATTTACAAAAGCTCCAAACATCCCCTATTTCCTTCCACTGGCACACAGCAGGAGTAAGTCCGCCCCTCCTGGTACGACTCCTTAGACAGAATATGGAAAGGATCCAGATCTCATGATGAGAAGGGGTTTTGTTTGTGCCTTTGCATAGGACCTGCCCAGGTCTATTTAGGTCCCAGCCAGAATTGTCAAATATCACCCCTCCAACCAAGAAAATGGTCTCTCGCTGATGCGTCAAGGACTGATAAGACAAAGGAGATGCCACCTGTGACAGGACAACGAGGTCTCCTTAAAGGGCATGCATTGACCTGGTGGCCTCTCCCTCCTCCGTTCTTACGGCTTTGTTATTCACCATTCTAACTCCACTACCAGCCAGGCCCTCTCCAATCCTCCCAGTGCCCACCACTGGAGATGTTTTGTTAGAGAAATCTATTACAGACACAACAAAGTTATCAGATCAGGGGGTTGCCCTCAACAAGGGTTCCGGGAGCCCCAATATATGCAGACTCTCTTGGCCTTGATGGCATGCTTGCTTCCCACGTTGACAAGCAAGCAAACACATGAGTCTATGAGGTTCACACCTATTCACACCAACACAAAACCACAAAATCAAAAGCTCCCCTTGCTTGCATTTCTGTCAATGTCTTTACCCTTCAAGCTCTCATGGCTGTAGCTCACTGAGATTTAAATGCTCAATGGCTTTTCTAGCCCAAAGTACAAACGCATCCAGTATCTTCCAATAAAACAATATGGCCCCAACATTGCAACACCCAATGTCTGGAACTAATTTCCCTTCTAGTGGCCTTTCTGTGGCTGTGATAAAACACCGTAATGAAAGGCAATGTGAGGAGGGGAAAGGTTGTTGGCTTGCAACTTCTAGGCCACAGTTGATCAGGGAAGGATACCTGCAGACGTGCTCCTGGGTCTTTCTGTTCTAGGTAGTTCCTCAACTGAGACTTTCTTCTCAAATGACTCTGGACTGTGTCCAGTTGACAATTAAAGCTAACACTGACAACTCTGTAATTGATTCAGTTTTCCAACTTACAGACATAATTTCAGAGGCAACAGAATAGCAATAATTGGTATTCCTGAAAATACCATTCACAAGATGCCCTGTGATGGAACATGGGACATATTGTTATGTCTTTTTTTTTTCTTCTTGATTTCATTTGAACAAGCATACCCTGGAATTCTGTTAAGAGTCAGCCGCTGTATTTACCTGTTTTGGAAGACAAATACTAACAGCACTAAAGGTTGTTAAACAGAAGTTTGCAATTTAGTAGGGATAAGGTGTTTTAGGATGATATGGAAAATAGACATACAGTATACAGGTGACAAAATGAAACATTAAAAATGCATTTCTGAGACTGGGATGCAGGCGAGGCTTTCTCTTTGAAAGAATTTGTATACTTATTTGTGATGGTCAAGTGAAAAATCAGAAATGTGAGGAGTGGAGTTTGATGGAGAAGAGGGAAGAGAAGAGCCCTTGGAAGGAAGAAGGCAGAAGGACAGGTGCGTCCAGGGATAAAAGAGGAGATTGTATGACCATTATATTAACATATCCTGTTCCTCTGTGTCATTAAATAGATCAGTCAGTAAATCAGTTTGGAACATCCATGACACAAGTGGACACTGGAAAAATGCTGGTGACCAAGAAACTTAAGGTGGTGGTTGTCACATGTGGGAACACCTTTGTGACAAAAGTGATTGTGCACAGCATTGGCAAATCAGGAGGTGCACTGGGTATGGTTGAAAAGCAGGATTTTTTTTCTCTTTCTGTAGGTCGTTGTGTGTCACTGAAAGGTTTTGCATTTTTAATTCATTTGTTAGACTATAGGTAAAGAAATAGGTCTAAAGGCTATTAAAAGCAAAATGGATTATTAACAGGTTGTTAAAATCAATTGGGCAAAATATAAGAAGAGTTTGAACCAAAATAATTGTAGTGAGAATGAAGAAGAAAGGACAGGGTCAAAATGCACTGAAGTGGAGTGAGGGGACTTTTTATTTGAATGGCTATTTGAGCTGGGGCCAGAAGCTGAAGGAGAAAAAGGTCAAATATTATCTTTTTGCTCTTGGATAAAGTGACACTATAGATGGTGCCATCAAATAACAGAATGAGTGAGGAATACACAACAGAGGCATATTGACGAGGCCAATGATGCTGCATTTAGTCTCAAGTTTCATGTGTTGTTTAGACAGTCAAGTCTAGGGATGGGGTCACCTTCTGGGGTGGTAGTCTTGAGCCTTGCAGGGTCTTCCAAAACAAACCTGAAAGCCCTACTGTGGCCAAGAGGCTTGCAATGCCCAAGGAGATTTCACCACCATTTTATGTACCAACACAGCGACACATATGAGAAGGGTGTTGCCAAATTACTGTAATGATACTTTAAATAGGGACTGTCAATTTTTTGTCTTGATTTTGCTTTAGTCTTGAAGTTTTAATGTTAGTAGTATGCTTTGAGCCTCAAATAAAAGTGAGCATTTATGAGACCTATCCTATACTTTTATATTTTTTAAGTTTTGTCTAATGGACTTGGCATGGACAGAAACCCCTCAGTAGATGCTCCATAGGGATTCTCACATACTGTCTGATTATTTCACATACACTGAAGCAAACTGAAAACGAGGAAAATTCTGCAGTACACTTAAGCATAATGAAGATCTCAATTTCCATCCAGGGTCTATCATGTTCTAAGCATGTCTGAAGGCAGAGAGAGATCAGGGGATGCACACGTGGTCCTGGGAATGAGAGACATGAGGGGATGCACATGGTCATGGGAATAAGAGACATGAGGAGATGTACACGTGGTCATGGGAATGAGAGACATGACTGGATGCACACTTGGCCATGGGAATGCACCTGTGCTCCCTGCTTCCTCTTCTCCACTGAGCAGACAAACATTTCACCTGTGCTATACAGCGGACTTCCGTCAGGGCCCACTGTCCATGAACAGCTGTGTGTCTCAGGCAGGAGAGATTTAGCAGATAACTCCCAAATTCTTTATAATGAAAAGAGGAAGCCTATTTCAAGGACTTTGTCAGCAAGGCGTAGTGGTTCACCCTTGGATCCGAGACCCAGGGTCTCATACTGAACACACCGAGTTCCAGAGTAGCCTGGTCTAGAGAGAGAGGGACTCCACTTCAAAGAACCAAAACATTCAGAAGTAATTTTCTTTGTTCATACATTTATATAAGCATATGCTACACGAATGTAACAAACATGAATTATTGTCTACCCATTTTAAGTATCTCTAAACTTACAGCAACTGTAATGTTTGTGTATAACCTCTTTATAATAACAATAAAACCTTTCCATTTAAATAATGGATACTGTTATTATTTATATTTGAAAGAGTAACTAAATATATAAAGAGTGTGCAGCCAGTATAGAAATACCCATACAGTTTTAGAAATATTACACCGAGATTTTCTTCTTTTTAAATTATATTTCTTTTTTTTACTTATATTTTATATTATTACAAGTGGGAGAGATGTCTCAGTGGTTAAGAGCACTGACTACTCTTCTTGAGGTCCTGAGTTCAATTCCCAACAACTACATGGTGGTTCATAACCATCTACAGTGTGATCTGATGCTTTCTTCTGTCCTGCAGGTATACATGCAGGCAGAGCATTGTATACAAAATAAGTAAATAAACCTTTAAAAATATACATTTATATTATTACACATAAATAAAATAAACTACATACAGCAAGAAGAACCATGAAACAATCAGGAATTATATAAATGTTACATTCGTAGTGTTTTGGCTATTTGTATTTGGTGAACTTGAAGAAAATCTTTCCTATCTCGGTGAGTCTAAAATTCTGAATGAGAATCAATATCTATCATATCTCATCTCTATCAACTTAAAACATCTATGTAGACCTAAAGACATCTTAACTCCTAAATAACTAAGCCTCGTTGTAAGACTAAGATAACTGGTCTTCAACCCCATCAGAGACTTGAGAAGGAATAAAACTTAATTACATGAGTGAATTGGAAGTACAAGTTAGCCACTTCCAAAATGAAAAAAAAAAAAAAAAAAAAGACAGAGACAGTTTGCTGCCTGAACTGTCACTCAAAACTCTCTATAACATTGGAGCATCATTTTCAGCCTTCTGGCCCAATATATCTGACAGACATATTTGTGAGGCAGGAGTTATTGAGGACTTGCTTACTCTGTCTTGGCAGACTTTGGTCATTGACTCTGCCTGTGTCCAAGCTTGTCCATTTTTAGGCAGAATTCAGTCTGTGGCAGAAATGAGGACATTTTGCCTAGTGGTTCAGTTGCCACATTTGAATCCATTTCCATAAGGAGGCTCTTTGAATATATATATTTCCATTTTAACATGAGCTATTGTACCCATACAACTCAATTATAATAGAAAGTTTACTTCCAATACCTTGAAAGTGCTATTGCAGGATGTTTAGGATATTTAAGCAATACAAGCTAATTGTTAGTTGATCAAATCATGGTCATGTCAATTACTAATTATTTTTGGCCGCAAGAATATATATTCTAGGTATAACAGACAGATAGGATTATATAGATATATAAAGTAAAATAGATATGGTCTTCAAAAGCCTCAGAGACTTACAGAATATGGCATTTAAAGATGTTTTCATTGTTTTAAAGATTCATTGACAACAAGACAGGTTAACTCCTGGCAACACCCAGCTACCTCAAGATCTTATTGGCCCTTTTTTCCCCTCTTCCTTGTTCCCAGTCTCCTCTAGATGCTGCAGGCTCACTAAGTACACACAGGCTTAGAATCCAGGATGGCAACTGTCTGAGGACTTCCTGATGCATTGGTGAAAGCTTGCAGAACAGCTTATGGACCTACATGCTCTTCCCTTTCTTTCTCTCTCACCTTCACCCCTCAGCTACTTTTTATGGGCTAAAATCTGTAGGAACTCATGACTATGAGATTTCATTACTCTGTTAGAGAGTACACGATAACACATTTACTATAAATAATTCACACTGCACTCTACTTGTCAGAAGGAATAAACAAAGCATGTATCTCAGGACAGGAGTCTCAATTTTTATTGTTTTGCTCACTTACTTCTAATTCTCCAATCCTGGCTTCCTGTCACTGTGAATTATGGCACTTCTGCTATATATAAATATTGCATTGTGGGTAATTAAATATTGGGGCAGGAGCCTCTGTAAATTACTTTAACTAGTGTCAGCACTGAAGCAAATCAGAAGTTTTTATTCCTGTTTCAAGTTTGGGTTATTTTCTGACCCTAAACAGCCTGACATAGAAGACTGCTTTTCTCTGTGGAAGGCAGCCTTTTCAAATCTAACTACCAGACAAGCCATTGAACTGTGAGTTCAGTTCTAATTGGCTGAGATGTTTTCATTTGGCTGTTTCATCTTTAATGCAATGGATGCAAGATTATGTACAGATCTTTTCAATGGGCTTTCCATACTAGTGCTTAGGGCAGAGGCTTTGAACATAAACAGAAAGCTGGCTGTTTCTTCTGGACAATTTAAATTAATTCATACAAGTCCTTTGTGGCCCCAGGAAAAGGACAGAACAAATCTAAGAGAGACCGCACACTATCCCTTCACTTTTAGGTGGAATTGTAGAAACAGGAGGGAGTCGTGGGGAGGGGAGGCACTGTAAGCACTATAGAGTTGGAGCTTGGTGCCATCTGCCAAACATGGCTAACTCTCAACTAGCAGACTCAGTGTAGAACTAAGGTCAGCAGATTGGTTTTGGTCTTCATTTATTAAATGGTTCATACAAATAGGCAGCATACAGCCTATATGGTCCCAGACAGCCAGGGCGAGTCATTTCTTCAGAGAGTATTCCAAAAGAAGAAATGACTTTCCTAAAATCTCAAAGCCTCCTGGAGTTACTGAATCAAAAGAATTGGGCGAACATTGGCTAAAACTTAATTTGGATAAAATGCCTGGCTTAGAGCCACTAAGACACATGTGGCATCGAGAGACATGAACTGCTGTTCTATTGTTAGTGTACTCTAGGATGAGCTATTCAGAATGGATGCCCAACCTTTTTGTCATTGCCACATGATATTGTTGTCTATAAAGTTCATGTTTGTGAATGAACCACAACCAAGTGAGAGAAACACCACAAAATAACCTCTCATGTTGTTTTGTGCAATTTTGGATCTTGTATTGGGCCATGTCATAAATATCCTAGGTCAAACTCCCCTAATAGAAGTGTCCTGTCAGAGAGATGCTGTCTGTGAACTCCCTGCCTAGTCTCACTGTCCTGGGGTCCTGTTAAACCACAGTGGGGCTCTTCGCATATCCCTTCTGCTCTGGAGAAAGAGAGAGAGAGAGCTTCACGTGGGTCTCACTGCAACCACAACTTCATCTTCACTTTGCCCGCAGAGGAGTCTTTTTGAAAACCATCAGTTAATTTAGCAATTCCCTCTCTGAGGGACAACAGAAGGATATCTGAGCTCCGTCCTACTGACAGTACTAACGAGGCTATTTCAGTATTCCTAGAGCACATGAAAACAATGCTAGAAAAAAATGACAACAGTTTCACCCTCATAGTCTGACTTGCTTTGCCCCAGAACATATGCAAACCATCCATCTTTCTTCTGGGCACTAACATTCTGTTTGTTAAAGTTCAAAGTAATTATGGGAATCCCTGCTAGTGCCTGCCACATTAGTTGGACAAATAGAGGTAAAGGTTAATACCAATGCTGGAGAGGTGCATAAGCAAGCCTGCTGAAGAACAGTGTTTCTGCTGTGCTTTGGTAAGGAAGCCGTAGGAATTGTGCAATGATTCATTGTTTTGTAAGGAGTGGATTCCAACACAAATAAAATAAATATCAACTATCACTTTCAATTGACTAAAAACAAAGTCAAGCCCCAAGAAGAGATAGCTGCAACAGCAATTTCAGAATCGCTTTCTGGAAGACTATCGCTTGGTAAATACTGTCTTCTGCATCTCACAACCCTGGAAAAAGGCTGTTTGAGAACTCCTGGACGAACGTGATATGTTGAACAAAAGGAACCTAGTGAGGCCTGCAAGCTTTAAACTGTGGGAGATTTTCCAACCGATGCTTGAAGACAGAGCAACTTGAATCTTGTAAACACAAAGTGGAAAGCTTTGACACCTTAGGGAAGTGCATTCATATCCATCGAAAGACACACACTGTACACTCATAACTGAGTTAGAAGGCATAGAATTCTAAAAGTTCCAGTCTGAAATGTGTCCGAATATCCACGGAACATAAACTACATAAATGAAAACTGATACTGCTTCAAAACCTAAGCTGTGATATGAATGGACAGTCTACAGCTGCTGGCAAAAAAATAAAAAATAAAAAATTAATTAAAAAAAATGAGTTGATCTTTCAAGTTGTCGGTCAACAAAAACTGGATACAGTAGAATATACCGTAACATTCCACTCCATATATCAGAGAAAGGGGCTTGTCACACTCCTTGGGGAAGCGATTAGAAAAGAAAGCCAGTCGTGATCCAGGGCTTGAGTGCTGGTAAATTTTATCCTCTGGGTTCTGGGTGGGTGTAAGACCCTACTGAGCTATGTAGATAGAACCTGTGCAAGAATATAAAGTGTCGGCTCTTTTGTCACTATTTATTTACTTGCCTGTAAAGAAGTAACCCCACATCATTTGTACCAGCAATCTTCAGGCCTGTGAACTTTTCTGTCTTTTTTGTCTCTGGGTTTACAACAGTTCCCCATTTTCATCCCTCAAACTTCCTCTCTCTTTCCACACTAATGGACTTCACCCTATTTCAGGCACAAAACCTTTTAGATCAACTTGGCAGCCGAGAAAGCCTACAGCTTAGTAATTTTGCTTGTCAGCATGATGTTTGAGGATTCTCACATTAAAAACAAGAAACCTATTTTTATGTATACTTTAAACATCTTAAAAATGCAAAGAGGAAACTAGGCGAGGAGGATGAAATGGGGAGGGAAGAGCAGGGTAAAGGAGAGAGTAAGGGGAGGGACAGCGGAAGGCCGTTAGGAAAGCCACATGGAAATCTACAGATATGAAAGGAATCTAAGTGAAGTCATCAAACAGTAGGAGAGACAGTATCCCAAGTAGACATCTTATGCCACCAAGTAAAACTTCAAGTGCCGGAAACTGGTTGCATCTTATTGAGTTGTTAGACAAATGGGTACCATGAGAACCCTCAGCTATGACAGCTTATTGCCAAGGCTACTGGTTATTTTGCCTGACATGGTGGTAAAGCCTTATGGCTGAAGACAGTAGTTACTCATGTCATCCAACTTGGAGAAGTTAGTTGTTGCCCAACTAGACACTTCATATTTCTGACTAACATTCATATAATCATATTTAGATTGAATTTAAGGCCCATTCCATGAGATGGAACCCATACCTCACACTGCTTCAGTGACCCAGACGCTAGGTCAGTCATCAGCCTAGGGAGTCCCTGCTGCTGCTGTCATTCTGCAAAAGGAACATGGCAATAAAATGGTTCCCAAAAACCATACTGCTATACACATAGGTCAGTGCTTTTCTCTGCACATCAGAGAAGCTTCTTGATGCCATAGTTCAAAATTAACAGCACCTACAACCAGACATTGTGAAGAGAGAGAGAGAGATTTGAGCACTCAGCCCTGAATGGGATGTCGTCAACAAACCCCTCGCCTCACATCCCACTGATCTATGCTGTACAGAAGAGGAGATGGAAAGAGCATAAAACCAAGGAGTGATAGGTGATCCAAGGAAACAGTGTCTTCCAGACACAACAGAACTGACACATATATGAACTCAGAGATTGCAGCAGCTCACACAAGACTTGCACAGGTTCAAACCAGACACATTCAACACTAAGATGGAAGTGGACACAGGGTTCTGTCCCCAACCAAGAAGCTTTCTGCAACTGATACACAGTGGTAAAGGGGAAAAAAGGATTCTTCTTCCAAATTGGGTGTCGGTGAGCATATCAACCACACTCCGAGACAGGTCCCACAGACTGCCCACTTTTGTGCATGACCCAAAATTCCTGAACCTATTAGTTAAACCCTTTTGGTGTGTATGAATAGCCTGTTGGCTTCCACCAACCCAAAGGTTAAGAGTGGCATCACATAACACTGGAGACCTATAACAGAGACATTCTCGTATGGCTCTATCCAGCCTATCTGATATTTCACCCAGTGTATTTGGGGGGGGGGACTCTTTTACTGCATTGGAATATAGTATTTTGAATAGCCTAAATCTGTGTTTCTCCATTTGGAATAAGCTTTTATTTTATTTTTTTAAGACTAGAGCTCTGTGTTTTGTCTCCTCCCTCCCTTGCTTTATAATACAGACCTCCTTAGTGGTGTTAAAACAGACAAATGCTCCCCTGTTCATATACATATGCATATGCATATGCATATATATGTATGTATGTATGTTTGTATGTATGTATAAGACTTTTGATGCACATCAACACGTCTTCTAAGATACGCAAACTATCTGTTATTCCACTCTGCTATGTTCACCTATCTCAGCCTTGTTTCTCTACAGCCTAGAATTGCAGCAGCCCAGTCCCTGTTCCATGTCAATATTGAGAATTCATCAGCTCATTTGCAGCCTAAAAGTTTCTTTCTCTAATAATGATCTGCTGGACTCTTTGATCCAGGTCCCCAGAGCCTTACACACAATCTACAGAGGAAATGGGAGGCTACAATTTATGTAAGCAAAGAAATTATTGATGCATTGACATAATCTATGCACACAGTTCAATGTGTCACTGCAGAGATGAGATGATTAAAAACATACCTTTTTCATAAGCCCACATCAAACATGTCTGCTCATCTTTTTCACCACTAGACCTGCTGGGATCACAAGCCTCTAGATTATCTGCACCATTATCCTGTAGGAACTGCACCAGGAGAATGTGGCCATGATGGCAAGCAGAGTGTAATCCTGTGCTGGAAAAGAACAAAAGAAGGAAAAAAAGAAAGAAGAAGATATGCTTTGATGTCAAAAGAGTCACTCTAAAATCAGGGTTGTTTCCAGAGATATAAAGCCATATTTGATGTGTGATGATGAATTAAATTTATTAGAAAAAACAAATGATATTTTCAGCAATAGAGGTACTCTAGTCCCAGCAACCTTCAATATTGACTATATTTACTCAGAGTGTGTTTTAAATTTTTTATTCCTCTTTCTACAGTAATTTTAAAAAACAAATATTATTGCCTTTACAAAAGAAAAATAACCAAAAATCTAATCAGCGTTTTTCTTAAGCACCAAATCAAAGGCAGAGAGACATCGTAATCATCAGTCTGTCTTGATCTAGGGAACACAGGATGCAAAGATTGTATGTAGGTCGTCAGCACAGCAGTGTGACCGAATAAAACTCAGTCTGATTTTTATCATCGGCATTTACCATTACTTCTAAATGATTCTAATTGATAAAAAAGAATACCTCATCCCCTGGGAATTGACCATTATCAGTGTGCTGTCTCCCTGTGGCTCAACACTGCTCTTGAGAACCGACGCGAATATGTAGACATGATGTGCTCAGCAGTCTTACCTGTGTGCCCGTCTCTTCCTCGGTGGTTAATGTTCACAGCACTCTGATCAAGAAGAAACTTGGCCAGGTCAGTGTTCTTGTCATAGGTACAAGCACTGCAGAATCAGAAGATAAGAAAGACAGAGGCTTCGTATATGCTGAGTCATGTCTCCTCAGAAGTCCTAATTACTAGGATTTCAATGTGGACTCTACTTAGAGATACCGTATTCCAAGATGTAGGTGAAATACATCTTACAGTAGACTCCTTAGAGTAGATACTAATCCAGTAAGGTTGTTGTCCTTATGAGAAATGGAACTTGGGACAAAGATGACACAGGCAGAAGGCTGAACACAGAAAAGCAGAGAGAAGGTGACTATCTTCAATCTAAAAGGAACATTAGCACAGGAAGCCAAAGTTGTCATTGCCCTGACCTGGTAGATCTGGAACTGGGAAATGGTGTGATGCTATTGTTTAGATTGCCCAGGATGTTATATGCTTCTATTGGAACCATAACAAATGATACAAATGGGGTGTGTGTGTGTGTGTGTGTGTGTGTGTGTGTGTATGTGTGTATATGTGTGTGTGTGTAAAAGTAACAGAGAGACAGGCAAGGAGGAAGAAGGGGAAGAGAAAAGGAGCTGGGAAGAGGTAACAGGGCTCCTGTGAGCTTTGCTTAAACAAACAAAACACACATTAAGCATCTGGAGCAAAACAAAGGAGTTGTGAGGAACTCAAGTGTTCCCCAGTCTGTCTGGTCCCCTCTAACCCAGCAGATTTGAGTGCAGCAGTCAAATGCATATTCCAGACAGCTCCAGAGAACTTTATTAAACTGAGCTGACCGTCGGGAATTAACCCCCAGAAAAACGACATAGCATCTCTCAACGGTTCTGTCACCAGCGTGTAAATGTTCCAGGTTGTCACTGCTCTATATTCACATATGATTGGGCGGGATCTGGCCTCTGAGCCTGAGATTTCATCCTCTCCTCTCCACTTGCCTCACACTGTTGAAATTTCAAATGAATCCATGCTACGGAGGCACAAGGCAAACTATGCAGCATGTGCATGATCTGCTCTTTCTAGTTGGAGAGAACGCTGACATATTTAAGGACCCAAAGAAATGAAGATTTCTATAGATGAGTTTTGCAACTACATCTGTTAAACTGCTTAAATGGAATTTTGACTTCCAGTGTTGACTGTAAAAGCTGAGATACACGGGGAAGAGATACACAGGGAAGAGTGTGATACAAGGGGAAGAATGTGTGTGAGATGAACACGTCGTGTGTATAATACTTGCCTTGTTGCCACAGGAGCAATTTCAGTGAGAGAGGGCTCCTTTTAGCTCACAGTTAAAGAGGGGACAGTTGTTTTGTTTGTTTGTTTTATTTTATAATTAATTTATTCATATTACATCTAAATTATTATCCCATCCCTTGTATCCTCCCATTCCTCCCGCTTTCACCCTATTCCCCTCCCGTATGACTGTGACTGAGGGGGACCTCCTCCCCCTGTATATGCTCATAGGGTATCAAGTCTCTTCTTGGTAGTCTGCTATCCTTCCTCTGAGTGCCACCAGGTCTCCCCACGAAGGGGACATGGTCAAATATGGGGCACCAGAGTTCGCGTGAAAGTCAGTCCCTTCTCTCCACTCAACTGTGGAGAATGTCCTGTCCATTGGCTAGAGCTAGGCAGGGGTTCGATGTTTACTGAGGGGGCAGTTGTTATGCAGGGAGGGAAAGTAGCACAGCTCAGAGCAGCTAGAGCTGTAGTCAGGAGTCAGAGAGAGAGGCACACAGGCTGCTGCTCAGGATGCCATCTCTCACATGCAAAATGGGTCTCCCCTCCTCCCAATTTAAACTCTCCTAGAAACAGTGCCACATCTGGGAGTAATTTTCAATTCAGTCAAGAAGAAAATAAAAGATAAAACATGCCATCCACCAATAACTGGTTTTTGCTTTTAACCAGCAAGTGTCAGAAATGCCCCTGCTTCTGTAATGTCCCTTTACAAAAATTGGTCATTTATGATGCCCTCTCAAACCCTAGTGCACCGAGGCTCCTCATGTAACACAGGGATCAGCCAGGTCTAATGATGGCTAGAGGAAACAGAATGAGACTGAGTTCTAGAAGAGGCAGCTTCCTGGGTCTCGCTACTTCCTCTTCCTGGGATGGCCTTGAGGAAGTAAATTTTTTTTTTAATCTTAAAAAAATATTTATTTATTCACTTTACATCCTGATTGCAGCACTTTCCTTTCTTTCCAGTCGCTGCACCCCTCCAACACCCTTCTCCTCCCCCCGTTATGTCCTCTCCTTCTCCTCAGAGAAGTGGGGAGGTCCCTGATGAGCACCAACCCACCTTGGCACATTAAGTCACTGCAGGACAAGGTATATCCTCCCATACTGAGGCCAGACAAGGCACACCAGTTAGGGAAACAGGATCCAAAGAGAGGCATCAGAGTCAGAGAGCGTCCCCACTCCAGTTCTTCGGGGATCTACATGAAGACCAAGCTGTGCATCTGCCACATAAGTCCAGTCCATGCATCTTGTTTGGTTGGTAGTTCAGTCTCTGTGAGCTCCCAGCTTAGTTGACCCTGTAGATCGTCTTGTGGAGTCTTTGACCCTATGGCTCTCTCAGGTGTTCCCCAAACTCTTCCATGGGACTCCCTGAGTTTTGTCTATGGGTCTCTACATTTGTTTTCATTAGGCTCTGTGTGAAGCCTCTCAAAGGACTTATGCTAGGCTTCTGTCTATAAGCAGAGTAACACTAATAGTGTCAGATTGGTTCTCTCCCGTGGGATGGGTCTCAAGCAGGGCCAGTCTTTGGTTGGCCATTCCCTTAGTCTTTGCTCCGTCTTTGTCCTTGCACATCTTGTAGACAGGACAATTTTTGGGTTGAAGGTTGGTGTTGTAATCTGTCCACTGGAAGTCTTGCCTGGCTACAAAAGGCGGCCACAGCAGGTTCCATATCCCTCATTGCTAGGAGTCTCTGCTATGGTGACTCCCATAGACTTCCTGGGGCCTCCCCCACCCCTCTCTCTCCTGCTCTTCCACTTCTGTTCTCCACCCTTGCTCCACTCCCCACCCCCTTTCCTACCCAGTTCCCTCTCTTCACTTACTTCAGATGTCTATTTTATTTCCCCTTCTGAGTGAGATTCAAGCATCCTCCCTTGGGCCCTCCTTGGCATCTTTGAGTCTGTGGATTGCAGCATGGTTATCTGTACCATATGGTCAATACCCATTTATAAGTGAGTATAGGCATATCTTTTGGGGTTTGGGCTACCTCACTAATGCGATATTTTCTAGTTTCATCCATTTTCCAAGGAAGTAAGTTTTTTTTTTTTTTTAAATGAAACTGCCCCTGCATCATAGACCTAAATCATTGCCCCTGTGTGACACCTTCTCGTGAAGCAAAGCCAGCGCTCACTCTCCTGGGGTTCTTCCTCGCTTCACTGGCGTGGAACACAGAGCCTCGTGTGTGGTGACGGTCGAACTTCTTGCCTTCACAGTTCACAGAAGGGGCTTCTTTAAGGAGATAAGCAATCCTGTTATGCTAATGTTCCTAATCCCATTAAACTGGGAAGGTCTGTAGTAATTATTACTTGAATGAGTGGGTGGTTAAATTGACATTATCTTGGTACAACATATCATATCATTTTTTTACACCATATCACCTTTTTTACGTCATAAACAGAGATGCAACGTTAGGCATTCCATAGTTCACTGTGCAAGCTGTTTTATTGGTCCTCTCAGAGCAACTGATTACAGGACATGGAACATTAAAAACACATTATCAGTGTATTCACATGAGTGTATGTGAACATACCTATATATGTACACATGCGTGTGTATGTATGTACTTGTATATGTGTTTATACGTATGCATGTATATACATTTGTTTATCCGTATGTGTGTAGATACACAGACCCACAGACCCACAGACCCCCCCACACACATTCCATCATGGTTAACTTATGTTGTAGACTTAATAAATCCTTGGGTGTTAGTGAGGTACACCTTTCCAAAGAGATTTAACTTAGACATCCCCTGAATGTAGGAGCCACTGGCCCACGGGCTTGGGTCCTACACTGAATACCCAGAGGGGAAGGGGCCACCAGCTGAGAAGCAGCATTCACCTCTGACACCTGACTGCAGATGCCAAGGAAGCAGCTGCCTCACTCTCCAGCCATCGTGATGGACTGTGTCGCCACAAACTGTGAGACCAAACAGACCCTTCCCCACTTAATTGCTTCCTGTGAGCTATTTGGCCATGGCAACAAGAAAAGTAATTAATAGATGCCTAGATTTTCTTCAACTTCAAAATAGTTTATGAAAATTAAATTGATAATAGCCTGCTGTGTCATCACTGCTTCCTCCTTAAGTAGCAGTTTCTTTTTTCTTTGTAACAGGTGTGCTAAACAAACAAACAAATATGCAATCCCATATTATATTTGAAGGGTTGATGTCTGATACAGAAGCACGAGGTTAATGTTACTTTCAGATCAAAGAGTCTTTTGCTTTTCTATTATTCACCAGCACAAGCAAAAGATGTGCAGACAACAAAGGAGTTCTGGAATACAGTTTTTATAGGGTGCAAGTTAGCTGAGAAATATGTAGTGATTAAGTAAATGACTTTCTATTCAAGGTTTATTATGTTCAAATAACCATTTTTTTACAACTAAACATCATCAGCCAGGGCTCCCAATGTTGTGAAATGCCCATTTTCCTTCTGGACAGCTCAGGGGCTGCTGTGGCTGTTACCAGCAGCCCCCTGCTTCACGAGCTGGGTGCATCTTTCCCAATCCCAGCTGATCCTGAAGGGCACTTTCCTAAGCAGCCCGGCAAGGGCTCTTAAGGGTTCCAAGAGATAAGAGTGACATCCTTGGTATCTCAGCACCATCCTGACTAGGCTTTTAGCAGCTGGCAGATGCGTATCCTGGGTAGACACATGGCACATGAGGTTTAAGAAAGTGTCATATTTGATGCTGATGAATCCTAGTAATGAGATTCTTGTCAGAGCAGGATTATGGGTACAGCCCCTCTTGGCAGCTTTTCACAGAGTGAGGAGCAATATGCTTACAGATGTTGATAGGCCTGTTGCCTTGGCAACATCAGGCCCTGTCTTTGTGGCTAGCCAGAAAGGCAGCGTCTGGCTGCAGATCCATTTGCTGTGCCGACGGCAGCACTTGCCTCCACCTTTGCTTTCCGCATCCAGCCAGGCTTCTCTTCCGCCCTACCTCTGTGCTCACTTTCTGACTGCAACACCTGCCACTGTTTGTTATGGCTTTGTATACATGACTTCGGGAGCTGCGTGGTGTCAGCCACGCTCAGTTGCTAGTGCAGAGACATTCCCCACCTGTGGAAAGCTGTCTCGCTGAAGATGTTTTCCTTAGTCAGACTCTCAGCTCCTGTCATGTGGACAATTTCTTTTGCAGCCTCAGAATGTCCGCTGTAGCATGCCCTGGATGGGATATAAACACTTTAATAAGAAAGGGGACACACGTTGAGCAGAGGAAATGCTAAGTTGTACTCACAGGTGCAAAGGCGTGTCCCCATAGATGTTAGCCCCGTGAGGCTGAACCTCCAGGTCACTCCGGAGCAAGTAGCTTACTATACTGTGGTGTCCAGATTGAGAGCAGAAGAGCAGAGGAACGTGGTCCTCATTGTCCTGAGCATCCACTGCCATTAGTGAGAAAACACCGAGGTGTCACCTGGAATCCATTCTTTCTCATCCCTCATATGTGCAGTGCCATGCGCCTTGCCTAAGTGTCCAAGATACTCCTAGAAGTTGCCAGTTACTGTTTATAATAGAGGAAACTAAGTGCAACCAGCTTAAAAAGATGGAGTTCTAGTCTGTTGCCTATTACCACAGCAAACAGACCTTCTGTTAGTGCTCATAAAGTCTACAGAATACAGCTAATCAGATTTGTCTTGCAGTGGGGTGATTCCAGATACCAATAAGCACCCAAGGGCACCTGTGGCCTTGTTCCCATAAGTATCCATTCCAAACTGACTCCCTTTTCCCTGACTGCTGAGACAGTCAGCTGATAAAGGCATCTAAGCCTGTGGGCCCGAGTTCTATATCCAGGCCCCACATGGTAGGAGAGAACCGACACTTATGGGTTGTTCTCTGACCTCCTCTCTTAAGCTGTGGTACATGCTGCGCCCACACGCGTGGTACACATGTGCCCTCACATACACAAGTCTATGTAATGTAAAGTTTTAAATTAAAGGCCCCATCCAGATCACTGAATCCAGTAGTGCTGGCCCAGTTGGTGGAGGTGATAGCTGGTGATCTGAAATGTTTAGGGCCCTGTGCAGGAGATGTTGCACTCCTCAGCTGAGAGAAACAGCACTGTTGTGCACAGATGGAAGCGTGTTCCGGATAAGAACGATCAGAAGGGGGTCTCTGCCTTTCCAGCACCGAATCAAACCCTGACTTTGGAGCTCATGACCCAGGAGCTCAGGACCCAGTCGTTGTTGGCCACACGGTCATTAGTGACAGTAGTGCCAAGCAGTCTCTCCTGGTAGCAATGCCAGCCGCAGGATCAGGGTGCTGGTTGGCTGTTTCTAGAAGCTCAAGGTCTGTGTGTGTCTGGCATTGCTGGCATCGTGTCTCCATGGGTTCCTTTTGAGGTTGTGACATTGGAAATGGTTCTTTGCTGTGAAGACTCTGAGCCTCACTCTTCGATCAGACTCTGGCGTTGCTCCAGACTGCTCTAGTTTTCTTTCAGAAAACAGTAGGAGCAAAAGCAGACTGGTGAGGGAAGCAGACTGGTGAGGAAAGGCTTGTTTGTCTCACGTTTCCAAGTCATAGTCCACGACAGAGGAAACTTAGGACAGTAAGTCAGTAGGGAATGAAATAAAGTCATGGGAGGATGGTGCTTACTGGCTTGACCGTGGTTCGTGTTTAGCTACGTTTGTTTGTCCACCCAGGACCAATGTCTCAGGGCAGGTGGCGTGTATGGTGGGCTGTTTCCTCCCACATTAATCATTAATCAAGATGTTCTCTCATAGCCATGGCCAGAGTCCAGCCTCATAAAAGCAATTCTACAACTGAGGTCCTTTCTACCTTGGTGGGTCTAGGTTGTTCCTGGCTTACAGTGAAAATCATTGTCCTGGCTTACAGGACAATAGTTTTTAGTATTTTTGTTTCATGCTTAAATCATTATTAATTTGTTTTGCATGCTTGTAAAAACTTGACTGCAGTCTCACTCCTTAAACAGTCGCTGCAGGTCCACCACTGTACCAGTGTTAAAACATTCAGATTTTATCAATCATCACAGCTGTAACAGAACCATTGTTGGAAGCAAATGGAAAACATCGTGAACTTTACGTTCGTAAGGCACTTATACTTTTCATGCACACACACTTAATGAAGATCTTTCCACCTCTTCCATAATTTCTCTCTCATAAGTTTTGTGTTAAAACCAATGAACTATCATAATGTTCTATTTGTAGGTTTCTAGGACCCTCTGGATCCTTCTACATTGCTATTCTCACATGATTCTCTCATCTAGAGTCCCAATAGGATGTCCTCCCCTCTGTCCCAGTTTCCTGGTAAGTGAAGGCTTTCGTGGGACATGCCCCTTGGGCTAGTATGCAGATATAAGTGAGTATATACCATTTGAGTCTTTCTGCTTCTGGGTTAACTCACTCATTATGATCATTTCTAGATCAACCCATTTATCCACTGGGCCCAGGGGTCCCGCTCAAACTAAGGCACTAGCCAAGGACAATACAGGCAGTAAAATTTAAACCCCTACCCAGATCTAGCCAATGGACAGGACAGTCTCCACACTTGAGTGGAGAGTGGGATATGACTTTCTCATGTACTCTGGTGCCTCACATTTGACTATGTCCCCTGGAGGGGGAGACCTGGTGGCACTCAGAGGAAGGACAGCAGGTCACCAAGAAGAGACTTGATACCCTATGAGCATATACAGGGGGAGGTAATACCTCTCAGGAACAGTCATAGGGTAGGGGAATAAGGGGAAAATGAGAGGGAGGGGAGAATGGGAGGATACAAGGGATGGGATAATCATAGAGATGTAGCAAGAATAAATTAATAAAAAATAAAAAATAAAACCAATGAACTATAAACACATAAAGCATATCTTCTAATAACAAAGTCTAGTGTCGAGACAGGCTTAATAGTGACTTAACACCAACTGGTCAATCCTAGGCCTGACATGAACTCAATATCTGAGGGATAAAATAATTGGAAAGCTACTCTAGATACATTTGGCTTTCTATTTTTTTCTATGTCCAAATTCACTTGTTATTTGATGCTCTGTACAAATAGAAGGAATAGGAGGAAGTGCTGTTAAATAATGTACAGTCTCAAGGGAAAGCGAGGGAAGACCATAGTGACTCAACAGTGTATCGTCACTTATTCCAACTGTTGACACACCGACATGCAGCAGTTAATGACTCTGTATCTGCCTTCTAGCTGCAGCATTTGTTGACAGCCTGTCTTATTTATTGTCCTTCAAGGTCTTAAACAAACAGAAAAACCTTAGCTATATCCCTGAGATTCTCCTGTAAAAGTCTGAGGAGTACCTGAGAAGACCAGCCTTCCCTCACAAGAACATTCTGGTTCATTTTTATTGGTTTTCTATAACCATTTTTCTTCATGTTCTGAGAGAAGTCAGGTAAATTCCAGTGTATGGGGAGGGTCTCCAAGTCTCAACTGAAGACTTTAAAGAACAGTGGAACACAGTCGCATGCCAGCTTATGAACTGTCACTTGGCGTGCCTCTTCCCCCCTCCCCCACCCCCAGTGTGATCCCTCTTCAGCAGAACCAAGTCAACTTTGAGGTAGTCTGTGCTGCAGACATTCCTCCACTCACTACACTTGAAGGGCTACGGCCTCAGACACAGGGGCCACACAGTTTTGCCACAGTCACTGTGGAATATTTGTTTTTGTCTCGGACTGATTTACAGAGACTGAATCACACAAATTAATACATTGTCCCAGGAACATTGAGGCATGATGACATGTACCAATGATATCCTATTTGGAATGGCTTTATATTTTACTAAAGCCAGGCCTGGCAGCGCAGGTAGGTCTTTGATTCCAGATGGATCTGAAACTGGAGGATTATTACTTCAAGATCTGCCCGGACTACAGAGAGAGTTCAAAGTCATCACGGTAACTTAATGAGACTCAGCCCTCCACAAATAATGCAATGCTTGGGGTCATTGCTCAGCAGTAGACAGCGTATTTAGTGTGTGAAAAGCCCTGAGGCTCAATCTTAGCAAAGGGGGAAAAAAAAGGTCTTAGTTCTTATCAAGATATTTAAATAAAGGAGTCTTTCAAACAATAAAATACATATCATTCATTATCAGGGAAATATTTCATGCTGTCATCCGTTTTACAAAATAATTAGTGCACACCAGTGGTTTTTCAGAGACTGTTGGATGGCTGAGTATACGGAAGCTGTTCTTCCCTATTTGTGACATTACAGATAAAACAAAGCTTCCGGGTTAAGTCAGCAATGACTGCGAAGAATATAAACTGTTTAAAACAAACCCCACATGCTCCTTAAGTAAAAGAGGTAATAAATTCTACATAATTTCAATGAGAATTTTTTTTTTTTTTTTATATTCCGCAGCCTTGCTGACAATGATCTTATAGGGGTTGTTTTAGATTTATTTTTACTTTTGGTTGTGTGTGTTTCTGTGTATGTGTGCATGTGTGTGTTTCATCTCCAAGTGTAGGTGCCCACAGTGGCAAGAGTAGGAGAAGACCCCCTAACACTAGAAGGGCAGGTAGTTGGAGCCATCTGATGTGCGTTCTGCAAGTTGAACTCGGGTCCTCTGAGTGAGCAGTGCATGGTCTTAGCCACTGAACTGTCTCTCCAGCCCCCGTGTTGGTAGATGTTTATGCGGTTCTGCAGGAGCCCATGGCATGTTAAAAGAGGACCTTACAGTAAATAACTTACATGTGTAACAGTAAGTTAGCAAATATTAATAGATGTCGAATTTAAAAGTTCCCGTTTCCAATTCTGTTGAAAGGGTACATTTTAAGGATCATCTCAGTAGTTTCAACCTCAAGAGACACAGCAAAGCAGACCAGAGACGTGAGGACACCTGACTCGATAGGCACTGAAGAGCCCGCCTTCTGAGTTACACTGTGGGTAATTTTGTAACCTGAATGTACTCTCATTTATTGCATTCCATTTCCATGGAAACATACTGTAAATACTAGGCTACAAATTGTACTCCTTTCGGGGCCGTTCATTTAATCTTCCTCTTATGTCCATTTACCACAAGGGAAGACTAGAGTTGAAACACATCATCCTGAGGGGCAGCTATGTTTCTGAAAGGTGAGTCTTGTGACATCCACCACGTGGGGCAGGATATGCTGTTTTCTACGATCTACTGCAGTACAAAGCAGGCTTACTGTCAAGTGTACTACAAGGAAATAAAAATACTTAAATGTTTGAGCCATGCTGTTTTTTTTTTTTTTTTTAAGTGATTGAGTAGGAAGAATGTAGTGCTTGTGTGACTCAGAAAGAAAATGCTAGAAGTTATACCGTGTCATGTGGTAAACGGGGAATGTGGTGCCGCATGAATGTCAATGCCTTTTTACAGAAGAGCCCTTTGATCCTGGAGACGTGCTGATCACAAACAGCACTCATTTGACACTGCCAAGCTTTGGAGCTGTGCAGGAGAATGGAAGGCTGACGCCGGCATGGGTAATTAGAGGGGGAATGGGGCTTTTCCTGATCCCAAAGAAGAGCAGCACACTTTCAGAAACCTTATCCTGGTGCTGAGCGGAAGCAGGAGGCGCATCTCGGCCTCACCTATTCTACAAGAAGGAATGACTGCCCAAGACTGCTAAGTGAGGTCCACACCTTGCTTGTGTTGTTCTGAAGGTCCCTGCTGTTCGTGATCACACTACCATATAGACACCTAGGCCATTGCATGATGGCCCACTGAAGGCAACGCAAAAGTGCTTTCTGGCTGATTCTGACATGAACTGCAAGCGGCTCCAGCCTCTTGCCTGGGTGTCTGTGCGTCACCGGCCTTCCTTACCGCTGGATAAAAACATCGATTAGCTTTAGTAGGTGATTACCAATTTGAATTCTGTACCCAAGGAGCTGGCAGCAATATGGGCTTGACAACCGTGTCCTTTTGGAGCTGTGCCTCATTTCTGCTGCAAAGGCCAGCAGCTTTCTCTGATGGGTATTTAATTAAGTCTCTAGAGGGTCGGAGGGAGGAGGCTGGATATGCTTGAGAAGATTTTTATGGCCAGATGTAATTCTTGGTGAATCTGTGTCAAAAAATAATCCACTTTCCAAGATTTACTTAATAATGTTAAAATAAAAATAAAAATAAAACTTAACCTGACAACCCTCAGACTTTATCCCTATCAAATTACAGTGTAACAGTAGAGTGTCAGGTGTAGGGCAGGGTGTAGGGAGGCAGTAGAATACACTGCTACAGGGCTGGAAAGAGTACCCATGTCCAACGTATGCATTCCGTGGGGTCCAGCAATTACACATCTATATATGTATCCAAGGAAGCTAGCCAAAGGCCTTACGTATACCACAATAGCAGAATTATCCAACTACAGACAGGAAGAAGCTGGGCATGTCAAAGGTGGCACATTTGGAGTCTCTTGCAGTTTAAAAGGTAAGACTCTGCTTGTTGCAATAATATGGATAAATGTCAGCATTATCTCAGTGGGCAAAGTTTGGAGCTCAGAGATGGCTAACCGAGCAAAAGCACTTCCTGCAAAGCATGAAGATATGAGTTCAAATCCACAGTACCCATGTAAAACCCTGGGTGTTGCTCTACAATGCTGGTAACCCCCTGCCAGAGGGAGAGACAGGAGGATCATGGTGAGTTCCAGATGACAGCCATGATCTAGGTTCAGAGAAAGAGAGACCTTTTTAATCATGGGACTCTGCCAGAGTAATAGGACACCGGATGGTTCCCTAGCATCTACACATGACTGTGATGACCTGAACACACACTGTATACATACACTGCACACATGTACACAGAGAAAAAAAACCAGAACAGAACAAAAATTTTGTGGTGCTTAAGAAGAGATAAAGTGATTTCGGACAGGAGAGCCTAGAAGATCAGTTACTTTTGGAGTTAGTGGCCATTTACTGAATTTTCTATATATAAATAATACCTCTGCTAGATCAGTGAATAACAACAGGATCAATTTATCTGGAACCTTCATAGGGAAGTCCGCGTGTGGGAAACTGAACAGAAGCGTATAACAGAATATTCTAATTTGAGTTTAACAAATAAACTTCTAAATATCAACTATGATTTGTGGAACATGTTATCACACGTCTGCGGGAGTCGCCAACTTCAAGCTTGTTCCTGAGAGAGGAAGGGAAAGACATGGAAAACATGACATGGTGGTACAGGCACTGCCTTACCATCTGCCTTGCTCCCCTCCCCTAGTAGGAGCTTCACAATGTTGAAGAACCCTTTGGTGGAGGCCAGGTGCAGAGGCCCGTCTCCAACTTCACCACTTACATTGACGTCAGCACCAAACTTCAAAAGGACTCTGGTTCCCTGGAGGAGCCCATCATTTGAAATTAGTATGGGATTGGTGTCCCCCCTCCCTGCACTAGACACCTCACCTGGCTACAGGGGGTGGTGACTTCAGGATCCATATCCCCCCCTGTGCTAGGAGTCTTACCTAGGGACACCCTCATAGACTCCAGGGAGCCTCCTCTGTCCCAGACATGCCACCTCCATTCTTTCTCCTGGTCTTCTCTCCCACTCCCCACTCCTGCCCTCCACCCCGACTCTTACCTGATCCCGATACCCTCTACCACCCAGTTCCCTCCCTCCATCTACTTCAGATGACTATTTTGTTGCCTCTTCAGTGAGATTCAAGCATCTCTCCTTGATCCCTCCTTGGCTTCTTTGGGTCTGTGGATTATACTCACTCATAAAAACCTTAGACCCAAAATTTGTCTTGCCTACAAGAAGTGTAGGGATAAAGGTAGAGCAAATATTAAAGGAATGGCAAACCAATGACTGGCCCAACTTGAGACTCATGTCCTAGGAGAAAGCCAACCCATTACACTATTAATGATTTTCTGCTTTGCTTACAGACGGCAGCCTAGTATAACTGTCTTCTGAGAGGCTTAATTCAGCAGCTGATGGAAACAGATGCAAAAACCCACAGCTAAACACTTAGGCGGAATGCGGGGAGTCCTGTGGAGGAGTTGGGGGAAGGACTGAGGGATCTGGAGGGATCAAGGATACTCAGGAAGACCTACAGAGTCAACTAACCTGGGCCCATGGGGGACCACAGAGACTGAGCCAACAACCAAAGACTGGTCCTAGGTCACTACACATATGTTGCAGATCTGTAGCTTGCTCAACATGTGGGTCCCCTAGCAATGGGAGTAGGGACTGCCTTTGACTGTTGCCTGCTTTTACATCCCTTTCCCCTTGTCAGGCCTCAGTGGGAGAGGATGCACTTAGTCCTGCTGTGACTTGAGGTGCCAGGGTGGGGGCCTCTGCTTCTCTGATAAGGAGAGGGGGAACTGGGGCGGAGGGTATGAGGGTGCAAGTGGAAGAAGAGGAAGAGGGGGCTAGGATCAGGCTGTAAAGTGATGAGAGAGAGAGAGAGAGAGAGAGAGAGAGAGAGAGAGAGAGAGAGAGAGAGAGAGAGAGAGAAAGAGAGAGAGAGAGAGAGGAGTTTCATTCTAGGGCTTCTACCTAAGAAATGCTGCCACCCACAGTGGCAATTTCACATTTCCATTAACAGTTAAGGCAATCTTCCACAGACAGGGCCAACTTTTTATAGACTATCCATCACCGAGACCCCCTACCCAGGTGATTCTACTATGTGCCACGTTGACACTGGAAACTAACCAGCTGAGTGCCATACAGTGACTGGGAGTTACGAACCAGGGGGCAGGGTGTCTGGGTAGAATCACAGTCTGACCTACTTAGGCTCTGGGCCCTTGAGATGAGCGATTAACTGCTTTCTGATGCCTTCAGTGCTAGCATTGGCGTCCAGGCCCTCACACTTCTAGGCAAGTGCCTTATCAATGAACTACACTGCCCTGACCAATTGTATTAACCTCACCACAAGTGCCTTTGACATGGTCAGATGTAACTCACAGGTTACGGTGAGGACTAGAGGAGATTGTATGTTTAATGTGCCAAGTCCATTGGCTGACATACAGCAGGCTAGTACAATAGACATTCGGTACAAGTTCTCAACAAAGCATTAGCTGGGTGGCAGATGGGGAAAGTCCTTCCTGCTGGGTGTTCTAGGCAACAGGAGGGACTTTGGGGTCCAGCTCACATATCTTAGCTTGTTGCTGTCATCAACTGAGCTAATCTTTTGAGACCTTGGCTTCTTCTTGTCGGAGTAGAAGTGTTAATGGCTCTCTTTCTTCAAGCAGCTGTGGGGACAAGTTAGACCTTGTAAAGTGCTTAGCCCTAAGCATCTGTCTGTAGAAATGGAAACATGCACGGGAAATGTGTGCATTTCAGCCTTCCATTTGCTAATGGACTGGTCCACACTTACTTCCTGATGAGCAGAACCTGGCTACCTAAGCAGATCTCCCCAACTCTCGCCATCTCAGAGACTTCATAACAGATTTAAACCTTCCAGAAACTCGATTGTCTATTAAGTGCTCTTATTACATGTTTAGGAAATACTACTCTTGCTATAAGCACTCCTTCCTTCACTTAAAATTAAGTGAATAAGCAAACGAGAAGGAACAGGGTGCGCGGGGACGCTGAATTCACCACTCTCCTTGTCAGCATATTTTTGCAAATGACAACAGTTTCCATAAATTACTGGTTCTGTGCCTTCACTCAGAAAGTGAGTCCCTTATCATAAAAGGGCCATCCACATTTTAGCATAATTTGTACGACTGTGACTGTATTTTCAGGGAGAGTAAACAAATTCAGCTGTTCACCAGCACACATAGAGGCTCGTTATCTCTCTGTCGGTTATGAGGTTAATCAGCAAAGTTTATGACTCCGCAAACAGCACACACACACACCACACCTCCTCTTCCTACCTAAGTATAGGTAGTGTGGGGTTTCCCCTCACCCCACTTTTGAAGCCTGTATGTGTGCTGTGACCAGTGTCCGGTTTCCTGGCCACCTGGGCACACTCTGAGTAGCACATCGACGGGCTGCCAAATTTCATAATCTGTGGGTTGTGCTTCACAAGCCTAAGAGTGTGCAAGCCTATGCCATCTCACAGGGACACAAAGGCATGGCCAGAGCAGCACAGAGCAAGGGAAAATGCAGTTAGACCCCTCAGGGTACTCAGACATGATGACTGAACAAGAAAATAAAGATTACACACAGGAAGGATAGTTTAATTTAGTTATCTACTTACTTTTGTATTTATGGGTTTCTTTGATTCTTTTTTGTTTATTTTCTTTTGAAAATAGCTAAGGGGTAGTGTTTAAAATCAGCACAGGTATTGTTTGTCTTTCACCACACGGAGGTGGAAAATCAATAGACTCTGAAGTTAGAACACATCGTTTTGAATTCTGACTTTGCTGTTAAGTTAAACTGCCTGGGTTTGATGGTGGTCTCACTAGAAGGGGGCATATGGCCTTGCAGAGAAAGCACAGGACTGGGAGCTGGCCAGCTTGGTGCACTTTCCAGCTCTTCTATTCTTAACAGTCTTACTGGTGTTGCTACCTGTCATGCTGGGCTTGGGATGTAAGCACTGGTAACTGGGGGTAAATGCACTGAATTAGAAAATGTTTCTGAAGGCCTATGCTCGCCTGATTGCTGCAGGTCCCTACTTGCAAAGCCGCTGGCAAGGCCTGGCATTCTCAGCCCTTCCTGACATGACTTTGACCTCTCACTGCAGTGTCTGTTCCCACAGTGTGTCATCATTTCCTGCTGCTCTATACAGACAGACCTGGGAGAAACATCAGGCCTGACAGCAAATCCAGGACAATCAGCTGAAAACATTGTTGATCACAACCGCAAATTCCTCTTAAGGCAGCTCGCAGGCTCAGAGCCAAAGAAAGCTATGGATTTTTTTGGGGTGGAGGAGGGGGGCCTTTCTGGCCTCCTACACCCCCAAGAGCAGAACAGAGTAGTATGGCTTCTGAAAGGCACCTGTTGCAGGCTGCCAGAAGGGCCTTTATGATACGGCTTGTGCCTGCTCCACTAGCATCCTAACAGTGGCAAGTACTGCACATCTCCCAAGCAACTCTATTTCTTTGTAAAGGCATTCTTGGAAAGTCCGTATCATAAATATTCTTTTAATTAAGAAATGAAGATTGCCGTGTGTGGTGGTGCGCATCTTTAATCCCAGCACTTGGGAAGCAGAGGCAGGCAGATGACTGTGAGTTCGAGGCCAGCCTGGTCTACAAAGTGAATCCAGAACAGCCAAGGCTACACACAGAAACCCTGTCTCAAAACCAACAACAACAAAAAACAAAACAAAACAAAACAAAAAACAAAGAAATGAAGATTAGATGTATTATATAAGCTACAGATAGCCATAAAACTGGGAGATTTTTGTTTTTTGTTTTTCCAAATTCAAGCTGGCCGATTCCCATTGCTATAAATCGCCATGAACTCTGCAATATCTCCTTCCTGCACTAAGACAGTCTGAGTGAATGACATAGCATTACGATGTTTATATGGATCTATAAGCTCCTACCAATTGAGCTGATGAGAATATTGTACAAATTATCAGCATGGTACTGGGGTTCAAACCCAGGAGCATATAAGACAAAACCTGTCAATCACTGAGCTATGCTATAGCCCCCCAAAACACCTTAAGCACTTCTTTGTTGAAGACAAGACAGTTTAACAAAAGCCCATGCCTACCTGCTCATGCCCATAGCAGGCTGCGATGTGCAGTGGGGTGAAGAAGACTGAATCTTGAAGATTAACGTTGGCCCCATGTTGCAGCAATACTTCCACAGCCTAGATGAGGAAAAATGCTTGTTAGTGCCCCCTCCATGTCCAGCTCCCAATCAGAAAGTCAGTTCTGACACACATCCTCCTTGCCTTTGCCAAGAAAACAAACTTCAGCACTTTAATATGACATCTAAGGTCCCCTTCAGTCTGATGGTATCACTTGTGTGTGTGTTTGTGTGTTGCACATATGTGTGTGCATGCTCCCTCATGCCACAGCATGCACATGCAGGTCAGAGGATAACTTCCACAATATAGGTCCCAAAGATTAAGCTCAGGTCATCTGGCTTGGCAGCAAACGTTGACTTGCTGACCCTCCTTGTAAGACCTGATGGCATCCTTCTGAACATGTCTCTGATGCCTCTCTTCTGTAAAAATGAAGCAGCTTCCAGTTTCCTCCTCTTTCTAAGCTTTCTTCTCACATTGCCCTCAGTCCTGTCTGCAGAGGTTTAAACCCCGGCCAAAATGGAGCTGCTTCTAATGTCTCCTCAGTTTCCTTCTCTTTTCTGCCTTCTGCTTGGGTGGGACTAGGTCTTGTCTAGGAAAAGTTTATTTTGCAGGCTCTACTGTGCTGTGGTCATGATGGCAGAGCTGCTTCCCGACAGGTGGTGCCATCCAGGGGAGTCTTTGTAACCTTATGAGGTAAGGTGATGGGCGTGTCTCTTTCTTTCTTCCTTTCTTCTTCACAGCTGGTGATGAGGTACACCATCCTCTTCCACAGGCTCCGGCCACTGCACAGCCATGTGAAACTTTACAAGCCATAGACGTAACCTTTTGGAGTCAAGATCCCTAAATAAATTACCCTCCCTCCCTCCTTTCCTCTCTCTCTCCCCCTCTCTTCCTCCCTCCTTTCCTTCCTTCCTTCCTTCCTTCCTTCCTTCCTTCCTTCCTTCCTTCCTCCCTTCCTCCCTCCCTCCATTCCCTCCTTCCTCCCTTTCTTCCTTTCTTTTTTGCTATTGTTTTTGTTTGTTTAGTTTAGTTTTTTTTTTTGCTTGAGTATTTTTTCACAAAGACATACAAGTTCCTAATACATATTAATCTTCTCTGTGTTAGTAAGAGTGGAGCTAACTATTATCTACACTTGTAGAGAAGGGAGGAAGGAGAACTTTTTTTTTTTTTTTTTTTTTTACAAGTCTATGTCTTCCTCACAGACAAACAGGAAGAGAACAGAGCTTTGCTTGCTGATTTCTTCCCCACTTTCTCTGTCGTTACTTGATGTACCCACATGGTTTAGAGCATTATGCTCTGCTGTCTTTCACACTGAGCCTGATGCCCTGTCAGGTCTTCCTCATCACAAACTGACCGCAGATATTTTTCCTAATGTATAAGCTAGTCTTCAGCTGACACACATTTGAGAGCATTTTCAAATGTCAATTAGATGGGAAACAGGGTCTTGGTCTGGAGGGTCCAGGTTCCTAACTCCCCTTCTGTCCCAACAAACACCAGAGCTGAGGGGCATTTCCAGTCACCAGCCCTGGAGTTTTAAATGGAAGCCATTGAGAATGAGAAATCAAGACCTGCCTGTCATAGATCAGGTTGGCTTCTGGAGTGCAGTGACTCTGCAGTGTCACTCCCAAGCCTTGCTCGGCTTCTACAGGGAGCTCACTCACTTATTCGTTGTGTGACCATTGGGACTTATATTGTCGCTGGCCACTTTGCGCCTCCTGCTCTGCTTCCTAGCTGGTGGTGAGGTGGACTGCTCTCCCGTGCCACCATTGCTTACACATCCACTGTCGGCACAGAACCAAGTCTGGGTGTCACACGCAAAGGTGAAGAGACTGCTCTTGGAATTCTGAAAGTCTGGGTATGTGAGTCACTTCCTAGACACTTCAGAATTGAGCTTTAATTTATGTTTAGATATTTTAAGTTGGTTATCAGTAGAAATGATAGTGTATCAGTAGAACTTGTAGTGTATTAGGAGAATCTGTTCTACTAATAAAAGTTGAAGTCATAATCCTTATTGACAGAGGTTACATATCAGACACTGAACTTTTCAATGGAGCTTAGAATTCACTGTGTTTTATACCCCCAAACAGAAAGACAGGCACTTCCTTCCCATTTTTAAAATGAAGAAATGGAACCTTGGGGTGACCCAGTGGTACACTTATGGTCAGCTAGCCAGTCTGGGGAGAGTCAGAGTGCAAACCCACATCAGTCTGACTTCAAGCTGTCCTTCCATCATGCTGCCCACTGCCTCCACACCCCCACACCCCAAGCCCAATCTCACGAGCATTAAAAAGGAGCCAAACTCAACCTGGGTTGAAGAAGCCGCTTTCTGTGGATCACCCTGGGAATTAATGCCAGGGCCATTAATATGAAACATTTGGTATCTGAGGCTTCCTGTGACTGTGAGACTAGAAACAAGCCAGGGAGATGAGGCTTCTCATAATTTGTGTTATTTTAAATATAGCCTAAAAGAAAGTGGATGGCATGAATTTTTACTTGAAAAAGGACATTCAAATATTAACATGTAAAGCCAATTTCTTGGGCATGGTCCCATAATTTACTTTCCTTCTAGAAAGATAAATAGCCAAAGGCGGATGTCTTCCCTACTAAGTTTGCTCTCATCCAGCCACTGAGAAGGTCGACCTTGGGAAGAATATCCATTAATTATGAAGTACTGAACTTTGGAGAATCTGTCAAAATCTAAGTTTTAATGAAACCACATGGAGTCCTTATTGAACTGTAGGGTTCTAATAGCGTATTTTTAAATTTAAGAAACTAGTTAACCATTGAGACACTGTCTGTGGGGATTCTGTATTTTCAGTTAGAAGAAATTCTTTATGTTATGATTTTCAGTGTCATTTTGCATAGACTCTTTCCTAGGAGTCAGGGGAATAAGGAATATTTGGTGTACAAACATGTCCGCCAGTTGGGCAAACACAGAGGTATTTGTGTAGACATTTAAAGAAAGAGCTCTACAATCATTTTATCCATATTTCCTCTACCCAGAGCAGGAAAGGATTCGTTGATCTGCTTTATACTGTTTGTATTACATGGAGCCACATATTGATTCCACCCTACCTGACACTGTGGAAGATATCTGTGGGGGTATGTGACTCTGTTTTTAATCAAAGAGGAAAGGGGGAAGATACAGCTGCTATGGTGTATAAGGGAATTTAAATGTTGACAATGGCAACCTCCTGTCTGATAAGAATGTTAAACAATGTGATTCATTAAGTGCCTATTGAACTTTATTTCAAATCAGTCTTCAGCAATTCCCAAGTGTTTGATTCATGACAGAACTTATAACTGGGCATTTAAAATTATGTACATTATCTCATAAAGATTTCTGGGGGGCTATCTGGGTGTGGTAGTATAAACCAGCCATTCCAACAATCAGAAAGAGGAAGCAGAGAGAACCCCACGAATTCAAGGCCCTCCTGGTCATCAGACTGAGGCTCTGTCTCAAAAAAGTAATTATAGAGTATATATTACGCAACTTAATCTTTTGGAATAATACAGTATGAACTTCCTCAAAATATCAAAATAATTTTTTTATATAATAGTAACCTGGAAAAAAATCTTATCACATGATCTCTGAGAAGTCTATAGACACATTCGGTCTGTAAGCTGTTTAAGATTCAACTTTGTGTACTCTATGGAAATGTCATTATTAAAGCATTAGCTGGCAGGAGTACCCCCAGCTAACAGGAAGAGAAGGACCATAAGTACTTCCCAGTAAGTGGGTTTTTTTTAAGCACAGAAATTGGGTCAGAACTCTATATTTTGGGGGAATGGAACAATCATGATATAAATCACCCTCTGTAGATATATTTCTTTTCCAGGTTATCCATGGAGGTCCCAGCAAACCTCTTCTTCAGCTTGTGGCTTAAATGTTCACCTGTACATTCTGCATCTTCGTTCTAGAATCTCATTCAGCTGCTTAGCTTATCTTTTGCTTTATTGGTGTCACCATAAAACATCCATCATGGAGACGTTTACTGAACTGAGGTATCTTTCCCCCTGATAACTCTAGCTTGTTACAAGCTGACACACAAACCCAGCCAGTTCCAAGTCTATGGCCACACCTCTGCAACAGCATAAGGAAATGGCTGGAAGTTACAGCCACACTCACAGGGAGACCATAAAATGAGCCAGACAATTGGAGTCAGAGAATGGAATTTAGACTGCCCTAGGTGATAGAAATCATTGTCAGGAATGGTAGTGCCAAGAATGGGAAAGACAAGACCAAGGTGTCAACGATGACACCTGCAAAGTGAGATCGGCAGGAGCACAGAGCAGTCAAACTCATGCATTTCCAAGGTAAGGAGAACAGAGCAGTCAAACTCATGCATTCCCAGGGTAAGGAGCAACACCTGCAGTGTTGTCTCCTCCACGGGAGTTGCCTCCGGTTTGGTTTTCTAGTTTTCTCCGGGAAGCTCAGGGCTCTTACCCACAAGAAGTTGCTTCTGTTGCAAACAACCACTCAGTGTTAGATTTTAACCCCGTTTTCACGTTTTCGAAGCAACAAACAAAAAGTTGTACCAGTTAAAGCTGATAATGGTGTCTTATTGGATACAAATGTTACTGTGAGAGCAGTTTGGACGGAGGCATACAGTTTGTACTGACTAAACTCCTTTAAATTGCTTTTTCCTGCAGATTTTCCACTTAGAGGTTATAGTGGTCCTTAAGATCTTTTACAAATGCCATGTTTAATATTCTCTCAATCCAAGCTTCTGAAACTGTGGGTTTGTCACCTCTACAGGGCACATAGCTTCATGTGGGAGTCACAAAACCATTGGGACCAGAAAAAGTTTTCTGGACAGGCAGGGACCAAAAATAAGTTCCAAAGCAAACATGTGAGCCTGAGGTGTTCTGTCAGGGCTTGCCTGTAACATCCAGTTTCACTGTAACCTGCATTCCAAACATACATGCTCTGTGCACTGTCTATGCCATCACACCACAACAGCAATGAACACTGAGATGTCTCAGATCAAATTGGAAGCCATATATGCTACTCATGGCAATGTTTTACTGTGTATACATTAGAAACATAATTTTAACAACAAAATGGGCATTTTGTTATCTCTTTCAGTCATAATATGCTAGACAGACAAGCATATTTAATTCACCAGCATGAGATTTGCTTGTCTTCAATAAATGGTAAAGTTATACTTATGGCAAATAATTGTTTTGAAATACATTTCTTCATGATTTATTATGAATATATGTTTTACTTATATACCTGTTTTATGTTACTGCATACTCAGGCTTGCACAATAACTTCTTGGGTGAAAACAGGTTAAGAATGAGGAAGGTCCAGAAGCCATGCTCTGTGTTCTGTAGAGTTCTCTACTTAGGTCATCGCTGAATGTTTCCGTAATAACCTTTGCAAACCCTGCACAGCTCTAATTAGGCTCGTGACTAGAGAACCCAAATGGAAAATTGTTTCTTCAGGCTGTCACAGAAGTAAGGTTCTCCTTCTCTGAGAGTTCCTTATGACTTCACAGAAAATTAAATTTGGCTTTGAAATTATCCAGAATGTGATTTCATAGATAATTATTATCAATTAAATTAACGAAATCATCATTTTAGGTTGTGAAAATAAAGCTTAAAAACACAGTTGTGTGTTTGTATATATGTGTGTGTGTGTGTATGTGAGAGAGTGTGTGTGTGTGTTTGTGTGTGCATGTGTGTGTTAAACAACTTCTACTAAAGAAGCCAACGTAATAACACTTTCCAGGAAATGCTGAGGATGCATAAAGAAAAGCAGTTCCTGAGGACTGAGGTACCACATACATCAGAACAGTGAGGCTAACCCATGTTCAATTTGTCCTTACTCAGAGCAATATGATATCAAAGCTAAAGACTCCTGTGTTATGCTTTCATGGAGGTAAGAATTCACACACACGCACACACACACATACTACACACACACACACACACACACACACACACACACACACTCACACACACATACTACACACACACACTCACACACTCACACACACACACACACACTCACACACACATACTACACACATACACTCACACACACATACACACACACTCACTCACTCACACACACACATACACAAGCGACTGGCAATAGAGGATGAAGGGACGAAGAGGGTCAAGGTGAGCATGATGGGTTACCATGAGATGCCACATTGTGCCTCTCATTTTCTCTGATGAGACCCATTGTTTTGTAATCTGATCAATATCAGAGGAAAAGAAGATAATCTACAATGCAATTACAAGATATACATGAGATACTTATGGCTAAAAACTTGAGGGTAAGGGACCCTGAAAAGGAACAAGAGGTAGTGGCAAGGGAGGAAAATAAGTCAAATCAGTAGCTCCCAAGAGAGCCTGCAAAAGTCTGTTAGTGGAAAGCCCACATTTCCTGCCACCCCTAGTCAGCCACTGTGGTGCTGTGCTATTGGGTCCACAAGACGTTTCTTCATGGGAGAGTCTTATTTTAAAATCTAGCTGGTAACACAGACTTTCAACATCCACTGTTAGGAACACATAGTGTTCTATGTCACCCCTTTCCAGTGGAATGCATCCCAAAGCTGTTATCTTTTCTTATGGGATGTATTTATATAGCCTGCATTTGGGCCCTGCATTTTCTACTACACTGCAATTGCTAAGACTTGGAAATTGCAGTAAGAGTTATGGTCCTTTCCACTGATGCCACATACCCCTTGGCATGCAGCCTGGGCATCACATGGTAGAGGAATTCATATCTGACAAGCAATTTTCTCTGGACTTTTCCTTCAAGCCAACTCTCCCATTCCTTTATCTCCTCAGAGAAAGTGCTTTTGGGGGAAGTGTTTGGAAAACAAAAGTGGTAAGCCTTGGCTTGAGGCTTCATAATTCCATTCTGCAGGCAACTCAGCTGAGGGGGGCACAGAAAGAGTGTACCTCTCACACAAGACAAAGGGGTACGAATCCTCCCAAGAAATTATGGCAGTAATTAATGAATTCTAGCAGCTGGGTTTAAAAACAAAAGTGACAACATGAACAATGAAGTCCCAGGGTCAGTACTATTGTAAGCTCATATCCAGAGGACCCAGCGAGTCCTTTCCCGGGCTTGCTCGTTAATTAACGACAGAAAACTGACTGCCTGATGAGCTGCAGGATACCACGTTAATTTGTTGTGGGACAACAGATGTTAGTCATCTATTGTTCCTTACAGGTTCCTCATTTAACAGTAATGTTGAGAGTGTTTGGCTTAAAATACCTCAGAGTAAGTGGTGCAGTGAGACCGGCACGTTCACAGTCGTAGGTGAGCCATGGTTGGACAGGCACAGGAGCCACATATAGATCATGTGCTTTTAGTAAGAGCCTGTTACATAAACACCTTCCGTGAGTCAGCCAGGGTTCTGTTACAGGGCAGAGGCACAGTAGTCATGATCCCATGAACCATCCTAAGTCCTGTCTGCCCAAATTCAGGTGGTATAAATGAAAACCCAGTGACAATGAAATATATATATGCATATATATGTATGTACTTATACATATAATATATATACATATGTATGTATAAACACATATGTGTAAAAATATAATAAAATATATAAATAATACATTTATATAATTTATAACCATCCCTGAGATTAATTCCTTTGAGTGTGGTCTGACAAAATGATTTATTCCTAATGACTAAGATGTTGTAAAATATGGAATGCCATTGACAGTGCTAGAAAAATTTGGCTGTGACTCACTTGATACTTTCTTTTTTATCTGCCCCTTCCCTCTCTTTCTAAAGGAAGCCGGGGTGCTTGCTTATGTGAACCGTCTTATGAACAGGACCTCACAGCACTGGATAATGGCAGCACACTATTAATCTGCCAGCATCCACAGGAGTGTGGAAGTAGACACCTTTCACATCAGTCATTGAGATGGCTACAGTCCTGTCTGATACACTATATCCTTTTGATACCACATAATTCAGGGGCCCAGCTAATTTACCCTAATATCTTAGACCTAAACATCTATAGAGATAATAAACGTCACTTTACAAGACACAAACTGTTGGTGAAATTTCAATGTAGCCATTAGTAATTAAGGCTGTGGTACAATCCCTAATATAGATAGGTAAACATTTTGGTACAATCTTTAGTATGATTTAACAAATCTGGTTGGACAGCATCATCCTAAGATGAAGGGGTATTTAGTTCAGAGAAGGGAGCTGGGTGGAGGATTGTAGTTCATAAGACAGAGTACCAGCGACAAGAGAGATACACGAAGGCAGAACTCCCTGGACATGCAGAAGACACCCCGAGAACCACTGCTGACAAGGATGAGAACCATAGAGGAAGTTAAAGGTAACATTGTTCAGACCCCAGCAGGTGTGATGGTTGCTTCCGCCTCCCAGCATGAAAATCTTATGATTCAGGGGCATTAGTGACACAGTCAGCAGAGATACAGCTACAGTAAGGCATGGTGAGAATCAGAGTCTCCCAGGTATCTGTCACTCAGCGAGGGTGTTGACAATACTCATAGATTCATATCTATAGGATTTCAAAATATCCAGCACATGGGGTCATAGAATTCCCAGTGTCTGAATTAAGTCAGGAATTATTAGGGATGGAAGGCAGTAAAACATGACATATAATGAAAAGACTATAAGGGTATAACCAAGCCTTCCTTCCTTCCTTCCTTCCTTTCTTTCTTTCTTTCTTTCTTTCTTTCTTTCTTTCTTTCTTTCTTTTTTCTTTTTGGTTTTTTGAGAAAGGCTTTTCTATGTAACTCTGGCTGCCCTGGACTCACTCTGTAGATCAGGCTGGCCTAGAACTCACAGAGATCCATCAGCTTCTGCCTCCCTGAGTGTTGGGATTACAGGTGTGCACCACTAGGCCTGGCTAATAACCAAGTCTTCTTACCCAGAACTGAGAAGTGTCAGAATCACCAAGAAGGAGTACAGAATTAACACTGAAATCATTCTGTGCAATCAGACATTCAGAAGAGTCACAGACGTACGATAAAGACCAATGCCCAAGTAACAGAGATGAAAACTACAATATGCAGAGCTCTGCTGAGGCTCCAGTCCCTGGACGCAGTGTCGACCACAGCTCACATGTGTTGCCCTCTCTGTGCTCTCTTCCATTATCTCCTTTTATGTGATGCTCATTCAGAGCTTAGGATCACAATAATATTTGATTGAAAAGAACTTTATTTTGGCATTGTATTTAGAAGATATTCCACTGGAAATAGAATTTTAAATTATGCATTCTTTAATTCCAGTCCTTTAAAAACCACTGTTCTATCTTCTCATTTGCATGTGCTCAGATAGGGACTTTGTTGTCCTCATTGCTGTTGGCTCTAAGGACATGCATGCTTTTACTCCTTTGGCTTTTGATTTCAACAGTTTTTCTTCTTATCACCTGCTTGAGTAGTTTAGTGACTACATTCTAATAATATCTGGATCTCTTTCAAACTCCTCTGTTCTAAGGGTATTGAGTCCCTTGCATAGGAGAGCTTATGCCTTTTATTAAGTTGTTTGGGTGTTTACTTCAATGCCTGTCTTCCCTTAAGAGAAGCTCTGAAAACTAGTAACCATAGCAATTTTTTTAAGCCCTGGATTATTTGCACTGAGTAAAAAAAAAAAAAAAGACCTTTCACCTATTAGCTGTTCAGTAGACATTGGTTTAGTAATCAGGTAAAGGGAAAGATGAACGGCCAAATGTCTAAGGCTATAATTTATATGCCTTTCAAACTCTTCTGTTCTGAGGGTATTGGGTTCTTTGCATAGGAGACCTTATGACTTTTATAAGGACAACTGTCCCATGTCCTTGTGTATCTGCATTCAATAAATCTTACTGACATTATTTGATTCTCCTGCCCAACTTTTACACATATTTTGGTACGAATGTCTCCAAAAAAAATATGTAGAATAGGAGGAAAAGCCTCCTAGAGCATCAAGGTTAGCTTTGTGACGTCTAAACCGTGAACACAGACTCGCAAGGTTTACATATTGCCCAAAACTAAACTCACACAAGGGAGAACCAGTAATGAATTTTCCTGTCCTTTGGGAAATAAAACTTGATAATAGAAGTCTATTTATAGTTAGAACTATAACATGCCTCTGGGAAAGCAATAATATTGGGGCAAACTATCTTGTTTTCTTAAAAATCTAGTTTAAAAAAAAAAAGAAGCTACATTTGCCATCCACACATGGAAAGAGCCAAGTCTAGAGAGTTCATCAAATCTTATCTCAGTCAAGTTTTCTGACGTCATGCACCACAGTACACAGGCCTGGCCTGGTTGGTGGAGGAGAATGAACAACAGCGGTGTATTAAAATTGCTAGGTAAGACTTGATACATTTTTAACACAGTTTAGTTTATTCTTCAACGATTGTTTATTGGGTTGAAAATTTGATTTTTTTTTTAGATACTAGCGTTAAGAAAAGAGTTTAAAGTAGAGCAATAGTGAAGCACCACCCTTTTGATTGCTTCTCCTCCAAAGATTCAATTCTCCTTGGAGAATCTAAGAGCTTTCTCTCACTGTCCAGCAAAATCTGATGACTAAGTGAAAGCAACCATGAACAACGTGCACGCAAATCACATGTTTACATAGTTCAAGGCTCCAAGGTGGCACCATTTCCCAAACAATACCTTCAGTACCCATGGTTGGCTAGCATTCGTGGGTGCTCAGAAGAAGGCATCCTGTGCTTCCTTCAGGACAGAGCAAACTGCACATGAGATGGAGATGTAAAACTTAGTCAAAAGTTTTTCCTCTTAGGTCTATTTCTCAGGTTAAAAAAAAACAACATGAATTCTCAATGTCATTTTCCTAAGTTCTAGAATAAAATAACAGATGCAGTGTAAGTATGTCATATAACCAAGTATTTGTTTTCCTCCAAACTATAACCAAGTTATTATAGGCAATTATTACATATTTTAATTTATCTTTTGTTGCAGTTAATCCTTATTCTCATTTGGAATCAACACAGAAAGAGATCTGTGGGATCATCTAGGTTAGGTCCACTGACAAGAAAGACTCAAATTAATTGTGGGCGGTTCCATCCCAGTGGCTGGGCTGAATAAAAGGGAGAAAATAAGCTGAGTATCAGCATGGATCCCAACTTCCAGCTGCCACACCTTCATGGCCAGAATGGACCTCACATTCAACCTGGGAACCAAAATAAGCCCTTTTTACTTCAAGTTATAGTTTTAAGTTCTTTTTAAATGTTAGCAACAAGGTGCATTATTAATGTATACATCTTACCTCTCAATTCAGTCTTGGCCGTTGTCTTAGTTAGCATGACTATTGCTGTGATGAAACACCAAGTTGGGTAGGAAAGAGTTTATTTCACTAACAGTTCCACATCACAGCTCACCATTAAAAGCAGTCAGGGCAGAAACCCAAGCCAGGTAAGAATCTGGAGGCAGGAGCTGATTCCTGACTTGCTCCCCATGGCTTGCTCAGCTTGCTTTCTTGTACTACGCAGGAGCATCAGCACAAGAGATGGCTCCACCCACAATGGGCTTGGTTCTCCCCCATCAGTCACTGATTAAGAAAATGCTTTACAGGTTTGCATTCAAGCCAATTTTCTGAAGGCGTTTTCTCAGCTGAAGCTCCCATCTCTCAAACGTTGTGGCTGTGTCAAGTTGATTTAAAACTAGGCAACACAGCTATGTTAAGTTCCTATCTGCAAGTATAGCAGAGTATCTTTAATCGTGTCAGGGGTTGGCTCTCTCCCATGGGTTGGGTCTCAGGTTGGGCTAGGCATTGGTTGGACATTCCCTCAATCTCTGCTCTATCTTTATCCCTGCACATCTTGTAGGGAAGGTGAATTTGGGGTCGAAGTTTTTGTGGATGAGCTGCTGTTCACCCCCAGGAGTCCTGTCTTGTTAGAGGGTGGCATCATCAGTCTCCATGCCCCCTGCCATGTGCAGTCTCAGCTGGAGTCACACCATATCCTCCCAGAAGCCTACCCTATCTTAGGACTCCAACATGCCACAGAGATGCCCTCACCCACTGTTTCTCTTCTCTCTGCAGGCCCTCTGTCCTGCCGTCCCTGCTTTCCCCAGGTCTGATCCTCACCCTCGTTTCTAGCACATAATCTAGCATAGCTGTCCTCTCCGAGGTTCTACCCAGCAGCGGACAAGGGATAGAGGGTGCGACTGAGAGGAGAGGAGGGAGAGGGCTACACACAGGACATAAAGTTAGTAAGTAAATTAATTAAATAACAAAACAAAGAAACAAAACCAAGCTAGACAATACATAAAAGCCCACTGAGGACCTAAGAAGTGCTTTCTTACCATTGGGAGCATCATAATGTCATACACTTCACATCTGTGGGGATGCTGGGCTTCTTTTAGGGTCCTGTTGTCATTACCTTGAAATTATTCTGCTTTTTTTTTTTAACTTTAAATTTTTTCTTTGAATATCTTAAAAACAAAATATGTTTATTCATTAACAGTGATACACTTTAGAGTTATAACAGGGTGAAAAGGTAAATGTCTCAGGGTTTTCAAATTCCTGGCATGTTGCTCATTAAGATTTGGGGATAATAAATCAGTATTCTCAGACATTCTCAGCATTTTCAAAATTGTGATTATTTTAAACACACTTTTAAAAATCACCACACTCTACTATTGAATAGCTATAATTCTTGTTTAGTGGCTAAATATGCTGTTAAGTGTGACTAACAAAGAATCCATCCTTTCACAGGAGGAGCCTGGGTAGGACAGAGTAACTAATCCAAGTTGGCCATAAAGCATCCTTCTCAGGAGAGGGCAGATGGCCCAGAGCTCAGTAGAGAAAATGCAAAGATTATGCAATGAGGGCAAAGAAACTGAGACCAATGACTTCAGCAGGTGCTTAGGAAAACCACAAGTACCCCTCAGTCTCTCTTTGAGATTTCCCTCCATGCGGAGGTCTTAATCAATAACTAGTGAAAGACCCAGATCTCAGGGTCTCTTCTTTTCCTAGGTCTGATGATGAAGGCAGGAAGGTTTAAGAGAATTTTACAAAGTTTAGCTTGGAAACTTTGCCAATAGAAAATAGTCTGATTTTTTCCTTCATTAAATAATTTTTTTCTTTCTTGCATATGTATATGCACATATACATGTATATATACCTATATGTACATACTTTATGTGTATGTAATACACACACACACACACATGGGGAGAAAGGGGGCACTTCATCATACAATCCAAGCTGGAAATAAGCATGCCATACTCCTTCCAAGTTCAGGGACTACACGTGTTAAGTCACCATATGCATTTGTTCTGACATAAATCTGTTTGAATTGTAATGTACAAGAACTCTATGTCTCCCAGTAAAACAGAAAGACAAAAATCAGCCGTAAGTAGCTCCGATGGGCGTTCTCCACTTTTACATTTTTCCTTTAGTTCATTTGCAGTTCCATTCACATATTCTACCAAGTTTCCTGTGCCCTGCACAGCCGTGGACCAACACTGGCCCACACCACGCATCCCAGGCAAAAGGCAAGAGAGCATCACTGGGGAGCAAGGAGCTCTTCCAACCACTGGTCCCGAGCACTAACTGCAGTGCTCTGCAGTGCTGCTCATTGATGCTGTGTTCCAGTAGCTCTTTCACAGTCTTTCTGGATTTTGACATTCCTCTTCCCTTTGATTGTGCATCTCAACACACACTGTTCTCAGCTTAGGGAGTCTATAACACCAAGCATGCCCCAGAGCCAGGAGCAGAGCCCAGGGGCTTCTAAGTGCATCTCAGAGTAAGCGTGATCAAGGCATCAGAGTAAGCGTGATACAAAGATTTCTAGTCTATATGTTAAGTACAATTAAGCCCCAATGCTGGGGCACTTCCTTCACAAGACATCTATAGCTTTCAAGGACTAAGGAAGGAAGAATTTTCTGAGTACAGAATCCAATGCATTCAAAGAAAAGACGTAAAGAGGCCAGAAGTGGAAGGTCTGCCCTGTCCCCCAGGATGAAGAGTTTTCAAGTGGGTCTACTGAGCATACATTTCCCAATTACACTGAACACTATTTTCTGTTCTTGATACTTTCATAAAATGTACCACATGAGCCTGTTGTGAAGTGAAGGGTCACAACGTACATTTTGTCAAACTTCAGGTTTCATACTGTTGTGTGTTATCATATTTCTAGCTATCTTCATGTGAAAAACAAAAATCCCAGTTCACTAGAACCAGAGGAACTTATAATTGGACTAATGACTTTTTTCAATAAGGAGGAAGCTAATTAAGCAATAATCAGTTTTAGGAGCTTCCATTGCATGACAGATTTTTTTTCCCTGACAGCTAGAAGCCTACAAGTTCTGAATTAATTTGTCTGGTTAGGAGAATGGCAAACTTATTAGTGTAAGTCACTCTGGCTCCTAAATTGTTTTATACTTGTTAAAGAACAGTAATGATTAAAAGTTCTATTTTCAAATGATCAGCTGCTCTAAGTTTGGTATGCAGTATAGTTCAAAGGAACTGATCCTTGCTCTTGGAGGTTCTGAAAAAATAAAAATAGCAAATGAACTTTCCCCAAATGAAGCAGAATGTCCCTATCTGGAACAAGAACTATGCTTCCCTGGGGACCAGGTGACTCTCTGACTGGGGTCATGTAATGGCAGCCTCGCTGTGGCTGTCAGTGGTTAAGGGATGCCTGAAGTGGCCCAGGTTGCTGGATTTGGCTATTTGCCATGTAAAAGGAAAGAAAGAACATGAACTTTCAAAGCACATGCTACAAAAACCAGTCATTCAGGCTGCTGTGAGATGGACAGGCAGGAGCCTATTTCCCATGATGCCATTTGCATTTGCAGCCATTCCCTCAGAGGCACATTGCAGTCCACACACCTCTGAGGGATGTAGCAGGAGCTGGCCTAGTCCCCAGAGGACTTGCTGCTTGTCCAGCAAAACCCAGTCTGGTCTCAGGCGCACACATGCTTTCCAGCTGTGAGCAATTTCTTGAATATCTCCTTCTCTGATTTAGGCTCTTGACCTTTAAGGAATAATTGTATTAAATCTAACAAATAAATAAACAGATGAGCACATCATACAATGCTCAACACAGGATATCTAGCCAGACATTTCCAGAAAGACCTGTTATTAAACTTAAACACATCCAAGAGGAATCTTAAACCTGGATGCCTCATTCCTTTAACTTCCTACTATTTACGGAAAGATGCAGTGTGACTAGAAATCTGCAATGTCTCTTGCTCCAAGATTCTGTTGGTACAGGGAGCCCAGATGATGGAAGCCAGTGAGAAGCTAACCATGAAGATCACATGATCAGAAAACTTTGTCTGTTTGCTCACTTCAACAACAATAAAGCAATCAGCTGTAGCTGAAGTCATGAGTGTCCTATGTGAAACAAAGGAGTGCTGCTATCTAGACACAGTCAAAGAAACCCTTAACTCTACGGCTCTGTGTAGGTGTGTGCTGTGTTGATATCGAACTAATCTATTTTTACACAAGCTCTCTATTCTTAATATCTCTTTTTGGGGGAAATCGCAGCTCTGGTCCTTGAGAAGGTGTTTTGTGTTTGAAGGACTTAGTCCTCCCTCTGCTGGGAGGACCAGCTCTGGAGGATCTATTCGGGAGGATGTATGCAGAGAGGACCTCTGCTGAGAGGACTTCCCTGTATGAGATCTGATTGAAGGGGCTCCCCAGTACATATGACCTCCTCAGAGAGCAGCCAGCCTCTACTAGGCAGTGCAGTTCCACATACAGAAGTCCGGCTGCTTCATTCTGTCTTGGAAGTCCCTTGGGAGTCACTCCAAATTCAGATCTGGCCAGGAGGCCACTGCCTGTGGGAAAGATTAAGCTTTGTCACAGGTGGAAGCAGTCTTGGCGGGCTTTACCCTTGGGGCACCCCATGATTACCTTGTGATAGACTGAGAGGAGCCATCCTGGGCCTGGAATTTAGGAAGCAGACCTGGGAACCCCACCTGGACTATTGTTTTCCTAATGGACCCTCAATGGGAGAAGGAGACCGCCCTTCCCATGTGACTCAGGCAGGTGGGGAAGAGAAAAACAACAGATTCAGCCAGGTTTTTGAGAGCGTGTGGAGAAAGCGAACTGGCTGGACTATCACGCGGGCCAGAGAGACACCTAAGGACTCATCCGGTGGAACGGATACCGGAAGGTTCACTCTTTTGTCCCTTTAACCTTTTTTCCTTCTTGTATAAGCTAGTTGGGTTGTATAATAAAGTTTAATTGTTAAGAAACAGAGCCAACAGCTGCCTGAGACAAGACCTTTTCCTCTTTCATCCTCAAAGCTTGGTGCAGTGAACTCTGACTATTAATGACCTGTGCTCACTTGCTTCCACAAGTCTATAGTACTTACATAGGGTCAGTCTCTCAGAGTAACTCTTTGCAGCCTACCTGAGATTCGCTGTCAAAGCTGACTATCAGACAGCAACACAATGTTCCCCTGCCCCCGGTTGCCATGAAACTCCTCTCTCCACATCCTCTTATCACAGACACAGAAATGGTTATCAGATTCCCTACCCCAGCTTTTGTTGTATTTCTTTGCTGTACTTACTGTGTCATTATAACTAGCATCTTCACAGGATAACACCAGCTGCTATAATGACTATATTTACAAAGTGATATCTTAAACGTAATAGAAGTAATGCGTCTTGCCCAATTACCAATAATTACTAGGTAAACAGGCTTTCTGACCACCTTGCCTCCACACCCTCCTGGACAAGTCTTCACTAAGTAATTTCCATGAGAGCTAGCTTCATTTCAGTAGACCAAAAGAGGCAAGTGTATGAATGTCAGGTGCACACATTGCAGAGGCCATATGTGGAAGCAGTGGATCTTTCTTCCATTGGTTTCTTTTCACACATGAAGCCAAGAGAGGCATAAAATTCATTCTTCTTGAAAATCCAAGGAAAAAATATTACTGGGCCATGAATCATCCCGAGGCCTCACTTTGTAAGACACAGCAGATCAATTCTTTGCAACCAGGTGTCTTTGAGAGACCTGTGGTTGACCTGTTGATTTGATTACTATGCACTCAACCTTCCCTTGCACCATGTTCTTTGTCTATGTGAGCATTTGAAGGGGGAGAGGAACTGCTGTTGGTGTCTCCCCTGGTCTTACCTTTCTCAGAATGACCTGGCTCACCCTAATCATCTATTCCTGTCTTCTTGCTTACATACATAAGAAATAAGTGTGCTGTCCCCTGGATGGGGAGGCCTGGTAGCACTCAGAGGAAGGATAGCAGCCTACCAAGAAGAGACTTGATACTCTATGAGCATATACAGGGGAGCAGGAGGGAGGGAGAAATGGGAGGATACAAGGGATGGGATAACAATTGAGATGTAATATGAATAAATTAATAAAATATTAAAAAAAGAAATAAGCATGCATGTGTATATTAAATATATATATAAACTTATAAAACATATGTTTTATAGATGACCATAAGTTCAACAAATTATTTGTGTGCATTGCTGTTAAAATGCGGATACCTATTTTCCCATATATTTATATTTCAGAAAGAAAATAAGGCATTGTTTTATTTCTGAAAGCAAGTGGCCTACTCATGGCCTTGGACCCTTTAGGTACTTTCAGTACTTAGAACAAAAAAAGTCAATCCTTTTAGTACTGAGTAAAAGACAAAGATATTTGCATTTGGTGAAAAAGCAATGGGCTTGCCTTCTCACCAGCACCAGATCAAATCACAGAGTTGAGGTTTAGACCTGAGTTCATTCACCTCAATAGAATGTTGACATTTGTAGCTAGTGATTATGCATTACAGCTGGCATCTATGGAACACACAAAAACATGAAGGATAGTTAGAAACCAGGCAAGGAGTATGAGAACACACTGCAGCATATCCCAGCACACTGGAGCAAGAGCCACTCGGTGGTGTGTCCCACCTCACCAGAACAAGAATCACCCTGTGGTGTGTCCCAACACACTGGAGCAAGAGCCACCTTGTGATGTGTCCCAACACACCTGAGCAAGAGCCATGCTGTGGTGTGTTCTAGCACACAGGAGCAAGACCCATGCTGTGGTGTGTCCCAGCACACAGGAGCAAGAGCCACACTGTGGTGTGTTCCAGCACACAGGAGCAAGACCCATGCTGTGGTGTGTCCCAGCACACAGGAGCAAGAGCTACCCTGTGGCATTTGAGCTTGAAATCCGGCAGTGAGGTTCCTGTAGGCAGTCTCCTGAATCACCTCTCCCTCTGCAGAATAACTTTTATGCTTCCATTCTCAGTTTTAACATGGAAATGGAAATCCTATAATTCCATTCAGCCAGGAAAAATAAGTAGACTGAGCTGGTGTCAAGCAGGAGCAATGTTTAATCTCATTAGAAGCCTGAGATTCTGCCCCACCCTGAAATGCTTTCTCCATGAGTGTTTAGTGCCTTACCGAAGAAAAGTCTCCCGGTGCAGAGCCCTTCTCTGCTGCATCTCTCCCCATGTGGAAGTCCTCAGAAACATGTGTCATTCTTCTAACTATGTCCCCAGGCACCCAGTGCATTGCTTGGAGTTCTGCCACTCATAACTTACAACATATTCCATTTGTCTCCAAAACTGCTAGGACAAAAAACAAAACAAAACAAAAAACAAAACAAAAACCAAAAACCAAAAACCAAAAATCATAGACTTTCAATGTGCCCACATCCAGAAGGGTGACATCATTTCCCACTGGGAGACATCATTTCCCACTGGGTGACATCATTTTCCACTGGTGACATCATTTCCCACCTACAACATGAGGACAATGAGAGAAATGAAGAGATGGTCAATAAAAAGTTCACAGATAATGCCTGATGTGTTCACATACTTGAGAAATAATTTCCCAGTAACAGGTGCATGATATCTACGATGGTTTACATCATACTATTTGAGGCAAAGAGAACATGCCGTGAACCAGTCTTACAGGAGGTGCTTTTCCGGGTTGCTACAGTCTACTTGATGTTCAAGTTTATAAGAGGATCATGCTGATACATTGGCAAGTCGTGCTACTACAAATAACCTCTACATTGTATCATAAAGAGACCAAAAGCAGTCAGCACGGGCAGGGAGCAGTGACAGCCCTGCTGTGGGCACAGTGCAGGCAAGGGCTGCTATGCTGTGGTGGCAAGAATTTTGACATATTTCATTAAATTCATGATTAAGGAGAGTGTTTTTTTTTCTTGCTGTATTTCCTCCTCTGAAGAGCAGGACCTCACTTTGTCTCTTTCCACTTCTGATATAATTCAGAAAGAATAATATCATGTCTTAATTTAAAATGAGTGATGTGGTGCAGCGTTCCAGGCCATCCATCTCTCCAGGGATGGCAGCTTCCTTTCACCACTTATCTTATATTCGAAAACACATTTAAATTAAACACATATCAACTGTAAATCTGCCAATGGCTGCCTTATTTATGACACTATTAGAAGAAACATTGATGCCCTTTTATAAACAAGGATGGACATGTTCAGATTCCTTCAGAGCTGAGATGAAAACAGTTGAAATACGTGATGGACTCTGATTAGTCACCAAGTTCTGTTTTGATGACCTTCGGGGTGGTTTACTAAATGTGTGCTCACCCTCATAAACTACAGAACAGCATAGTCAACATAGTATGTTAGAGGAAGGCCTCCATTTTGTGTACCAAACTTGGAAAATATGAAATTATGATATGACTTGAGGATTTAAGGGAAGGGAAAATTGCAGTACAAGATGGTTTAATCAGATGTCTAGAATCTGACCTCGCCTAGATTTATGATACCTATAAAATTTACATAACTTAATCTCCAAAGCTGAAGGAGAAGAAACAATGGATAGTGTGCTGAGGTGTTTAACTACCAGCTGGAAATAGTGCAAGCATGCATACCACCAGCACACAGTAGTACAAGTGTGCAAAACAGAAGCCTGCTATGGTGCAAACACGCACAATGCCAGCCTACAGTAGTTCAGGCAAGTACAATAACAACCTGCAGCAGTGCATGCAAGCACCATGCCGGCCTGCAGTAGTGCATGCAAGCACCATGCCAGCCTGCAGTAGTGCATGTAAGCACCATGCCGGCCTGCAGTAGTGCATGCAAGCACAATGCCGGCCTGCAGCAGTGCATGCAAGCACAATGCTGGCCTGCAGTAGTGCATGCAAACACAATGCCGGCCTGCAGTAGTGCATGCAAGCACAATGCCGGCCTGCAGTAGTGCATGCAAGCACAATGCCGGCCTGCAGTAGTGCATGCAAGCACAATGCTGGCCTGCAGCACTGCATGCAAGCACAATGCCGGCCTGCAGTAGTTCAAGCATACAAAACATCAACCTGCATCAGTGCAAGCACATCTATTTACATCACATGTGCACTTGCATACAATAATACATAGTTGACGATTCTGTTATTCTTATCCAAAGTGTTTGGAGTGATCACGGAATCTTCTAGCAACTCCTGAGTCTGGTTGTTCTTCCTCTCTGGGGTATTTGAGTCTTAATGACAGCAGGGTTGGGCCTCTGGCTTTAGCATTCCACTGTGGTTTCTGTACCTGTTCTACCCTGTGTTCTGGGTGAGTTAAACAGGCAGCTTGTCTCTTTAATACACTCAGAATCAGACTGAGATGCGGCATCATGGTGGATGGATGCGCTGGAGTCCTCACCTTTCTTAGTCCTGACACGAACCTGCATCATCACGAGGCTCGTGGATGAGTCTAGAATGGTTAAGAGCACTTTCCTTGGGAAGTAAATAATTTAGAGTTAAACAACAGACAATAGAGACATTCAAAGGGTGGTAACTTGCTTGACACTCACCACCAAGAAGTCGAGAACATTTTTCCTCCCCTTGAAACCAAGTGGCTTTGATTGCTTTGATTAATAGAGTTCAGTTGGGGGTGTTTTGTAGCTCTCAGGGTCATAAAAGGCCAGGAAACTTCTAACTTATTTATTGAAATACAAACACTTGTAGCCCCTTGGCACTTCATAAGAAATATGACTACTTTGGCTGGTTGTGAGAAAATCCAATCCAAAATAAATGAAAGTAATATATTGAAAACATTCTGCACCCTGTGTCTAGTGCAGAATTGTTCAAAATTGATAAAATATGAAACAACCTCACTGTTCATCCACCTCTCTCTCTCTCTCCACCCCCCCATACACACACACACACACACACACACACACACACACACACACACACACAGACACACAGACACACAGACACAGGGAGCTGAAAGCCCAGCATCAAGAGACCAGCATGGTCAGGCTCTGGTAGGGATCTTCTTAGTGGCACCAGGATCACATCTCTCTGTGACCTTATTGCATTCATAGTCTTCCTCCCCTAACAAGACTGAGTTAGGCATCTGGGGTCTCTACAGAGAGTGTGGGGAACAGCAGTGGCAGAATATTCCTCCACCACAGAGTGAGCACAGGTGGGGTACACCACACAGTGAGCACAGGTGGGGTACACCACCCACACAGTGAGCACAGGTGGGGTACACAGCTGTGGCAATAAGGTGTGGAGCGTCTGACCTACTCTCCTGAGCTGTGTGGGCACCAGAAGCACTTGGTGCTTATAGAGACACACAGCCAACACTCCTACATGTAAAGTAAAATTTAAAACCTTTTAAGAAAATCCAGTGGTGAAAATTTTCATATTTTTCTAATAAGAACAGAAAGTATATGTTTAGCATATTTGCACACAAGGAAATCATTTTAAAACATTTTTTATTTTACGTATGTGTACATTTTGCCTGCTTGTGTATATATGTGCATCGCTTATGTGTTTTTTCCCCATGGAGGCTGGACAGGGGCACTGGATTCTGCAGCGAGGGTTCTGGGATCTAGATCTTTTGCGAGAACAGCAAGTGCTCTTAAGAACTGAGCCCCGGAGAGAAAATGTTCAGGAACATATGAGAGGAAACTCTTCAGGCAGACACAAAACAATTCCAAACAATCATCGAGACACAGGACTAAAGGGAAAATGTTGAGTACATGGGTATCCCAAGAAACACTGAGTGTGTTTGAGAACAGTAATACCTTGAAGTGTTTTAAATTTTTAAAGAAATAAGATGTGATAACACAAATTTTAAAGTAAGATATAACAAATCATTAAAGTGCTCAAAGAGCTTTCAAAGTTTGGGAGTTGGCAAATTCAATTTTACTATAAGAGGTAATTTATACCACACATCTAACGGGTGAAGAGCACACAACACGATCCCTGGCCATCTTGATGCCGCCATTCATTATTGATCTGTTATTACAGAGACATCAAAGGTAAGAACTGAATACATAGAGCCTTTAAAATCAAATAATTAATATTTAAACTCAAACATATCCGTGAAGTCAAATAAAAAGTTTAAATGTTATAAGTCTGCACAATATTCAAGAGATACAGCTTAAATGGAGGCTTTAAAACAAAATAATTAAACAATATTTAAACTCAAACATATCCTTGAAATAAAAAAATTAAACATTATTAGTTTGCACAATACTTAAAAGATATACCTTAAATAAAAGACATAGAAATGTGGGAACAAAAGCAACAAGGAGAAATGTCTAATGTGTCATGACCCTGCTGGGACCTAATTTCACTGGAAAGCCACAGCAGTCCTTAACACATCGTGCACACCTCATGAACATGAGCTGAAAGATAGAGACAAAGCATTGGGAGGGGAAGGAGATGCAGACACGAATTCCCACAATGTGTGTTTGGAGGACAGGGTGGTGCCTAAAGCAAGTGCCTCATTAACAGACAGAAAGAATTCATGGAACACTACCTGATCCATGTGGTCAGCAAAATGTGCATCGGCGGCAAGCTTAGAGCCACGGAGGGACATCTGCCAAAACGGCCATGTGCTGAGCCCAGAAGCAAGCCATTCGGAGGTTCGGTGTCTGTAAACTGCAAGCTGGGATCCCTGAGCATTGTAAAGTCACACTAGAAATCAATTGTACAAAAAAAATGCCTAATGATTTCCAAAATGTTTGGCGATTAGGCAGTGCCAAAGCAAAGAGCCCAAGAGGCAAAGAAGAAATTTTATGGAAACTAGAAACAGTTCTTGTGTGTGTGTGTGTGTGTGTGTGTGTGTGTGTGTGTGTGTGTGTGT